>CM044431.1:161253266-161415145 GCA_024363595.1 Xenopus borealis | reverse complement strand
CCAAGGCAACCACAGCCCTTTAGCAGTAAAGATCTGTGTTTCCAAAGATGCCCCAGTAGCCCCTCATCTTCTTTTCTGCTGATTCACCAATTCACATGCTCTGTGCTGCTGTCACTTACTGAGCTTAGGGACCCACTCACAATGCACAGTACACATAGAATAGGAATGTACCAGTATAAGGCTGATTAGTAATTAATATGGATAATAACTACATGGCAGCATGGAAACCAGTGCAATAGCATCAGAATTTAATAATCAGCCCTGTAGCATTAGTTTATATTACAGACCAACCTCATTTTCTGCTGGATAATTTGTGACAACCCCTAAGCTTAGCAGATGCTCAGAGCCCACTGAGCATGTGAGTGTCACAGACACTTTCCAAGATGGTGACCCCCTGTGACAAGTGTGAAATCCTGGATCATTGCTGCTATTGACAAGATGAAACTTTAGGTTGGTGCAAGTTCAGTATATAAAATATGGCATTTTAGCCACATTCATTTTTAGGGTTTAGTATCCCTTTAAATAAACCCAATAGCCTGGTTTTGATTCCAATAAGGATTTATTATATCTTAGTTTGGCTCAAGTTACAGCTCTACAAAATATGTTGGTGCAATATAAATACATGTTAATAAAGTACAAGGTACTGTTTTATTATTACAGAGAAAAGGAAAATCATTTTAAAGGAATAGTTCAGTGAAAAAATGAAAACTGGATAAATAGACTGTGCAAAATAAAAAATGTTTCCAATATAGTTAGTCAGGTAAAAATGCAAGCTATAAAGGCTGGAGTGAGTGAATGTCTTATATAATAGCCAGAATCCAACTTCCTGCTTTTCAGCTCTTTAACTCTGAGTTAGTCAGCGACTTGAAGGGGGTCACATGGGACTTAACTGTTCAGTGAGTTTGCAATTGATCCTCAGCATTCAGCAACAGTTATGGTCCGTGTGGCTTGAGCTTTCTGCATAGCAGGTTTCTGGGCAAGGGTATCTGTACATCAAATGGTATCTGTTGGATTGTTGTGAGAGACACTATGTAATTAAATGAGAGGACACATGGAGAGGGAGTTCAAAATATGTAAGCTGACCCATCATTAAGGAAAGGATTATGGCTGGTTTGCACTTGTCTTGCAGGACTTGTAGGTGCAAAGCTGTAACTATATGGAAGGACAAAAGTGACTGCTGATCCAGAAGTATGAAAGCCTAAATTTGCTGAATCAGGTAGAGAATTCATAGTCCTAATACTAAGGAACCTCTTTTCTTCTAATCGGAATGGGTGACCTTGTGTCATCTGGAAAGACCTACTGGTGAATAAAGCATTAGAGAGATTATTATATGACCCCCTTATATATTTATACATAGTTATCATATCACCTCTTAAGCACCTCTTCTCCAGCGTGAACATCCCCAATTTGGCCAGTCTTTCCTCATAGCTAAGGTTTTCCATACCTTTTACCAACTTAGTTGCCCTTCTCTGTAGCCTCTCTAATACAATAATGTCCTGTTTGAGTGAGGGAGACCAGAATGCTCAGGACCTGGGGTTTCACGGGTAACGGATATTTCTTATATTTGGATCTTCATAGCTTAAGACTACTAAAAAAAAAATCATGTAAACAATAAATAATCCCAACAGGCTGATTTTGCCTCAAATAAGGACTAATTATATCTTAGTTGGGATCAAGTACAAGTTACTGTTTTGTTATTACAGAGAAAAAGGAAATCCATTTAAAAAAAATTTAGATTATTTGGATAAAATGGAATCTATGGGAGACGGCATTTGTGTATTTTCTGTCTTTTGGATAACTGGTTTCCGGGTGTGTAAATTGCCATTTTGGCTACAATTTGCCATTTTTAACCTACAATGCAGCATTTATTCGAATAATTCCAGCACCATTTTGTCAGCCACTGGCAGTTGAAATTGGTAAAACACGGCTGTTTTATGAGTGGAGGGCAACACTGCATTATATTTGTATTACTTTAAAAAACATTAAAACGTTACTGTTCCTTTAAATACCAATGCCAGCCTAACACATCTTCATTGGAGGGGTGAGGGGTAAAGTTCAGCTCCCACCTGCCAGAAAAGTGATTGGCTGTCCTGAATCCTCCTGACACAGGGTCAGACTGGGCTGGCAAAACACAAGGAAAAAACCTGGACGGCTTGTGGCCATTGTGGGCCCCCACCGGCCCAGACTCGGCACTTGTGCTGCCCTTGACCTTCCTTCTGGCCACTAGCATGAAAAAAGGTAACCGGGGGTGGTGGGAGGTTGCAGCTAGGACCGAGGGCCTGAGGTGCCTAATGTGTTTGCTGCTGGGGCCAGGGTGGGGGGCCCCAAAGCAGCAGCCCTGGTGAGTCCCTGAGTCCAACCCTTACAGCTTTCTTTTTATCTTTATATACTAACAGTTTGTTTGGACCAAATAAGTTATGAAAATGGGACAATGTTGTTTGATATGATATCCAACCTTTTCATAGATTTTGAGGTAAAAGCCACACAGCCAACTGATCATGATTATTATTACGGCTTGAATCTGAACATTTGGGCAAGCAAACATTTTTGTATAGAATATTTGTAGGCGCTGTGATTCCAATGTTTTGCAATTACATTGGGATGCATTCTGGGAAAAGAAATAATGAAGTAATCTTGGTATTACAGTAGGACCCTGCTTTCATGTCCCCCCGCTTACAATTCCTCAGATTGTTCTCTGATTATTTGCGGTCCGGCACATGCACCTGCAATCAATTTGTTACTGCATTTTAAGCTTTCCCAATATGTATGTCCCCAGGAAAAGAAAGCAAAAGCAGAGTTATTATAACACTAGTACAACCCATCCAAAACATGAGAGTCTTTCTGTGATTTGGTTTCAGCAACACATAAGGGAGGAACTGTTGTACCCCAGCCTATTTGCTACCCCGGGCAAATGCCCATAACATTTTACTCGCCCCTCACTGCAGATTCAGGCGTCGGAGTTCACTGCAGCCATCTTCTTCGGTAATCTTTGTGTCTTCTTTCTGCTCTTCAACGATTCCCGTGAGTTTCGGCACAGTTGTCCGTAACTGGGAAATTGTGACAAACGTTGTTCAATACACAAAGATTACAAAAGAAGAAGAAGAAGATGGCTGCTGTGAACTGTGACGCCTGAATTTGCTGTGAGGGATGAGTAAAAAGTTAGGGGCATTTTCCTAGGGTAGCAAAGTAGGCTGGGGGGAGCAGGGAAGTGGGTCTATGGGGAGGGTTTTTTTAATTATGGGTTTAGTTCTCCTTTAAGTCTACTAAAAATCATTCAAACATTATTTGAACCCACAAGAATTGTTCTGCCTCCAATGAGCATGATGTATAACTTCGTTAGAATCAAGTACAAGGTACTGTTTAATTATTACAGAGAAAGAATCTTTGAAAAATTTTATTTTATTTTATTAGAATGAACTCTATGGGTGATGGTCTTGCTGTAATTCTGGGCTTTCTGGATAATGGAATGGTGGATAATGGGTCCCATACCTGTACTTTAAAGCATTTGCAAGTCCACAGCAGGGAAACTGACTCTGAATACTAACAGCCCCTAGGAAATGGTGATATAAACACTGCTAAATGTATTTGTGTGACAGAATTAGAAACTGGTTATGAAATTTGGAGGGTGACTCCTGGCTTTAAAGGGTGAGTTCCATAGGCAACAAACTGTATGTATTGTAATAATGTATTTATAAAGCACTACATGAGTACACAGCGCTGTAGGAAGTATACACATCAAGGGCAATCTCATTAATAATTGGTAAGTAAGTAACAAGCATAATAATAATAAAAAATAAATAATTATAAATATACAATGATTATGGGGCTGATATATCAAGGGTCGAATAGGAAATTCTAAATCGAATTGGGAATAATCCAATTCGAGATTTATCAAACCTTTACCCTGGGAATAATTCAAGTTCGACTATTCTCCACCTAAAACCTGCCGAGTTTATGTATAAGTCAACAGGAGAGGTCCAGTGACCCATTTCAAGATGTAAATAGACTTCCTGACATTCAAGTTTTTTTTTTTTCGGACAAAAAAATCGATTCAAGGTTTGCGAATTCGAAGTCGATTCGAATTTCGAGTCAGTAAAATTCTTTCGAGTTTTAGTCGTTCTCATTTTTTCTTAAAGATAAAAGAATTTCGAGTATATTCACATTTATTAGAGTAAAAAAAAATACATTCACATGAATTCGCAATTCGACCTTTGATAAATGGGCCATGTAATAAAAGACAGGAGGTCCCTGTCCTGTAGAGCTTACTATCTAAGCTGATTAAACTGCCACTAGAAATAGCAATGATACTGAAAGGCATCCTTTAGATCAGTGATCCCCAACCAGTAGTTCGTGAGCAACATGTTGCTCTCCAACCCCTTGGATGTTGCTCCCAGTGGCCCCAAAGCAGGAGCTTATTTTTTAATTCCAGGCTTGGAGACAAGTTTAAGTTGTATAAAAACCAGGTGTACTGCTAAACAGAGCCTCAATGCAGGATGGCAATCCACATAGGGGCTATGAAATGGCCAATCACAACACTTATTTGCACCCAAAAAACATTTTTCATCCTAGTGTTGCTCCCCAACTCTTTTTACCTCTGAATGTTGCTCTCGGGTTCAAAAGGTTGGGGATCTCTGCTTTAGATGGTAAGCTCTTAGGAGCAGGATCCAATTTCTGCTGGAATAAGTGCTGCAGTTGGCTGCAATAAGTAAAACCGTGGCATCCGATATCCTGAATTGCTTTTTTTTTTCATTATTCCTTCCCTGGGGCTCCATACACCCACGCTATAGCACTGAGGCTGCCATAACTCTGTAATACCCCAGCAGTGCTCCATGTATATTCACATGTTCACAGGAAGCTAACAAATCAATAACACAAAGATATGGTTGATGCAGCAGAGATTAGATTGCTCTATACAGCTAAACTGACCAAGTTTGGAATCTTGCCTGTTTTTTTACTACGTGTCAAGACATGATAGAAGAATTGCAATAAACATTCCCCTATGTGCTCGTATAGTAAAGAACTGACTGACTAAAAAGCTTACAAGTGCCATTACCATAATGGCTTGGTGTGCAAAGCCAAGTCATTAGCTCAGCATGTGAAACACATTGTTCCAAGATTTGACACCAGCTGCCTATTTGAAAGGGCATTTTCATTCAATGCCTTCTAAAACACCCTTAATAAAGGAGCTTTTGAGACGTGGTTGGGTGAGAGGGCCAGGGAGGACTATTTAATGGCATTGTGTTGGAAGAAAAGACATTACAAGTCAAGTCCTACAGGAAGAAAGATGGGTACAGTTTGGCTCTGGATATTCCTACTTTTACAGGTTTCTTGGACCTTTCCCATGCACTTTAGGAAACATAATAGACTCACATTGATGAGAAACAAAGTGGAAAGCCCTGGAGAACCAAATAACTTCATCAAAATAAGTGGAACAGATTATCATTTCAGAGAAAGAATGGGCACCTTCCTGGAGATGGCAGGTGGGAGACATAGGAACAGGCAGGACATACTGAATTACCTATCTCAGTGTAACTACATGAGCCAACCATGGATACAGAGTCAGGATATTATTAACCAATGGGACCCCAGTGCCATGTTCTTGTTCAAAGTCTACAAGTGGCCCTTGAGACCAACCTTTCCTCACCAGAATCTTTTCAAATACATGAGCAGAATTTATCGGTGCTGCAAACTTGGGTTTACCTGTAATCGGGTAAAAGGACTTCAGGGAACCTGGACTAATAGTAAGTGGCTAATTTAACACACCCTTATTTTTATCATAAAGCTGCTGGTTTGTTAGGGTATTTAGTTAGGACTTCTGTCTGCTTTCTCTTTAAATCTTTGCATTTGTAGACAGCACCAATCATGAGTTTCTTTCCATAAAATGCCTTTATTGAGACATGGGCTCCGACACAGAACTAGGGTTGCCACCCAGCCGGTATTTTACCGGCCTAGCCGGTACAAAACTGGCCAAGGCCGGTATTACAAATTTACCGGAAATGTAGCTGCTGGTAAATCTGTAATACCCCTATTAAAGGCCCCTGGCCTGCCCCAACCCACTAAAAATGTACCTTTATTTCTGGGGTTGGGCTGTGGCTCTGCCCCTTTTACATCATGACACAGCCCCTTTGATGTCACAACACGCCCCTTTGTTCCTGCCCCACCCCACTACTGCCGGTAGGAAAAAATTTCAAAGGTATCAAGGGCTTGAAAAAAGACCAATGGTGGTCTGAAATGTTGCCAGTGTTCTGGGTCAGAGCCCATGGCTCAATAAAATGCATTTTATGGAAAGAAACTCATGATTGGTGCTGTCTACAACTACAAAGATTTATTCTACAGGGATAGGAGTTGGAAGCTGTTTGACGAGCACCAAGTTGGGCAATTTGAAGGTTATGGGTGCTGACTAAAAAAACCTCTTTCTGTTTATACATTCACCTAGAGCTTATTTAAATCAGTCCATTGAGCAGAAACTGACCTCTTCTTTGTCTTTATACAGCTAATGGGAATGGGAAGAAAGAGGTAGAATTTTCCATCAACTCCGACATCTTTAATCTTTCCATTCTAAGAGTTGAACTCCACTTGGAAGTGTCTCTTGGAAGTAACCAGCTTACTGTGGTTCCGGTCCTTACAGCAAAAGGCATTACACTCTCAAGGTATCAACTAAATCCATGAATATACTTTACATCCAACACATATAAGGAATAACACACCTTTTTATATTGAAATAGAAGTAGATGAGGAGTTACCAAAGATTATGTGACCATATACAGGTCACAGGCCTCTGAGGGGACTCATTTCACTTTTATATATGACAAAGGGGGGGGGTGTATAATTTCATTATCCGGAAATATGTTACCTAGAAAGCTCCACAATTTTACCTTCATCCTGGTTACACAGACAATCCTTCATTTTGTACGGTTTTGTCTGAATTGTGAAACAATCCCTTTTACTTGAAAATGCACTGCTCCACATTATGGAAAGAACCCCTATGCAGAAAACTTCAGGTTCCATAATAGATCCCATACCTGCAATACCCAGTAAACAGTTTTGGTCACAAAATTGGTCCAAATCCTTCTGCTGCCCCTGCAGGCACCCATTCCTCAAAAAAAAAAAAAAAAAATATATATATATATAAAAATAAATAATTAATGAGTTTCAAATACCAGCCAGGTGCCCAATAGACACGTGAGGGAAAAAAGAACGCGTGCATGAGTCAGGCACAGGCCAGAGCACAGAGAGGAACCAGACTAGGGGGTGGGAGGCAGAGCGGGTGAGTGCCTGGCACCCCCCAGCTTTGCACCCTAGGAATGTGCTTAACCTGCCTACCCCTTGGCCCAGCCCTGAGAGTGAGCAAATCAAAGCGAAGCTGCACTCATGTTCAATTTTGCCTTGCGCAACTTCACTAGAGTTCTTGCACCCAGGCTAATTTGCATACGACAGGCAGAATGGAGCTATTTATGTTACATGGTGCATCTAATACATTACATTTACACTAACTAGACATGCCAAGGGAACCTTAATAAAGGCAATAGAGTTGTTTTAATGCCCTACACATAAGCCCCCAGTTAAATAATGTGCCATATGGTAGAAAATGTACAGGGGAAACCAGGTGCCCAAATTTTTTTTTTTTATACCTTTTGCAGCCTAACACCCCGAATTGAAAATTGAAAAGACGCCAGCGTTATTTGTACTTAGAAGATATTACAGTCAAAATTTATGATGTAAGTAACTGAAGATTGAGGATGTTCTATGCACTCCAGTGCACCTCACCAGGACACGATGGCGAATTTTCACTAGCGTTAGTCACTTTACCTTTTGTGAATCTGCCCCTAAGTGTTTGTATTGTTATTGGTGGAGGAACACCTGCAATGGCTGCCAGTTCTATTCACATCTATTGCTTTTGTTTTGCAGCTTTACAAAATTAAGGAGTGATCATGTCATGGAACTGGTGCTGGATGTAATGTCCCTTTTGCAAATGTTCAAGGAAAAAGATACAGAGGATACAATGAGTGAAGAAGTAACAGAACTGAGTCTGGCGTTACACTGCATTCACAATGAGAGCCCTGTTCCTTGCCTTCTCTATGGGGTATCACTGTTTCACCCACCCTTTTTAGCTCTTCACTACAAATGAGAACCAGATATTGGATCCACTTCCAAAGAAGCATTGCATAGGAGGAAGCCGACTGAGCAAACAGATGTGACTAAAGATTCTCTGATACTTCCAGGTTGTACTTGATAGTTGGACTGTAAGATGCTGAAATAGCCAATTATCCATGAAAGTCCTTTCAAAGTCAGAAAGACAATACTTATCTGCCCACGGACATGCATCATGTTACAATTAGCCTTCCATTTATTTGCCTGGTTTCTAATATTTATAAAAGGCAAACACAGAGATCTGACACTTTTTTTAGTTATTGTTAATTTTCATGTTTTTTTTTAGAAGCAGAAGCTGTCGGGCTATTTACCTCCTTGTATGAAATTCCTATGCTGAATGCTACTTCCTTATACTCTACATCAGGGGTCCCCAACCTTTTTTGCTCGTGAGCCACATTTAAATTTAAAAAAGAGTTGGAGAGCAACACAAGCATGAAAAAATCCATGTGGATGTCAAATAAGAGCTCTGGTTGGCTTTTTGGTAACCCCTATATGGACTGGCAGCCTACAGGAGAAAATGTTTGGCAGTACACTTGGTCTTTATTCAACCAAAACTTGCCTCTAAGCCAGTAATTAAAAAATCAGCACCTGCTTTGAGGCCACTGGGAGCAACATCCAAGGGGTTGGAGAGCAACATGTTGCTCGCGAGCTACTGGTTGGGGATCACTGCTCTACATAGTCCTATATCAATGCCAACAACTAAAGCTATTCTAAGATAATGAACAACTAAGGCTATTCTCCAATTGCCCCTTATGCTATAAGATCAGAGTGAAAGGTCTTGTTCTAGCACTTGTTTTATTATGCGACAAGGTGTTACGCTTTGAATTTAGAAAGCCATTGGGGGGGAGGGGCACAAAACACTATCTGTTACCTGCAAGGCCTTTATACCACAATCTGTAATTACCCAAGGAGGCAAAAATGTATTTACAGCAAAGCATATACAAGCCGCTAAAATATGTATCCGTATTCATTGTTATAAAAGTCATTGTCTGTAAACTGTGCACTTTCACGTGATATAAATATGTATACAGATATTTTCTTATTCATTACCCATTGGTTTTATATGCAATTAAATCAGCTTAAAACAGTTTGTTGTGCATTTGGTTGGTATGGAACATATCACATAGCTGACACGTTTTTAACCACCTCCTCGGTTTTATGCACAATTTTATGCATGATTTCCTACACTGGGTCAGAGACCTGTGGGTAACTGTAAAAGAGCAGGTGATCTGTGGGTTGGATTTTTAGATGGGGTTGGCAGACCTGAGGGTTGAGATGCGAGTCTCGTCTATAGCAAATTTTACTCTTTTACTGGTTGCAGTTGCAGGTCGGGTAGCGGGTAAAAATGTGGGTCTGGGTTTCGAAATTGGTTTCACGAAGGACTCTTCTATGGGGGACCTGGGGCTCACCTGCCATCCCTAAATAACCAATCACTGATCAGTGAAGCTTGCTCATTACTGAAGTGGCACTGTGAAATATCTGTCAGGTGATGCAGGTTGTCTTGGTGACCATGATTTGCTGAATCATTTACTGAAAACTAATATATAATATTTATTCAATTGTTTTTGCCAAGGGGAAATTTGTAGTGAGGAAAATTACACTTGTTTTTGGCATTTGAAGACCAGCATAGGTCTTGTGGGGGAATGTAATAAAAGTCGCAAAGAGAAAAACTATTTGCACCAATAAGAATAAAAATTCACATTTCACAATGTAATATTCTTCCTTAAACCGTTATTAAATTGCGAATGTCAAGTGCCCATTTTTAAGAAGTGCTTGAAGGCTGTCAAAGTGTGGGCTCACATGTCAGAGGGGCTGCTGCAAGTTGCCATAAACCGCCACTATTTATTGTGTTGGTGGGGGGGCTGTTTGGGCCTCTGTGTACCTGAAATGCCAGGTCCTGTTTTGAATCTCAGTCCAAATCTGGTTTCCCCTTATACAGTTTTACAGTACCAGCTGCTGGGCTCTGGCACTCACAGGGTTACCCATTTCTAATAGAGGGGTAGATTACCTGGGTGAACTGGGGGCACACACTATACCCAGCCATGCAGGATTCCAGTGCACCCATTCAGACCAGTGATAGTGGGCATAGGACTGGTAGGGCAGTACTATACATAAGGAAAGGTGGCAGGAGGAGCTGACACGTACCCATCCCTTTAATTGTAATATAAAGTTGTTGCCTACCCAGTCCACTGGCACTTTAGCTGCCCTTCTACCTCGATCTGACTCAATACAGGACTACATCTCCCAGCATGCTCTGCTCAGCTCAGTCCAGGAAGAAAGTGCAGCTCATTAGCAGGTGGAAGAATTCATGATCAGTCAAACTGTGAAACAGCATCTCACAACCTGGCAACATACTAGCAGCCACAACTTGATTAATTTCCTTAGGCATCTTGCAGTTGGTCAGCATGAAACCTGCTGCAATTTCACTGAGGAACTTGCCCTTGAAACCAATGCTGGGTTGCTTTGGTATGAAGGTGTCAATCTTTTGGAGCAAAAATAACGGTTGCAGTAAATGTTATTACATTTACTGCGCACTGGCACAAAGTATAAAATTCGCAAACCTTCACCGTTGGAAGAGTTCGCTAATCAGTTTCCAGTTTTGCAAAAGCAATGTTAACTTTGCGCAAAGCAAAATTTGTTGATGCAAAGGCATATCTTTTCCCATTCCAAATAGCTTTTTCGTTACTGACTTTTATTACATTCCCCCATTGTTCTTCTCCCTCATATTTGCTCACCTCTTGTCTGTGTTCAGCTTTCACGCATTTCTTTTTTATTCTTCATATTTTTATCTTTGAAGTTTCTTTCCCACCCTCCCCCATCACTTCCACTGTTCCACCACCACTTTCTCTTCTGTGTCTCCTTTCCATTGTCCCTTTTCATTCTTATTGGCTTAATCTCTTCATGGCCTTGGGGTTAGCAAAGGGGAACTGCATATCAAACACAACTGCATGATCAAAGAGGCACAGTCATAAATGACCACATTTGAAAACTGCATGTAATGTGTAGCAGAGCTGTAAATGGCTTACTTATATTAAAAAACATACAAAAATGAAGCTAGATTTTCCAAGAAATCACCCAAACCCATCTTAAGCTAAGGCCAGACGGGGAGATTCGGGGGCATTTTATCGCCTGGCGACTTCTCGCCGCGACTTGTAGCCCCTGAACCTCCCCGAACAGCCACTTCACTAAGCGCACCGGCGTTGCTTGAAAACGCCGGCGCGTATCCACACGGAGTGGCGCGCTTTTTAAAATTGCTCCAAATAGCCTCGCCAGGCAATTTGGAGCAATTTTAAAAAGCGCGCCGCTCCGTGTGGATACGCGCCGGCGTTTTCAAGCAACGCCGGTGCGCTTAGTGAAGTGGCTGTTCGGGGAGGTTCGGGGGCTACAAGTCGCGGCGAGAAGTCGCCAGGCGATAAAATGCCCCCGAATCTCCCCGTCTGGCCTTAGCCTTAAAGGCAATAACAGAATCGGCCATGACATCATGCAGTAGGGCATTCCACAAGCTCACTTCCTTCACCATGAAGATTCACCTACATTGATACAAATGAAAGTTTTGTTTCTCTAGTTCAGGTTCCCAGCTATTTCCTTTCCTAAGACTGCAATCTCAAGGGGTTTTAATGAAGATTGCCGTGTGTACCAGTGCTGCGTGTACCAAAATCAATATGTTATTCGTGAGAAACGACTCCTGAAAACAGAAGGTATTTACTTGCTTCATGCTATACACATAGCACTGCCAAAAAACCCCAAAAAAAGAGTCTTTAACTCTCACATAAGGAATTATGGGCAAAGTCAAACAAATCACTCCTTGCTGTCTCTGTTTTATAAACTGCCTCATAATTAATTTACCCAGCCAGTTTCAATCTCTTTAGATCCCATCTGAGGAAAATACTGGAACATGGCTCCTGAGCAGAGAAGACCTAGAGAGCCGCAAAGCAAAGGAACCATCACGGGTAGTACCTAGCATTTCAGCATTTCTTTCTAGCAGACCAATCTCAATATATACTCACTGTTGAACTTTATTTTAAATTATCCATCCTATCACACAGTTCTTATCTGAGGCAGGTGACTGAAATATTATATAAAAAAAATAAAGACCAAATGATAGATCAGTGAAAAAAACTTACCAGAGCTTTGTGGTCAACTTCATCTGAATTGTATCATCCAGGGCACCAGTAAGCAATGAATGTATTGTGACATTAGGGCATCAGCCACCTGAATAAAGTGAAGTAATGGTCCAGTTTATCCATAGTAAAATACTGTAGGAGTTGCCCGAGAGCTACGGAGGGTTATAAAGACTGAAAGGCAGTGCCAGTAACAGCTTCTCAGAGACTAGAATAAAGAAGGCAAGAGGTCAATGCTATGTTCATACTTGTGAGTGCATTTCAGCAATGGAAGTTAATCATTCTGATCGCTCAGTGAATGTGAAATTTATAGCTGTATAAACTATTCCCCCCCTTTTGTGACAGAAGGTCATGCACTTGGGCCACAAGACACCAGCACTTGTGCTCACTCAACACATACTAGAACCCTGGGGAATGCTGCACTTGACCACACCAAGGGGCAAAAAAAAATTCACATGAATAGATTGTAGTTTGATCGAATATGATCGAATTACGATCGTACAATTTAATCGGATATTCCAATATTCTAATTTGGCCTCTTCGATCATCAAATGCTGAATTATCGAATAGATCGAATGATCGGATATTCGATAATTCGATGATCGAAGGAATCAAAATTTTAAAAACCTTCAAATGCCTACTTTGCCAGATTGAACCTACCGCATTGCAATAGAAGCCTATGGGAACCCCCGTATAGGCTTCTTTGACTAAGTCCTGCTCGAATACCATTCGTACAATCAATTGTTCGAATCGTACGGATTTTTCGGAGGCTTGAAGGAAATTTCACGATTTTTTCGTGAAATCAAATCGGTATTCGATCGTACACTTTCATCGAGAAATCGAATATCGAGCAAAATGATAGCCTAAAACTATTGGATAAGCATTCGATAGAGCACCCAATGCCTCCCTAATACAGCACTGATGATATAGCAAGCACCCTGTTTGTGGGGCAAGTGGTATGTCTCAACACTCTAAAACAGAGCAGAGACCTGTGGTAGTGCAAGAAGAGCAGAATTCATTGTGCAAAAAATGACCAAGATAAATATCCCTTGTTAAGAATGGAGGACATATTGGGTTTTCATTATAAGCCATTTTGAGTAGGCTTGGATGTACAGGTGTCAGGTCCATAAATATTTAGACAGACAACTTTTTTTTCTAATTTTGGTTCTGTACATTACCACAATGAATTTTAAATGAAACATTTGAACTGACATTCAGCTTTAATTCAGTGGGTTAAACAAAAAGATTCCATAAAAATGTGAGGAACTAAAGCCTTTTTTAACACAAACACTTCATTTCAGGGGCTCAAAAGTAATTGGACAAATTAAAAAACTGAAAATCATAATCATTTCTAATACTTGGTTGAAAACACTTTGCTGGCAACAAAAGCCTGAAGTCTTGAACTCATGGCCATCACCAGATTCTGGGTTTCCTCCTTTTTAATGCTCTGCCAGGCCTTTACTGCAGCAGCTTTCAGTTGCGGTTTGTTGTGGGCCTTTCTGTCCAAAGTTTAGTCTTCAACAAGTGAAATGCTGCTCAATTGGGTTCAGATCAGGTGACGGACTTGACCATTCAAGAATATTCCACTTCTTTGCTTTAATTAACTCCTGGGTTGCTTTGGCTGTATGTTTGGGGGCATTGTCCATTTGTATTATGAAATACCTCCTAATTAATTTGACTGCATTTAGCTGGATTTGAGCTTCTGTCCTGTGTCACATCATGGATAAACATTAGTGTCCCAGTGCCACTGGCAGCCATGCACGACCAAGCCTTCACACTGCCTTCAGAATGTTTTACACTTGATGGGGTATGCTTTGGATCATGAGCTGTTCCACACCTTCTCCATACTTTTTATTGCCATCATTCTGGTAGAGGTTGATCTTGCTTTCATCTGTCCAAAGAATGTTTTTCCAGAACTCTGTTGGCTTTTTTTTTTTTTTAGCAAAGCTTGTACCTTGCAGTGCACCCTCTATATTTACTTTCATGCAGTCTTCTCTTTATGGTAGACTTGGTTATCGATACACCTACCTCCTGGAGAGTGTTGTTCACTTGTTTGGCTGTTGTGAAGGGGTTTCTCCTCACCATGGAAATTATTCTGTATTCATTCACCACTGTTGTCTTCTGTGGAATACTAGGTCTTTTTGCGTTGCTGAGTTCACCAGTGCTTTCTTTCTCAGGATGTACCAAACTGTAGATTTTGCCACTCCTAATATTGTAGCAATTTCTCAGATGGTTTTTTTTTTCTGTTTTTACAGCTTAAGGATGGCTTGTTTCACCTGCATGGAGAGCTCCTTTGACTGCATGTTGTATGTTCACAGCAAAATCTTCAACATACAAGCACCCCACCCCCCCTCAAATCAACTCCAGGGCTCTTATTTGCTTCATTGATAGACATAACAAAGGAATTGCCCACACCTGCCCATGAAATAGCCTTTGAGTCAATTGTCCAATTACTTTTGAAGCCCTGGAATTAAGTGATTGTGTTAAAGGACAAGGAACGTTAAACCAAAGTAGCTAGAAATGTTATACATTATGTTTTGTGTTTCTGTACCAGTCCAAGGCAACCGCAGGTCTTTAGCAGTAAAGATCTGTGTCTCCAAAGATGACCAGGTATCTCCCTCTTTTTTTTTTTCTGCTGATTCACTGCCCTTGCTCTTTGCTGATGTCACTTACTGAGCTTTGGGACCGACTCAAAATATACAGTACACATAGAATATAAATGTCACAGTATAAGGATGATTAGTAATTGATTACTACATGGCAGCACAGAAACCAGTGCAACTAGTATCAGAATCTAATAATTAGTCTTGTAATATCAGCTTCTCAACAGCTGCTCAGAGCCCACTGAGCATGTGAGTGTCACAGACACTTTCCAAGATGGTGACCCCCTGTGACAAGTTTGAAGTCCTGGATCATTCCTGCTATTGACAAGCTGAAACTGTAGGCTGGTGCAAGAAGTTCAGTATATTAAACGTGGCGTTTTTAGCCACATTCATTTTTAGGGTTTAGTTCTCCTTTAAAAAAAGGCTTTAGTTCCTCACATCTTTATGCAATCTTTTTGTCCAACCCACTGAATTAAAGCTGAATGTCTACAGTTCATCTGCATCTGAGTTGTTTCATTGTGGCACAGAACCAAAATTAGAAAAAAAAAGTTGTCTGTCCAAATATTTATGGACCTACCTTATTTGAACTTACTCTTTCAACATAATCAACTCCAGCACAGAGAGAGCACAGAGAGACAGAATTTGTGTAATCTTCGCTTTTAGACAGTGGTGCTGATTATTAAAAATCTTTCTATGACATGAATTTAAAGAGGAAATAAAAATGGGACATTCTAGCTAGTTTCTTTTTAAATTATGGGTGTTTGTTGATGTGAAAGGTCTTCTGCTGTGTCCTTTGAGTTCACTTCATTAGGAATAATGCCAGCAAATAAAACGGTCTACAGGATAGATTTACTAGAAATACCGAGAAATAATCCTACTAACCCCCATATGTAATAAAAGACACAAAGTCTAACCATGTCTGCCTTTAGACAGATGACCAGTAAATGATTCCTGATTGGTTGCTATGGATGATTGAGAATTGAATACCAAGCCCCAATACTACTTGCTATTAAATGTAAGCAGTTTATGTTATATCGGTCACTCTCACCTTCCCTCATGCTTTAGTCCCACATACGTAAAAAGAAAAAAAAAACCCAGAAGAAAGTACTAAAAATATACTTCATATCTTGTAGACACATTTTTTCTTTTATTACTGAACAAAATGGAGTCTGTTGCACTGTGAAAGTATAAGACAACAAAAGAGGTTTGTTTCCACATGTAGACAAAATGGCTGCTTTACAACCACCAAAAAACAGAGATCTTTAAATCTGGAGCTAGAACACTGGACAGACAAATTGGAAATGTTCCTTTTATTATGGAAAACAAATCAAAAGAAAAAAAAAACACTTTGGTCAGATAAAGATATCAGATCTCTGAAATAAAATGATTCTTAACCAAGCCCTTCTAAAGCCCAACACATACACGGTGAGCTCTTATGCATCTTAAGGTAAATCTAAAGACCATTTAAGAAGTATTCCTAGATATCGATTCATAAAAGAAGTCTCTTTAGAAAGCTAGACCAGTGAAGAAAGTACATTTTTTAAGGTGACTTTTAGCTTTAATAACTGCTTTCTAAAGACATGGCTACTTTGATTGTAGATCAGTGTCCTGGCACATAGAGAACCTTGCTTAGAAAAGACCTTGGATAGTTTTTTTCTAGTCATGGTTGATCTGGGTAAAATGTCATCAATATGACTCGTGCTAAATCAAGGTGGAACCATCCCTAATACGACTTTGTGAACTAGCAGATAATCCTGTATGACTGGCCCTTTTACGCATGAATGTGATAAAAGGCATCCCGTTGTTCATGTCAATAAAGCATTCCTTTCTGTCACGGCCGAACCATTTATTTCAGAGCTTGGTAAATATACAGTTGCAACATGACACATACTATAGTAATGCTGCATTCTAGTAGAAAATGGAAATCATGGCATTAGCTGCGATATGAGATAATACACTACTTTATAAACCCTGGTAAGGGAAGAACAAAAGTGAGCGTTGTGTGTTTCCAGCCATTCCCTGAATGCCTCGGTTTCGCTAGATCCCTGCCTGTTTCACCTGGATTTTATCTCATTAATACCACTTTAAGATGATGGTTGGTTTGTGCTGTTTATTCATTGTGGTGCTTTGAGTCTTTAGCCACCATATTTAGCATATTTAGTGCACTCCTCTGTGGAGTAAAGTTTCAGTGCTCTATCGTGCTATAGAAAAAGTTGGTTGGTGCATTCTGCTTCCTTTCATTGCCAATCCTTCAAAGAAAACCTATGGAGAAGCCAATGGTTAAATAGATAACATAAGATATAGCTCATATACAGAGGATGTTTTGTTTTTTGTGTTTTTTGTTGTTGTTTTTGTTAAGAGACAAGCTTTTCTTTGAGGCAATTTTCCATGAGCATAGATGTTCAGTTGCAGTAGTGGCGTCACAGACTCAGCGCCCAGGAGCAAATATGGAATCCAGTGCTTGGCGCTCAGCAGCCGCCACATTAGGGTGCCATAAATCAACCATGAAGATCACTCTAGGGCCTTCCTCAGCTGAACCTAATGAAAATACAAAAAAAAGGCAAAACAGTCACAGACACCAAAAATGTTACAGATAAGTAAAAGTGGCTAATGTAAGCATCCACAAAAGGCGTGTATCTCTTTGATTTACACTTTCCATACTTCAAGGCTTCATTCCATTTTCCCAAGCAAGAGCAATGTTAATTAAGATTCAATGTGATATTTGAAGGCAGAGATGATAGTTTCCTCAGGCTAGGTTCAGGTCTAGGAAGATTATCTACTTTATGTTATTTTCAAAATTATTTCCCATAATTTTTGTCTACAGAAAACACAATTTTTGCAAGGTTTTGCCTTTTGAGGTGCGGGCTTCTCTTCGTTAGGTCATAACAGGTAACTGGCCAACATTCATATGAGGGCTATGACCAGAAGTCCATAATTACAGTGTACCCATCAGTTTGTGGTAATTCTATGCCAACATCCCAAATATAGGCCTGTTTGTGGTCAGCTTAAGTCTAACTGCAGATTTGGCATGGCTGCAGAAGATGCTTCCATAATTCTCTTTAACTTCTCTAAAATGATCTTCTGTCAATGAGGTGAGGTTTGATAATCAAACACAAAGTATGGGTTGAAGCATGTGCAGACTTAATTAGAGGTGCAAGAAGATATAGCATGAATATTTGCTAGAATAAAACAATTCATGCTTAATTAATATTTATATTACAATAAGATCACACACACAGGGATGTCCATTTATTAAATGTCGAATTTTAGTGGTATTACAGTTATTTGAAACAAACATTAAATCGCGATTGCTATGCAAGTTATTAAAAGATCCTGATATAAAAAATATGAAAGAAAAAAAAGTGATCCTTGACTTCTATGGGACCCAACATCTTTAACTAGGACAATTTTTTTATCAGAGTTTTTCATAGTTTTTACACCTAACAAATGTTGACCTTTTTAGAGAAATTTTAAAAGAAATTATTCCGAGAAAAATATAATCCGTGAAGAAAATTAAATCTGAATACTAATAAATAGGCCCCTAAATGTTCACAACTCCTCATTAAAATTTCAGCCTCTGTGAAATAAAAGTCTTCGAGGTATATTTATCAAAGATTGAAGTTAAGAGTGAAGTTCCGCCATTAGAGGGAAATTCCGCCACTCTCCAATCATTTCTATGGGATTTTTAAAGGCATATTTATCAAAGGGTGTACTTTCACTTCACCCATTGATAAATAGGCCTTTCAAAATCCAATAGAAATGATTGGAGAGTGGCGGAATTTCCCTCTAATGGCGGAACTTCACTCTTTGATAAATTTACCCCTTCGTCTTCAGGATAAGCTGCATAGTCTCATTAAACAAAAACACAAACAAAAAAACGACAAACGGTTTGGATTCCCGTGGTTAAAACCGATGATTAAACTTCATCTTGTCAGTTAGAGAGAAGAACATACTAGTCTGGTCTGCACAAGTAAACAAAGCTAGACGGTAACCCTGCAAAGAGCGTTCAACCTACCTTCATGAAAAGCAGTGTGCAGGAAGGAATCATCAAATAGAAGGCAGTGTCCTTCTGCCCAGCATTGGGGTTCTCCTCCAACCACCAGCTCACAGTTGCCTGGGATTCTTAGACCTTTGGTTACAAATAATTGGTTACTACTATACTTTGCCCATATAATGGCAGCATCATTTTTAGGCAACATGGAACATGATACCTCAAAGAGTAGATACAAGGCTAAAGCTGGCCATAGACACAAAGATCCAATTGTATGAATCCTACTCATGATACGCATGATTTACAGATCGAGTGGAGTGTCTGAGTGACCGTGAGATGCCATTATCAAAAAGAACATTTATGATCCACAAAGATGGAGATAAAGAGACACTTAATAACACAAACATTTTGAAGAAAAAAGTGAAGCATAACCTATTTCCACCCTACTATTATCTAATCCTAGTAGCATGAACACATAATGTACTTTCAATTCTACAAAACCAAATCACCTACATTATGTATGATTTTCATGTATCACGGTTAGCTCTGTTTTTAAAGGTAAGCACACATCCCAGCTAAAAACTAGACTTGATAAACTGTGTGGCATAGAAGTTGTGTCTGATTTCCATGTGATAAATGTTGATGCCATTCGCTGTATGATTTGTAAAGCTGGTATGATTCAGTGCACCTTCATAGACCAATGTCATCAACTGGTCAGACTGGCTGACTCCATCCAATTGCTATAGTGCACAAGGCTTTAATAAATGTCATTTTGAGCTCATGGTGACTCTTGATGAACCTTTTTTATTTATGTCCCACATACTCATAAATGGCTGCTTTTCCTTGCCTAAAGTAATAATCGTTTAGGTAACATAGCGCCATAAAGCTCAATCATTATAAGTTATTAAAAAAAAAAAGAAAAATCGTATTAGAAATAGAAAAAAAGGCACGTGTCTGCAAGACAAAGAAAAAAAAATAAGAATTTCATCTGATAAGGGGTCTGCAATAGGGTTGCCACCTTTCCCTGTGGCTGAAGCCGGACAGGGGGGCGGGCCCGTGACGTCACGGGACGGAGCTACGAGGACGCGATCGCCGATTGCGGCGTCAATCAAGCTAATCCCGCCCGGTTTTCCTTATTTGGAAAACCGGGCAGGAAGCATTGACCCGGGCAGCCCTTCAAAATACCGGGCTGTCCGGGTCAAAACCAGACAGGTGGCAACCCTAGTCTGCAAAGACTATTTTATGCTCTTCACCATCAGTTTTTTGCCTTCTAACACATTTGTTGGCGTATTATAAATACATGCTTTATTTAATTATTCAGCATATGGCCTTTCAAGCGGTGTGTTCGTTAAATAATTCATAAAGTGTTGTGATATGCAATCACTTACAGAAACAAGGAGAGATGACCATTTCATGAAGCATCACTGATTAGTTTTAGATTGTATGGCATGCAATAGCAAGCAATATGAAGGAGAATAATATGGCAGTAAATGAAATGCCAGCAGAAATATGTACTACTACCTGTTCTACTCTAACACCAAAGCCACCCATCCATAGTTATTTGTGTGATATAACCAAGAATTATGTACTAGAGATTATGTAAAACAGACAATGAGGCTGCAAGTTTAAAGGGATTCTGTCACGTTTTTTTTTTACAAAATGCATTAGTTAATATATTTTTCAAAAGAGCAACAATTTTCTATATTTAATTTTGAAATCTGACATGTGGCTATACATGTAAATTTTCCAGGTGTCCTTAGTCATGTGACTTGTGCTCTGATAAACTTGTAGAAAGAACGGATCCGCACACGATTCTGCAGTCGGGGAATTTCCCCTTTTATTGTGCCATCAACCAGATCAACATTACCCACCCTTCATCCTGATAAAAGGGGAAATTCTCTGACTGCAGAATCATGTGTGTGTGGATCCGTTCTTTCAACATTGCTGTTGCTAAGGGACCTTGCCTGGTCTACGGAAGTCCAGCACCACCATAGCAGTGAGATGAACAACAGGTGTGCAGGTGATTAGAATTAATCAGTCTACTGATAAACTTTAGCCCTTCTTTACTGCTACACTGCAAATTGGAGTGATATCACCCCCTTTCCCCCCCAGCAGCCTATCAACAGAATAATGGGAAGGTAACTGGATAAAAGTTCCCCTGACACCTGCATTGCTAAAAATCCTCCCATGTCCCAAAGTGGATATGAGACCAGTCATCAATAGAAAAGCTCTTAGTCTGTCTCACCCAAGTAGTCATTCAGTTACCCTGAGTAGGAGAAACAATATCTTATCTGAAAGCAGTTTCATTGTGAAGTGCTGGTTCTTGAAAAGCACAGGTTCTTCTGAAAACACAGAATCAGGCACAATGACATGAGATGGTCGCCTACACACCAATATTACTAAAACATTTATTGGAAGGATACATAGAATTACATATTCTTTCATCAAGCAAAACAATGTATTTTTTTGTTCATTATTTGGGGAAAACCCCCTTAGAATTAATTACATAAAACAATTGTTTACATATGTGCACAAAAAAGTTATTAAGGGGCAAATATGTAAATGGATTGTGTATGTTCAGGTGGCACACCTTAGTATGCCTACATTGCTTAAAGGAGAACTAAACTCTAAAAATGAATATGTCTAAAAATGCCCTATTTAATCTACTGAACTTATCGCACCAGCCTAAAGTTGCAGCTTCTCAAAAGTATCCAGGACTTCAAACTGATAACAAGGGGTCACCATATCAGCCTTATATTGTGACATTTCTATTCTATGTGTACTGTATATTGTGATTGGGTCCCTAAGCTCAGTAAGTGACAGCAGCACAGAGCATGTTAATCAGTGAATCAGCAGAAAAGAAGATGAGGAGCTACTGGGGCATCTTTGGAGACAGATATTTACTGCTAAAGGGTTGTGGTTGTCTTGGGCTGCTACAGAAGCCCAAAACATAATGTACAAAATTTGTAGCTTACTTCTTTATTTATGCTTTAGTTCTCCATTAAAAGGAAGGATTGTCTAATTTGCATTTACTATGCAATTCAATTGATCAATATTAGTCCAAAGCATGCAATCTCAGTCCTTAGGTCCAATACCTCTACATTTTTAGATTGTTTTGCTAGCCATACTGGCAAATAGACATTGGTTGGGCCGGTCAACGGTTTGCCCCAGATCCAGGCGTATAAGCTCGAGGAGCTGAATCAGCAAATATTATTGGATCATACATGGCCAAATTTATAGTTAACACATTTCCCATTTAAGGCAGACATCAGTATATATGTGTGAGGCATTTCTAACTGTCCCAACAACAAAAAAAAACAGGTTAGTGCTAATTATCACATATGGCATGCATGCCAAAGGCAACTTAATTAATTATAATAACCAGGGAACATAAAGGTTTTCTAGGAGATGAACTTTCCAATGTGGACACTCATTGTTCATTGTAAATATTGATTGCAAACCTTGCTCTTATTAACCTTCACACAGTGTCCCCAGCTGATTGCTCATTTGAACAAGATAGCTGATCAAGTCTAAAACACAATTTCCTAAGGTCTTAATACGTTTGGACAGAGCTGGTTTTATCCCGAAATGGAAATTGGCAGCACCTTTTAGAACGTGTAAGAAATATTTAGATTTCAAGCAGATAATCAATTTTTAATTTGTAAGTAAACTCACCGGTGAGGAGTTATCAGAGCCTACAAAACAACAAGCATGCAAGCATATGTTCAGTGTGAAGCACACGGACAATTCAAATACGGTGACATGGAGAACCATCTGAAAAGGTGATACAATTGGTAAGAGGACATGGACAAACTCATGGCTGCAAGTCCATCTCCTGAGATCCCAATGTTCCTGGGTTGAGCACATGCACTGTTATAAAGATGTTTGAGGGCCCATGGAACTGTAGCCTTACTTGCTGTACATGGGTATGAAAGGATTGTTAAAATTGTGGTAAGAGAACCACATTTAACCTGATCTTCAGATATCAGATACAACTGTTTCAACTCTCACCATATGTCACTCAGTGAAACTCAATGAAAGTGGGCTCTATGGTAGAAGACCCAGGGAGATACAATACAACTGAATCAGGAGCGACATTTCTCAGTTCAGACTGCTTGAATTAATAAAGGAATTACCTACTTAAAATCCAAATATTTCTGGCAACTACTAAAAAGGGCCACTTATTTTGTCTAGTCCGTTTTGCATGTGGATTAAAAGTTTTTTTTGTTGTTGTTGCTCTGCAAACCAATAAAACTTTTGAAGCATTGTTACTGAATTACTGGTCAAAAATGGTGGAATGTTTAGAAGATATTTCATAGGCGCTGATATTTTTGGCCATATTATGTTTGTTCATGAAGTCAAGCTGCTACATCACTGGTAAAGATGTAAAACTCCTGAGTCAATTATGGCCAGACTCCCATGGCAAACACCAATCATGCAAGCAAATCCACCACTCTCTCCCTTAATATTTCATGGTACATCCCTATATGCCTGGCATCTGATAGAGGGCAGCTTGGTCTCAAAACATCAGTTTTTTTGCCACAATCTATAGCTGAAATAAATGAGTTTGCTGGATAACCTCAGATAAAACATAAAAAAAACACACAAAGTACAAGATGGACTTTGCAGCAGTAGGACATTACTTTGCACCATTCATTAGCAAGTAACATTCAGGTCAGGCAATGCAACACATTCTGTTCACAGGCGGGATTTCAGCAGAACATTGCAAACTCAGTGCTGATTAACTCATAAAGCATGGAATGACAGGGATAGACATATGGAATAGGAACTGGATTTTAATATTCTAGTGAAAGGAAACGAATGTAGGAGAACAATAAAAACAGAAAGAATAAAAATTATCTGGATGAAGATAAAGAAGTAAACGTATAAAGTAGGATTAGGAAAGGAGAGAACAGAGGTTTATAGTATAAATACGTACAAGAAAGTTTAACGGAAGGCAAGAGTAGAAGAGAGGCATAAATATACAGTGTGGATCAAACCATAGCTAAGATAAAGAATGGGGGGGGGGGGACAGGAACCAATACTCTGATGGGAGAGAAGGGGGAAAGGATGAAGAGCTTCTGTGAAAGAGGATATGGCAGAAGCACTTCTGTTTCCAAGAACAATATGTTAAGTTAATTGTGGACTGTATTTAACAGCTATTCTAGAGCTATATGCCAGGTTCAATTAATATGCAAGTTGTATTAGGTTTTCCAATAGTTTTTTGTCTATGTAGTTTAAAGGGCCAGTAACATCAAAATAAGATTTTTTTAAAATATTTCTTAGTATACATAGAAAATAAAACCAAACACAAATGTAACTTTAAACTTGCAAAGCCTTTATTAAGAATGAACTTACTCAAACTCCGCTGGCGCTCCTCTTCCTGCTCCTCTTCAGAAAAGCCAATCGGGCAATCCATGATGCGGCGCTCAATTTCCACTCCCTTATAGGAGATAGCCAGGGAGGAGACATTGAGTGCCGCACAATGGATCATCGCCCTGTCGCCTTTTCTGAAGAGGAATGGAAGCAGAGTTTCGTTAAGTTATTTCTTTGCAATTTTAAAGTTTCATTTTTGTTGGTGTTTTTGTTTTCTATGTATACGAATAAATAAAAAAAAAAAAACATTTTTACTGGTCCTTTAACTATGATGTGTGCTGTGTACTTAATTTCAACTCAAGAACGCCACAGATCTGCCATAAACACTAATAAATCAAATATTATAAGCAGTCATTTATGTTGCAGAACACAGTGTGAAAAGCGCAAAAAGAGGCCATGATCAGCCTTGCACTATGTTCTGCTGGTGACACAGGTCACTGCAGAGTGCAAAGACCCAAGGCTAGCCCCATGAATTGAGCCCATTCTTCATTAAGTGATGCTCTATTTAAAAGGGATGTGCGGGGGGAGGTATGTAGGTGTCCCCCTTTCAACCCTCCTACCTATTTGCAAACTTGGGAGTCATTCAGATGCACAAGGTGCAGGCCACAATGTTGCTAAAGCTCACCTGCTGGCACTGTGCTCTGTCCCTTTCAACTGATATCTGAAACTGGTAGGAACTCCAACAGGAGCCCTTCATGACGGCACTAAGTATAAGCTCACAGGGCCTTCTGTGTAATTAGAATATCCTGCAAAACACCCTACCAGCGAAATACAGAATGCAAAAGGTCCAAGCCCACTCCCAAAATATAGGCTCACACTGTCCTCACTCTTTCCATTCACAAACATGCCCATATACTGTCCACATCTATCAACTTTTCTCCAACAGATTTTATATGACCAGGCATAGCAATGTATGAGAACAATAATTAAGGTGGTTGCAGCTGTGCGGGAAAAAGAATGAACTAGAAGGGAAATTGGTGAGATTTCCAGTTTAGAAAAGTAGCAATGTGGGCAATAAAACCTATAATGAGCATAGAAAGTGGATAGCTGGTGTAGGATTGGAGAGTTAAAATAATGGGTGTTAAGGTGCTGGTGTGGAGAGTTTCTTGCTTGTCTGAGGAGGGGCAAAGAAATAATAGCAACTGTGTAGGGGAACTAGCCATTTTATGCAGTCACAGACCCTTGCTAACATTGGGGATGTATTTTCAACAATATATAGGACACAAAAAACATAACTAGCCAGTAAAATACAACCTTCTAAAGTCTATTCAGAGACTGCCACAAAGCGTGAGACATTATAGATTCAGTTGCAAAAGCATGTGGCGCCTTCATATGTTTGTGGAACTCCTTACTCTTTTCTAAAATCCTTATGGATCATTTTCCCCATTCATGAAGAAGAAAAAAAGAAACTTACCCAGATGGCATCTTATCCTTATATTAGTTGGCCCATAATGTTCTGTGATGACTGTTCCTGGAGATAGCACAGATATACAAGCATTCCCAAACACATTGTTGCCAATGAAGGTGCGGAGGTTCCCAAGCAAACGGTACGTCCGTGGGCATTTCTTGCAATTGGCAGGGATGGTCACACCTTGGTTGACTAAATAAAATGTGAACCATTCCCCACTTGGTGTGCTGTTTATTTTCCAGCCCTGGGGAAGGCTGCAGTTTGAAAAGGCTTTGTAGATTGCTTCAAATTCACTAAGTATTGTGGCAAAGTTCTGCTCTAGCAGTTCCACGTCATGCTTTTGGGCATCCCGTGGAAAATAGGGCAAGGTGGGTAAATCAGGAAGGAAGAAGACTTCTGGTTTTTGTATTGATGGCCTGTTATTTAAATACCGACCTTGTTCTCGAATGCCCTTGTGGATTCTGCCCATGCCAGACCAAGAGTACCGCTTGGCGTATTCCTGCAGATTGTGATAAAGTTTTTGATTCAGTCCATCATTATGGGTGCAGCGTACACACTCACGCGAGTGGCAGTAAGCAAACCCGTTCTGCAAGCCTTTGGCTTCTGAACTCTGGATAAGTAAATTCACAGTGGCAAAGGGAGAACGGGGTTGGTCCTTACCAACTCGGTAACAGTACCATGCAAAAAGCAGCAAGAGGCAGATCACTGTGGTTAGCGCAAGGGAGTTGCAGTCACGCACAGCTTGGATGCAACCAGCGATCAAGTCACGTAGTCCATTCAGCAAACAGCTCCAATCAATCAGCCACTCTGCAGACATTTTTATCCAGCCACGGTCAGGCTTGTAAGATGGTGCAATGCAAAAAGGACTGGAAGTTCTAGGAAGGGCCCACACCATGCGGGTTAATATGGATGAGTTGGTGAACAAGACAACATGATTCTGCTTCTGCCTGTTCTCTTTAGACATCTAAGCAGTTTGTTAGTGGCTAGAGAGTGTTTGGTGCTGATCTCTAAAAATGCATAGGAAGACGTGGGACCATACAGATTTCCGGGGTCTGGTTTTGTACAGGACGTAGCAATGTGTCATCACTGGTTTTACTGCTATCCACTGAGGAGAGGTCATTCTGAAGAAGACTGCAGGCTGACAAGATCTGTGGAAAGTAAACAATACTGACGGTTTATTTCAGTTTTTACTTAAAGGACAACTATACCCCCCAGACATTGTAGGGCTTTATAAAAAGATTCTGAATAAAACAAATCATATGTAAAACCCGGCTTCTTGTAAATAAACCATTTTCAAAATAATATACTTTTTTTAGTAGCATGTGCCATTGGCTCATCCTAAATAGAAAATTGCCATTTTAAAAAATAAGGACGACCTCCTGGGATCCTAGGATTCAACAGTGCACACAAACATACCAAACAAACTATAAAGTTAGGTCACATGAGCCAATTAACAGACAGAGTTGTGTCTTTTGCTTCCACACTTCTTCCTGTTACAGTTAGAGTTGAAATATTTCTGGTCAGGTGATCTCTGAGGCAGCACAAAGAATCACGAAATGGTGGTTCAAGAGATGTAAAAGGGCAATATTTACTTAAATATATATTCCAGTTTGGTAAGATTTAATATGTCACTTGATTTGATATAAACTATCTGTTGCTCAAGTATTCATTTTGGGGGTATAGTTTTCCTTTAAGGCAGAAATACTCTTTCTTTAGACATAGAGATCATGTTTTATTATGCTCTTTAGTTTCATGATTCAGCTTCTAATATATAATAGGTTGGACGGTTATTTACTTTCAGTTGTAAAAAGTTTACTTAAAGTGGCGTGAACATTGTACATTACACAGTGATTAATACAGTGTATGAGGGTATAATGAAAGAGAAGTAGTATGCTGCATAATGTGTGTATAAAAGCTAATCTGCCCATGGCATACAGTTACTGTTGCCATATTGGGGGAAAATTCCTTCTGGGATCTAACACTGCAGTTGGTTATGCCCCTGGGCCAATCATTGTTTAGAGTTGATGTTTTATTTTCTTACAGTGGGATCAAAGGTAGAGAATTCTACAGCTTCAGAGTTTTTAATGTAACAAAACCATGTTTCCACTAGATAGAACCTCCTTTCTTCTAATCTCTAGGTATGTCATTCTGGAGCTAGCTACTGCTGAAAGAGCCTTTTGAGATCTACTTATATGGTCTCCTTATACATTTATATAAAGTGATCATTTGCCTGTTACAGGGGTAGTTTCCCTTTAACTTTTAGTATGTTATAGAATGGGCAATTTTTCAATTATTGCCTTTTTCTTCGTTTTCCTGCATTCAAATCTTAAAAAAAAAAAAAAAAAACCCTTTTGCATGACAACAAAGTTATTGTTATTGTTACTTTTGATTGCCCATCTTTCTATTCAGGCCTCTCCTATTGATATTCCATTCTCTCATTAAAATGAATGCATGGATGCCAGGGTAATTTGGAACCTAGCAACTGGATTGCTAAAACAGCAAAATGAAGAGCTGCAGAATAAAAAGCTAAATAACAAAAAAAAGCCACAAATAATAAAAAAAATGAAAACTAGCTACAAATTGTCCCAGAATATCACTCTCTACATCATACAAAAACTTCATTTAAATATGATCAACCCCTTTAAGTTCCTCATCAGAGTATTTTTTTTTTCATAACTGAGCTTTTCTATACACCTAATCATCTTTTAATACAAGACAGATACCTTATTAATCTTTCCTGCCGTTCAGTAGCATTGCTTGTAGCAGGTAAATTTAAAGATCCTCAAGGTCTTTGTCCATCAAGGAACTTCCTACCCTATTAAGAGTAGAAATATCTTGCATAATCCTTCTCCCCCTATAGATGGATACAAATCCAAATGCAAGAATCCTTTCATTGGGGCACACTGAACAAATTAGCACCCAGGCAGTAACCCATGGCAACAAATTGGAAGTCCGTTTTCATGGTTCTACTTGCAGCTGGCTGAAAAAAATCGAATCACCGATTGGTTGTTGTTTATAAATGAGCCTCGCTGTCTTGCAGAACAGAACTGGCACCTGCATTTCAATGTTTCCAATAAATGAATTGACAATTAACAAAATCTTTCTCCCGCACAACGATGGATGTTGAACCCTTTTTTTTTTTCTTCCTCCTAAAACCTCATTTACTTTCAAATGATCTTCCTATATACACCCATCAATAGCTGACCACTAAATACTCTTATTACTCCATTAGGAGTGGAGGAGTTATATATGAAGTTCTGCACTCAACACCCACACATATAATTTTGGCCAGCAAATGCATCCGTTGTAGTAGTAAACAGACACAATTAAATGAGTATTTTTTGATCGTAGCATGCCTTTAATCTTACAACAAAGAAATAACACTACATCTGTGATAAGATTATGTTCAATTTACAACCAGCTTGCACTGTATATATTTAGAGGCTTACAGCATAGATGTTAAACAATTCAATCTTGTGAATTCCATCTTTATTACTCAATTCTGAATTACACAGTATAGAAGGATATATGGGTTCCCTACTGAGCTAGCACAAAGAAAACACATAAAAATAAAATACGGCTCTGCTATATACGTGTATGCATGATAATTACAATAAAATGCATTATTAACAACCAATTTGTTTGTAGATTTACAAGCACCTATCTCTCACATCAGCCCACACCAGCAGACACTCAAAAGTCCCAGTAATTACAAAATGAATATCAAGTACTTGCAAACAAAAAGACAAAAAAAAAAAAAAAGGAAGATATATCTGACACCAAAGCAACAACCCAGTGTTGTAAACAATGCATTTCCATAAATGTGCATTAAGATGGACGTTTTAACAATGGTTTTTTACCTACTGCTTCTACAGAAATAACAGAATACTCTATATTGCTACAGTATTGTGAACTACTGTCTGAAGGCCACGTAGACATTTAAATGGAAAGTACTGCAAGTATGCAAAAAAGGACACTATCACTGTGCCTTTATGTTATACGAGCAGGCAACTAAAACAGGAGCATAGTGTGCCACATCTAGTATATTTTATATATATATATATATATATATATATATATATATATACACACTTATATTTAAACCTAGGACTTGTGTTATGAAATCTCCCATTCATCACAATGGCATTTGTCTGAACCCAATTGGTGCGGTGGCGGATCAGGTGATTCAAAAATTCTGACTTTATTTTGTCACCCACCTGTCACTTACTAAACACCAATTACTCTACAAAGAGCTACCGTGATGTTGGATTCAATATCTGGAAACCAGGAAGCTCCTAATTATGGAAAGGCTACCTCCCATAGACTCTATTTGAATAAAAAAATTCAGCCTCGACCTCAATAGCGATGAACAAAATTTTTCACCAAGCTTCACCACATAAATGATAACTATAGGCTCCAATGGGTGAAAAAAATTAGTTGCGCATAAATAGCAAATAGACTTCAATGCCCTTCGGCAAATTTTCAGGGGGAAATGGGTCAGATTCACCCATTACTAGTGGCCAATAGAAAAAACAGTGTTCTTTTTGCTGTTCCTCGTAAACTGCTGCCAAAGGGAAGGCTCATCTTGCCTCATGAGATAAATAACATTATAAATACAATAACTATGTGCATCAGTATACCAAAGGAGACAAACACAGTCCAATGACCAGAACACATAAAAGATGGCAGAATAAGCAATTCAACATATCTTATCATATATTATCATTATGGACTTTTCTAATGGCTGATACACTGCTTACATTTTTTGCATTCTTCTATGTAGCATTAATGCCTAAGCCTGCAGTTTTAGCCTCCTTTAAGCATCAATAACTTCACTGACAGGTTTCAAGATGTAAAGTGATTATTATGCCATAACAAAAAAATAAGAAAAGACACCAGGTGACCAAGTGCAGTTGTGATCACACAACTTTAGAAGTAGTTCAGTAAGTGCATCTACATCCGCTCCTAAATAGTTGCACTTGGCACGACTGTTTCTATCCCACCAGCCTCATGTAATCATGTGCCCATGATTGCACTGTGGGTAGGACAAAATTACCCAAATTGCACTTTACATGCTGCACTGCACTTTAGGCTTAGGGCACATTGGGCGTTTTTGGGAGATTGAGTCGCCTGGGGACTAATTGCCTCAACCAATCTCCCCGAACGCCTTCCCTCAATCTGCGCTTGGCTTAGATGGAAAATCGCTGGTGCTAATCACACGCGGCGATTCGTTTTCCAAAGTCATCCGAAGATGCCTCGCAAGGAAACTTCGGAAAACGAATCTCCGCGTGTGATTAGCTCCAGCAATTTTCCATCTGAGCCAGGTGCAGAGTGAGGGAAGGTGTTCAGGGAGATTGGTTGAGGCGATTAGTCGCCAGGCGACTCAGTCTCCCAAAAATGCCCAATGTGCCCTAAGCCTAAAGTGCAGTGCAGCATGTAAAGTGCAATTCGCCGCAAAGTCGATACGATTAGTCGCCAGGCGACTCAATCTCCCCAAAACAGCAAAGCATTGATGAAAGTCCAGTAGTCTTGTGGGGTATGTAATAAAAGGTACAAAGCTTGTTACAGGTCTAATCACCGACAGAAACCAATCAGCGAATAGTATTTATTGGTCATCTATTTAAAAGCAACATCTTGGTTGCTGGTTGCTGTGGGTTACTTGGACTGGGCACACTTTGAGGCTATTTCAGAGTAATAGGGATTCCTGGTCAGCCCAAAAACCAGCAGGTTGAAATGCAGCTACTTGAAATCACTGACTTACACTGGAATAAGAAAACAAACTACAGAAATAAAGTATAAAATTGCTAAATTACAGTTTTGGCACAGGCACAGAATATACAAGAAGAAGGACTCTTACCGCTATTTCTTTTTCTTGGAGTCTTTACATACTAATGCACAACTTGTTGGTTCTATGTTTCCCTTCTTGGCTTGGCATGTAGTCATCGCTATGGACAAACGCTCCCCTTCACTAACTGGAGACTTCAGCATATGTGTGCAGCCTAAAAACAAAATTGAATATATTACATTATGGAGATAAAGTGCACTGGTATTTTACAACGCATAGAGAAAAAGCATAAAAAGGCGAAAAAATCCCCCTCAGTTATATTTTCTTTCACCCACATCTAGTGGGAGGCAGCAGTTTTTTTATGACATACATCAACCCACTTAGTTTCCTCTAAAATAAAGACTTGTTTTAAAGCTTCACATTTAGCTATTTCATACATCATTCCATACAGCTTGCAAAGCTGCAACCGATTACAGGTTGCAGTTATAGGACGTTTTATCTAGAATGCTTGGGGGTGGGGGGTAGGGGTGGCTGTTCAGGACAAGGGATCTTTCCATAATTTGGATCTATCTCCCATAAGTCTACTAAAAATATTTTAAACCATAATAAGGACTAATTATATCTAGTTGGGATCAAGGCACTGTTGTATTATTACAGTGAAAAAGGAAATAATGTAAAAAATATAATTGCAATCTCTAGTCTATGGTAGATGGCCTTCTAAAAATTCGTAGTATTCTGGATAACAGAGTCTATAGCTGCATAAGCAGAGAAATATGTTACTTGTTTACTTTTAGGTGAAGGTACAAGTATGGGACCTATTACGCAGAATGCTTGGGACCTGGGGTTTTCCAGATAATGGATCTTTCTTTAATTTGCATCTGCATACATTAAAGGGCAGATTTACTAAGGGTCGAATTTGAGGGCTAAAAAACCCTCGAATTCAACCATGGGAATAGTTAGGGAATAAAAATTCTCCAAATTGAAATTTGAAGGATTTTTACTGCAATTCGATTGGTCGAACGATCGAATATAAAAATACGATCGATAAAATCGTTCGAATCGGTCAATTCGAACGATTTTAACCATTCGATCGAATTTTTTAAATCCTATTTGGTAGGTTGAAACTGGCGAACTAGACAGTCGAATAAAAATTTAAAGGGGAAGTACCTTGACTGTCGAATATTCGAATTGATCGAATTTTCAAAATTCACTAGTCAAAGTGGTCTTCAGAAACATTAAAAAATTCGAAACTTTTTGAACTTCCAATCCTTCATGCAAATTTAGTAAATCTACCCCTAAATAAACCCAATAAGCCTGGTGTGCTTCAAATAAGGATTAATTATATCTTAGCTGGGATCAAATACAAGGTACGGTATTATTATTACAGGGAAAAATAAAATCATTGGTAAAAATTTGGATTATTTGATTATAATTGGAGTCTATGGGAGACAACCTTTCTGCAATTCTGAGCTTTCTTGATAATGTATTTCCAGATAACGGATCCCATACCTGTACAGCAGAGCAGCGCTTTATGCATAGCCCCCTTGCTACAGATCTAGCACTTGCCCCTGCCCTGCGGTAAATGAGCCAGTTTCGGCTAAACTGGAAAAAAAAAATGTATGATTTATGTCTTTAGTCTGTAACAGTTTACAGTATCACAGCCTTGTTAACTTATTAATAGTCCCACTGCCCAATTTTCCCAGTCCACACTCTGAAGTGAGCTATGAAACCTGTAAACCTACATTTAAGAGCTTTCTAATTTATGGTTAGAAATATGACAAACGAAAAAAAAAAAAGAAATGACTATTCACTTTTTTATGGTTTTACTTCTACTTTAAAAATGTAACAAAATATCAGTCGTAGCATAAATAAGTAAATCTCCCAGACGGCTGCTTCTCTGCTAGTAGTGGAATTCACACACTCAAGCTGATTTATGTCACTATAAATTGTGCCTGTTCTTTTACATCTCTGCATCTACCCACAGAGAGTCCTCACAACTCAGGTCTGCCTTTACTAAAATTAACACTTTACTCTGCCACTTACCTTGATAAAACCTCAGAACAAAGGCTACTAATGGTGAACATGATGTGGGATGAACTAAGACCAATAACAATGAGAAAATCTGAGGTTTTTGGAGTGTAGGAGGAAACCGGAGTTAACAAAAAAAAAAAAATCTTGTAAATAGGTATGCACTGAATCCACTATTTTGGATTCGGCCGAACCCCCGAATCCTTTGAGAAAGATTCGGCAGAATACCGAACCCGAACCCTAATGGGAAGGGCCAAATCCGAATCCTGCTGAAAAAGGCCAAATCCCAAACCGAATCCTGGTTTTGCCTCCAATAAGGATTAATTATATCTTAGTTGGGATTAAGCTACTGTTTTATTATTACAGAGAAAAAGGAAATAATTTGGATTATTTAGATAAAATATCTGGAAACACTCTGAATTAAAAGGGGTTGTTCACCTTTCAATCAAATTATCTTTTAGTATGATATAGAGAGGGGAATTCCGAGGCAATTTTCAATTGCTTTTAATTTTTTGTGTTTTTTTTTGTCCTTTGGCTTTGTAATCGACTGCTCTCCAGTTTGCAGTTTCAGCAGTCTGGTTACTAGGGTCTAAACATCCATAGCAACCATGAATTGATTTGAACAAGACACTGGAATACAATAGGAGAGGCTTGAATAGAAAGATTAGTAACAAAAAGTAGCAATAACAATACAGCTGTAGTCTTACTGAACAATTTGTTTCTAGAAGGGGTAAGTGACCACCATTTGAAAGCTGGAAAGAGTCAGAAGAAGAAGGCAAATAATTAAAGAACTGTAAAAAATAAATAATGAAGACCAATTGCTGAGAACTGACCATTCTACAATATACTAAAAGTTAACTTAAAGGTGAACCACTCCTTTAAGTGAAGGCCATCTCCCATCGACTCCATTTTATCCAAATAACCCAAATATTTTAAAATGATTTCCTTTTTCTCTCTAATAATAAAACAGTACCTTGTCCTTGATCTCAAATAAGATAATTAATGCTTATCGGGATCCAGCCTATTGTGTTTATTTAATGTTCAAATTGTTTTCAATTAGATTTAAAGGGGTGGTTCACCTTCAAATTAACTTTTAGTATATTGTAGAAGGGCCAATTCCAAGAAACTTTTCAATCGGTCATCATTATTTATTTTTCATAGTTTTTTAATGATTTGCAATTTTCTTCTGTTTCTTTGCAGCTTTCAAATGGGGGTCACTGACACCAGCTAAAAACAAATGCTCCGTAAGGCTACAAATGTATTTTTATTGCCACTTTTTATTACTTATCATTCTAATCAGTTCATCTCCTATTCATATTCCAGTCTCTTATTCAAATCCCTGCAGGGTTGGTAGGGTAATTTGTTCCCTAGAAACCAAATTGCTGACACTGCAAACTAGAGAGCTGCTGAATAAAAAGCTAAATATCTATAAAATAATAAAAAATTAAAACCAATGGCAAATTGTCTCAGAATATCACTCTCTACATTATACTAAAAGTTAACTCAAAGGTGAACAACCCCTTTAAGGCATGCATATTTAAATTACAGAAAGATCTATTATCTGGATAACCCCAGGTTCCGAGCATTCTGGATAACCGGTCCCATATTTATTTATTTTTTGAGCTGTGTCAAAGATATATTAAAAATCTTGCATCAGTCACATTGGCTGTTTTTAAGTTAATATTACAGTAGAACTTCCATTTTATGTTTTTTAGGGGACCAGAAACAAAATGGTGGAATATCTGGGAAAATGTCAAATCAGGGAAATACAATACGAATTATATAGGTGTAAAAATGTAAAATGAGTGTAAATCAGGGGATATAAAAATTGGAGGTTTTGCTGTATAGTAACATCAGGCTTCTAAGTTGTTCTTATATCCTCAGCAAATCCCTTATTAACAAAATCTACTTTATACTCTTTGTACGAACACCGACTACAAAACCTGACCCACATATTCCCCCCTTCCCTTATCACAAGCACAGCTAAACCTGCTTCTTAACAAGACCCATTTCATCCACAGCTCTAAAAATTATTACTCTCAAGCTAAACAATTCACTAACCTTTGGAGTATTTTAGACATATCTATTAATGTCCAAGCCATTTTTTTATTTCTATTCTCTAAAAAGATTGTCCTCAAAAACATAGATATTCGGTCTGGTCTTCGTTAATGACATAAGTAAAAAAAAAAAGAACAGAGTCTTGGCTTTATGTGTAGCAGATCTAGTTAAATCCTAATCTGTAAAAGCTTTTGACACAGGTAAATTGTGCAGTCTGATGAAGTAAACTTACTTCTACTCACGGCGCAGCTCTGACTTTTGTAGCAAAAAGAAGCTTGGGTAGTAACAGGACAAACCAGGTGAACGTTAGAATGATCTCCAAACAGTGGCTCACGAGCAACATGTTGCTCACAAATAGGGTTGCCACCTGGCCGGTAAAGCTAATGGTTGATCCCAATGTTATTAATAGGGAAAAAAATATATAGGAAGGCCGGTATTTTTTTTTTCCAGAAAAGGTGGCAACCCTACGCACTAACCCCACACCTGTTGCAAGTTATCGCAAACGCTTGATTGCAGTTATTGCTGCTAAGGGTGGCCCAACCAGTTATTAGGTTCAGGGGACAATTACTTTTTCACACAGGTTTGGATTTTTTTTCTCCCTAAATAATAAAAACCCTCATTTAAAAACTGCATTTTGTGTTTACTTGTGTTATCTTTGATTAATAGTAAAATGTGTTTGATGATCAGAAACATTGTGTGTGACAAACATGCAAAAGAATAAGAAATCAGGAAGAGGGCAAATAGTTTTTCACACCACTGTAGGTGTATTGCCAAACAGAGGTAGGCTGCCAGTCCACATAGGGACTACAAAATAGCCAATCACAGCCAGAAACTTTGTTCATGCTTGTGTTGCTCCCCAGATAACTATGTTTTGCTATATGCATGTGACTCTTTGACAACCGATTGTTTCCTGCATTTTGTTATGCCACTCTTACGCAACATTTTTTCCACATAAATAAAAAAAGGTTGTAACAACATACTGCAATTTCAGGAATGCAACGTCCTATGCTGTTCCTTAAACCATGTAATCAATACACATTTTCTAGATAGACAAACCATTGCACTGCAGGTCGATCAAGGAATAATTCAAACCATGGCAACACATTTCATGGTGATAGAGCAACTCATAAAGAAACACACACACACATGGACAATTTGCATCCTTGCAAAGCTACCAGGTACAGTGTACAGCCAGCTGTAATGCACTCGCTTACAGGGAATGTAAAGACAAAGATGCTGCTTTTGATTCTCCACATAACAAGCAAGCACTTTATCATGCAAATTCATTTTTCCTCAATTTGCATAATTGAACAGTTCTGTCTCTTTCAGCCTTCAAGCCAATGTCACAGGTAATGTATCTGTCACTACCAGGGTTTTTTTAGTCCAAAACAAAAATCATAATTGCACAGCTGGGGCTAAAAACCGCCTCTTATGAGAGGTAACAGGCAGTTTCCATTGATGTAAATGACATTTAGCCACTGACTGGTGTTGGGACTTTCATTGCCAACTGAAATAAATGCTGTACAACTTTGGCCTAAATTAAAGAGCTACTTGTGGTCCCCTTGTTAGCACAGATGGTCAGTGACTACGTTGACCAATAACTGGAACAATATGGATTGTCCTAGGTTAAGTATGGCTATTTTAAAAATTGCCGTTTTTAATATTCTTCATAGATGTATACGTTAGGCAGAAATCCTAAATTGTCACCAGGCAATATATGGTGATATACAGCTGATATATTTCAATACCTTTATAACAGGTATGTGTGTGTTAATAAAAAAGAATTTGGGTTTCATGTTTAATTTTAAAGGGATTTTTATTACACACCTTATGTCTGGGTTTGGGGTATTTATATTGCCTTTCACACCTATAGAGGAAGCAGACCCTGCAGTCAGGGCTCCCCTATAGTTATTCTAGTGTCTGTGGGTCTTCATATAGGAAGGCATATCCAGTATTGTGATTGGTATATGTATTTCTGGCCACTGATTGGCACTTACACCCTGATGCTAATACATACATGTATGTATGTATGTATGTAAAAAATGAAAAAAGGGATCCATTAAAATGTTAATACTGGAAAAAAAATAAGCAGTGTGTCTAGCCCCATGTCAGATTTAAAAGATAAATATAAAAAAAAAAAAAGTTTGTTCTTTTGAAAAAAACAGATTTCAGTCTGCTGGAGCAGCCCTATTAACTGATGCATTTTGAAAATCATGTTTTCCTGTGACAGAGTATCTCCTTTTACTTACAATACTTATGGAATATTTAAGAGCACTTACATGCATACATGAACATGGATAGTCCAGAGAAATCACATTCGGTATTATAGGTATTTAAATTGTTAATGAAATTGTTAGGTCAACGTCGCTTTTATTTTGCAAACAACTGAAAATTCCAGCCAATAAATTGCTTCTGATCAATTCCATTTCCATTTTTTATGAAACAATGCTCTGCATGAGAAGATAATCAGGACGGAATGCTGAATAAGTTGCAATCACTCTCCAGAGTGCTCAAATGAGACATGGAATGCTGCTCCTCTAAATGATTATGCAATTAGTCTATAACTTCTATAATCAATAACTATTCAATGAGAATGCTAAATTATCAGTTTTAATTCTATTTCATGCATGCCGTATTGAACATGCCTAACATATGATGTCCTGCTGGACACATTCAGCCTGATCATCTATTAAACCATTTAAAAGCAGATGAGTGGCATTATTGTATTATTGAGCTAAAATATGAATATATAAAATGTAGACTTAAAATTAAAGTTAATTTTAAAATAATATATTATTTCATCCAAACTATTATAGAGGAAACCCAAGTAACCTTTCTAACGTTTTTGTGAAGCCTCAGAAAGTAAAAACAGAAGAGTTATTAACCTTCCTACAAATCTACTCATCCAACCCATCAGACAAAGCCTGAGATCATATAATTTCTCCATAAATTATTTAGTAGGCAGCAAGAACAAACAAAAAACATCAACACTGTTCAACGTCTCATCTCTGTTTGCTAAAATGAAAGCTGCAACATAGACAACTGTCCATGTATAGGCCTGACAAGAACTCCCCAGGACATTCAGCGTTATGTCTGGTAAAAAATGAAGGGAAGAGACAGAGGATGAATATTATCTGTAGTGTATGTAAATATACATAGAGATGGATGGTTGGACACATCAATCTGTAGAATTGAGAATTAAGGACTGCTTTTCTTAAACCCTGCTGCCTATTCATGACCATTTTTCATGCCTTGTCTGAGTCACAACTTCTGTTTCTCTCTCTCTTTTTTAAATACTGGTTATAGTTTTGTAGATAGCCAATTGCAGAGGTGGTAAATGAAGGTGGTTCTTAACAGTTCAATATTTAATTGTAATAATTACATTGTAATGTTAACAGAAAGTTCTACTGCACAAGGGCTTCAGAAGAGCCCAAGTTGAGGCAAGGTCCTCTGTAAACAAGGCATTGAAAAGTTATTGCGACAGATCCTACGATAAAGGGGATGTAAAGGCAAAAATTTCAATTCCATTTTCAAATGAAAAAAGAAATCTATCTCCAATATACTTTCATTAAAAAGATCTACTGTTTTTATAATAAACCTGACTGTATGCAGTGAAATTCCCCCTTCGTTTTACTTGCTCTGACAGCTGCAGAAAGGTAACTTCAGACGGTCCCTAACTGCTCTGCAGGGAAACGATCATACTTTCAAACGGCAGGGAGGAGCCCCCCACCTTACTTCCAAGAACGCAAGCAGATCTGTTTCTTTCCCTGTAAAGCAGCCCTGCAGACCCAGTGCAGTCTGTATATTCTGATTATTAATCAGTCTTGCTGTATTGGCTTCTATAGCAGATATTATGTGTGCTGTTTTGATCATTTTGACGATCCCTAAGCTTAACCTCCCAACTGAAGCCCAGATCACACTGAGCATGTGTGTAGTCTTGGTCTTGCAAAGAACTCAGAACTCAAGCAGATCTGTTTCTTTCACTGTAAAGCAGCCCTGCAGACCCAGTGCAGTCTGTATATTCTGATTATTAATCAGTCTTGCTGTATTGGCTTCTATAGCAGATATTATTTGTGCTGTTTTGATCATTTTGACAATCCCTAAGCTTAACCTCCCAACTAAAGCCCAGATCACACTGAGCATGTGTGTAGTCTTGGTCTTGCAAAGACGACAGCCCCCTGTGCCAACTTTGAAAACAGAAATCATTTGTTTGATTAGGCTTCTGGTGCAGTAAGTTCATGTTTATATTTAGTATACAAAATACAGCATTTTGTAGCATTATTCTATGTTAGACTTTAGTTGCCCTTTAATATTCTCAAGGAGAATATAGAAGAGAGAGAGGGCTATTTTGTGAGCATCCTTTTGCTCACAAAGCTGAGAAGGAATTAGAGGGAACATTGCCAGTGACATCTTACTGCTGATTTATTACAGGTATGGGAACCCTTCTCCGGAAACCAGTTATCCAGAAGGTTCTGAATTATGGAAAGGATGTCTCAGATAGACTCCATTATAATAAATGTAATAATATAAAAAATATGATTATATTGGAAGCAAAAACGGCATATTGGGTTTATTTAACGTTTACATGATTTTCTAATAGACTTAAAGTATGAAGATCCAAATTACAGAAAGACCAATTATCTGAAAAACCCCAGGTCCCAAGCATTCTAAATAACAGGTTCCAACATTTCAACTGGATTAAGGTCAGGACGTGGCCATTTCAGACTTGGTCATTCCAGACCATTCACTTCATTCTTCTATAACCATTCCTTGGTAGACTTGTGCATTTAGGATCGCTGTCCTGCTGCATGCCCCACGGTCTCTTGAGATCCAGTTCATGGAGAGATGACATATTCCTTTAGAATTCTCTGGTAGTTCAGAATTTATTATTCCAACAATGGCAAGACGTCCAGACCCAGATGCAACAAAACAGGCCCAAACCAGAACATCACCATATTTCACAGATGGGATAAGATTCTTATGCTGGAATGCAGTGGTTTTTCTTCCTCTAAATATAAAGCTCATCATTTAAGCCAAAAAGTTGTATTTTGGCTTTATCCATCCACAAAATTTCTTCCAGTATCCTTCTGGTTTGTCTACATGACCTTTAGCAAACTGTATACTGTCAGCAATATTTTTGGTGGAGAATAGTAGTTTTCTCCTTGCTACCTTGTCCTACACACTTGCTTAGAAATAACCCCAGGTTCCTTTGTAACCTCTCGGACTATTAGGGTAGGGACAGACAGGGAGATTCGGGGAGATTTTGTCGCCTGGCGTTTTTAGCAGGCGACAATCTCCCCGAATTTCCTTCTCCCTGTCTGCCGATCGTTCCTGGGACAAAGCGCCAGCGCCTGTGCAGACGCGGCGCGGCGATTTCCGGAATCGTCCGAAGATACCTCTTGAGGAAACTTCGGGCGATTCCGGAAATCGCCGCGTCTGCACAGGCGCTGGCGCTTTGTCCCAGGAACGATCGGCAGACAGGGAGAAGGAAATTCGGGGAGATTGTCGCCTGCTAAAAACGCCAGGTGACAAAATCTCCCCGAATCTCCCTGTCTGTCCCTACCCTTAGACAACTTGCAGTTGGAGTTATCTTTGATGATTTCTGGGAAGCATAACTTTTTTTTTTTTTTCTCCATTTGTACACAATCTGTCTGACTGTTGATTAGTGGAGTCCAAATTATTTAGTGATAAAAGAGAGTCTCTCACTTATACCGGATTGCAATCCCATTGACTGAAAACACCAAACTCTGATTTCACCTTTAAATTATATGATAATCCTAAAAATTCACTTACTTTTGCCTCACACAGATGTTATTTTTCAGTTACTTTTAGAACTTTTTTTTAGGTCACATTCATATTAAAATATTGAAAATTTTAAAGGGTTCACAAACATTCACACACCCATGATCTCCAGTACAGTAATTAAGGCATAAAGTGCATTTGGCAACGAAAATAGTATTACACGGATGTCAGTGTTAGATCAGATCCCAGATGTGCACATTCTGAGAAGATATTTAATGCCCACATATCGCCTGCAGTCAAGCCTTAATTAGTGCATTTGACATATTTCAAGGTTCCTACGGGATTTGAAATAGATTCCCGGTGATGTAAAATAACTGCCTAACTTGTATTCAGGAGAGTGCAGGTGCTTCATTAGTCATATTTATCTCATTTTGACTGAGCGCATCTCATATAACCACCTTAACAAACACAAAATCGCTTGATAATAAGAGAAATGTTACTATACTCTGATCCATACTGATGTAATTTTCTCTGACTTTTATCAGACATTCTTCCAGCTTGTGATGGTGCCGAGCTGTTCTCAGAGCATAATCTGTGATATTTCACGGAGAAAAGCAACTGCACCAAAATGCACTTTCTGTTAGAACCGAGAACACCCTGCGGCTAAACGGATCACACAATCTTGTCTCCGCCAATTACACGCACAAAAAATGTTCTAAGGACGAATCTCACCACAGTTCAAGCGCAGAATATGAGAGAGAGAGAGAGAGAGAGAGAGGGTCAGTACAAACACCATCCTGTATGCAGTGCCTCTTTCGAATGCGGCTCAATGCAGCAGAGAAATAAAAATGACTTAACTCTGTGAAAACTCCAAGGAGACGATCAAATCCCCCCTTCGGAAGAATAGGAAACACATCACAAAACCAGAGCCTAATTAGCTGTACTAACCAAAATGCATGAATAGAGAGTGTTTAACCATTAGCCTGCTTCCTAGGCTAATAACAATGCACTGCAGATCTCTCTCTGATTACAAACTGATTAAAATATTTCATAGCCAGGGCTGCTGCCAGGCATAGGGAACTGCAGGGCATTGTGGGAATGCAGAACTATATTCTAATTGTAATCAGTTAGGGGTCATACAGTTCCTCAATGCTCATGTGTTAGGTGAAGCCTCCCCTGTATTTAAAGTACAGCACAAATTCCATTACACTTATACAGTACGAGCATGTTTTGAATTCATTAGATCTGTGCTTTTCTAGACTTTGTTATTTGCATAATCTTTCCTTACAGTTATGAAAAAAATATTTACACCTACGGTACGGTTTTGTCACCAACATGGATTTATGCTATCTTAGATATCAACAAGTAAAAGATACCGTTTTATTTGTTATCAGCTAAAATATTCTGTATGGAAAAATGGCACTGCTGCATTTCAGGGCTTCTGGTTAATGGGTTTCCAGTAAATAAATCCCATAGCTATTACAACTGTGGTCAGATATACCTGTATAGTTTTACCTGTAGGGCTTTTGGGCTCAGTAGATGACTTATGTATTATGCATGGCTCCATTAAATATAATAGATCAAGTGGAGCTAGGTTTAGACAACAGATAGCACAGTAAACAAACTGCAATAAATACCCGTTCTCGGCCCTTTAAGCCCTGCCAGATTCCTTCCAATCTGAAATACTATATAATTTAGCTCCAAAATTTAGGTTATGCTCATAATAAAAGAAAGGCAGAATTTCTTAGTGATATTGTTCCTAGTGCAGGTATGGGGCCCGTTATATAGAATGCTCAGGACCTATGGTTTTCCGCATAAGGGATCTTTCTATTAGGAAATCATGTAAAAACCCCAAAAACCCAATAGGCTTGCTTTTCTTCCTGTAAGTATTCATTCTATCTTATTTGGATAAAATGGAGTCTATTGGAGGTGGCATTTCCATAATTTGGAGCTTTCTGGTAAACAGTTTTCCAAATAACGGACCCCATACATACAGTTTTATGAAAAAGTTTGGGAACCTGCTCTGCCTGCATACTAATTTACTCCACTTTCAACAAAAGGGATAACAGTGGTATGTCTTTCATTACCCAGGATCATCTGAGTGTGTTTTCTGAATAAAGATATTTAGTGAAGCAGTTTTCAGTTGTAATTTTGCTAATTTGAAAGCATGTAACTGCTCAATACTGATTACTGGCAATACCAAATTGGTTGGATTAGTTTTTAAGCCTTGAACTTCAATTGCAAGTTGTGCTCCTGTTTGACTCTCCTCTGAAGAGTGACAGCATAGGATCCTCAAAGCAATTCTCAAAAGATCTGAAAACAAAGATTGTTCAGTATCATGGTTTAGGTGAAGGCTACAAAAAGCTGTCTTAGAGGTTTAAACGGTCAGTTTTAACTATAAGGAATGTAATCAGGAAATGGAAGGCCACAGGCACAGTTGCTGTAAAACTGAGGTCTGGTAGGCCAAAAAAGTACAGGAGCGGCATATGCGGAGGATTGTGAGAATGGTTACAGACAACCCAAAGATTACCTCCTGCAAGAACATCTTGCTGCATATAATTCAGCGAAATTCGCGCAGGACAATGAGAAAGAAGCCCATTCTGCACTCACAGAGTTGCTTGTTGTATGCAAAAGCACATTTAGACAAGTCACAGTAATTTTGGAACAAAATGCTTTGGACTGATAAGACAAAAATTTTGGTCATAACAAAAATTGCTTTGCATGGTGGAAGAACAACACCTCATTCCAATAAAAACACTTGCCACCTACTGTCAAATTTGTTGGAAATTCCATCATGCTGTGGGGCTAGTTCAGGGACTGGGGCCCTTGTTAAAGTGGAACAGAGGAGAGGAACTAGTAGGGTTATGGGGGAAATATTCAATAAATCAACATGAAAATACTTTTTTACAGAACATTCCCTCTACCATTAGAGGAGATATCTGAAGATCTGCTGGAATTCAGAGACCTGTATAAAATTTCTTGGTCTGTTATAGTCACCAATTTTTAACCGTAAAAAGTACACTATCAAGACTATATAAATATAGTTAAAGTGTGCTTCAAAAGCGGATCAGGCTCCTTGCAGCCCCGGGTGCAAGCCGTACTCCCTGCCCGGGCAAAGTATACATGTAGCAAATAAAGCAGCAGCACTCCGGTATCTTTTTCGGGCTACACAGGCCCTTTGTCAAGGCTTGACAAAGGGCCTGTGTAGACCGAAACGTTGCCTATGGCATTTGAGTAAAGTTTTTCAAATTTTCAAAGATACCGGAGTGCTGCTGCTTTATTTGCTACTATCGACTATATAAGGACTTGTAGCGTATAAATTCACGACATTGTACAGGTACTGGACCCGTTATCCATAATGTTCAGGGCCTGGGGTTTTCTGGTTACCGGACATTTCCGGAATTTGAATCTTCTTCATCTACTAGAACATCATGTAAACATTTAATAAACCCAATAGGCTGGTTTTGCATCTAACAAGGATTAATTATATTTTAGTTCGGATCAAGTACAAGGTACTGTTTTATTATTACAGAGAAAAAGGTATAACATTTGTAAAAATTTGGATTATTTATGGATAAAATGGAATCTATGGCAGACAGTCTTTCTGTAATTTGGCGTTTTCTGGATATTGCGTTTCCAGATAACAGATCCCATACCTAGATTTAATTTACAATAAACCAAATCAAAAATGATTTATCAGTAGTTGAATTTTTTTAATGTTAAAAAGAAAGATCCCAAAATTGGTTTATATTACAATGTGATTATGTATGGGAGATTAGACAATTTTACTGTTTTTTTTTGGCTCCTCAGCTGGTGTCTCCCTGTCCATAAGAAATAGCACAACAGTGTAAATCTGTTAAAAATAAATTGTTTTGCCGAGAAGTACAATTATCAAATTTAATTGGATAGGTCCCTGAGGATTAGGAAGGAAAGAAAACACTTTTATTAGATATTGTTAAGCAACCAAAATCTAATAGAGTCTGCTTTTCCGATAATTTTTTAATGTCATTTCAAGTTTTGCTTAATCTCAAATGGCAGAATTGACAAAATACGCCTTCAAGTAGAATGGCTGTTTTCCTTATACACCCACTCAGGACCAGCTGCTGTGACTACAAATGTTTAATGATGGCGTATGTAGCAGCCCTCCAACCTTCTTAGCAGACATTTCCTCTGGTTTTCTTCTTCTTCTCAGGAGGAACACAAGTACCATAATACCAACATGCAAACAAATTCCCAGTAAAGTATAACATTTGATGTTATAAAAAAAAAAAGTAATGTATAAAGGCTGGAGTGACTGGATGTCTAACATATTAGCCAGAACACAACTTCCTGCTTTGCAGTTTCTTGGTTTCCACTGATTGGTTACCAGGCCCATCTATTTATAGACAAGCCTAAATTAAGGCACCAGAAGCTGAAAGTGCTAGATGAGGGCGGGAGAGCAGGAGAAGAGTTCAACCCGGACCCGCCCACGACCTGAAGATTTGGTGCAAGAGTCTGCCTGAACCTGCCCGACCCGCGGGTTTCTGGCCACCCTGCATATCACTAATATAGATTACATGTCTGGCTAACTAACTGTATTTGAAACTTTTTTTTTTATTTTGCTCTGCCTATTTACCCAGTTTTTATTTTTACACTGAACTGTTCTTTAAAAAAAAAAATCATAATTTCAAAAATATTCATAAAAGTTCCTTTTATTATATGGTACTGTGTTTATGTATGCCTGTAAAAAGGTAGGCTAAGTTTACCGATTCCAGCATTGCCTCCCTCTCCCACCACTTATGGTCCCATATAATATCAGCACCTCAACATGTACAAAGTTTTTAACTTTTCTATGGCTTTCTACAGTTTTTTATGGATATTAAGAGTTCTCTTCCCTTGGGTTTCATAACAATTTGACAAAGTACTAAATCAGCATTTCTCAACCTGGGGGTCGGGACCCCTTTGGGGGTCGAACAACCCTTTCACAGGGGTCACTTAAGGGGTTTCAGGAGCAGGTTCATCTCTCTCCCCACTAGCCCTGGGGAAAGGTTGTAGCTCTCCGGGTGTTGGTGCTGGGAGTTGTATTTCAGTAACCTGTGAAGGGAAGCCAGTTGCACTACAACTTTCTATATCCCCTTAGTAGGGACTACCATACAGCTCTCCCTGCCCATTTAAAATTTGTAAAATTAACATGGTAATTGGGGTGTGACCACAAAATAGGTGTGGCACTACGCACAGAAAACAAACTTTTATGCAGCCACCCTGTCTCCTGTACTTTCCTAACAATCCGCTCTGGGCTGGCATCGAAAATATTTTAATATTTTATGGTTGGGGGTCACCACAACATGAGGAACTGTATTAAAGGGTCGCAGCATTAGGAAGGTTGAGAACCACTGTACTAAATTATGCTATGCTATAGTTCATCAATAACTGGATGTAGTTCTTACAGAAGCCAGAAGTTATGGCTTTGTAAATGTGTCAAAGCTCCATGGGATTCACTCAGCTTGGGGGGTACCTTTGAAAAAAAGGGGATATCACTCCATTTACAGAGGGGGTAGCAGGGTTACAGATGCAAATATTTTATGGGCATCATGTGTGCATAAGTAGTCACAGAATGTGTGTGCTGACAAGGGGGACACTTTGCACCAGTGTTTAGGTTGTGTTAAGCAGTCATCTCAACTTTAAGGTTGAGAAATTATGTCACTGAGTGGTACCCATTGGCCCTTTGATAGCAAAGCCTTATTCATTTGCTTAGCCTGAAAAAAACACCCTCATTAAGATCAGTTTAATGATTTTCTCAGACATGCAGCCACTAACAACGTCCTCTTGCCTATAACCCTTTGATCTTTACCGGGTAGATTAGAGGTAGATTTAGTAGAGAATAGTTATAAAGGTTTTTCTCATTTGCAAAGATATCCCTGAAAATGTAGCCCCCACTGGGGCTACTGCCCCAGGGCCCCCATCCAGCCATCCCCCCCGGCTCTCCGGCATGCAGTGCCTGTGTGCATACTCGTGGCGCCGCATTAATGTGCATGCACACGGTGCTGCGTTTGTACTAAGTAAGCACCAATTGTTTTTTTGCTGCAACCTCCCGACAAAGGGAGGCCGCGGCAATAAAGGGCGGATCTGGGCCAGTCGGACTCACAAGAGGCCAGGGCCCACCGGGTTTTTTCCCGGTGTCCCACCAACCCAGTCTGACCCAGTCCCACACACTTTTCCTGCCCACAGGCCTTATTTAGATATGAAATATATAACAATAATACTAATTTCATGGTCTTCTGAAGAAAATTTAAAGGCTGCAATTCTGAAAAAAAAAAAAAAGAATGATCGAAGGATAGAGAGCTTTCGTTTTACACCACTCACTCACTCACTCACTCACTCAAACTTTGTGAACTGAAAAATAGATATCTTATCAAAGCACCAGGGACAGTTATTTCAGAATAAAATTGAATTGAGTATTTTTTTTTTTTTAACAACTGCTCAGTAGTTTTCCAGATAAGGAATCATTCCATAATTTGTATCACCATATCATTTTCATTGAACATTGAACGAAACCCAATAGGATTGTTTTGCTACCAATATGGATTCAAGCAGCTTAGTTACTATGGTATGCAACCTTCCCGGAAATTCAGAGATTTACAGATAAGTGTTACATTGCAATTGTTTTCTTTTATCAATATTATACTGTTTTTCTAGAAGTTTAAAAATGGAATTAGTTTCCATTTCCACATCATATTTCCCACTAGCAACCCAAAAACAATCATATTGCGCTTATTTAATGTTTAATGTCTTTTTAGCAGTCTATGGTATCATAATATAATAATAATCCAAATTACAGAAAGACCCCTCATCCAAGAAGCCCCATGTCCTAAGCATTCTGGATTACAGGTCCCATACCTGTAATAAGATCATTAAAGGGAATATCAAACCCAAAAAATAAAGTTATAATCAACTTTGCAATCAAAATTAATAACACATTTTCTATGGTTATTTGTATATGTATTTCTATTGAAAGCAGTGTTTGCCTCTCTCTTTCTATTCTCTGTCCTGGTGGCTCAGACTGTTGATACAATGTAAGACAATCCAGCTGATTAACAGACCTGTCTATGGTGGTCTTTGACCGTCTTTGGCTAAGATGACATTGTTTAAAATGTATCAACCAGGAGTTAAAGGAGAACTCAACCCAAAAGTAAAAAAAAAAAAAAAAAACCCTTCCCGCCACCCTAAATAGACCCCCCTTCCTCCTCGCCCCCCAGCCTAGCTGCTACCCCGGCAAATTCCCCTAACTTTTTACTTATCCTTCCGTGCAGAGTTCATGGCAGCCATCTTCCAGGTCTTTGGTAAACTTTGTATCTTCTTCCAGCGCTTCATCATTTTCTGTCAATTTCAGTGCATGTGCAGTTGTCACAAACCTGGAAATTCCTCCAACTGTGCATGCAGTTGCCATTCATGAAGATTACAGACGACCCAGAACATGGCTGCCGTGAACTCTGATGCCTGAATCTGCATATAGGATAGTTAAATCTAAGTTGAATGTTGGTGTCTCTGGTGTTTCAGTCTGGCAGCTCAGTAATTCAGGTGCAGACTCTAAACTGTTACAATTTTGCAACATTTAATTGATAAATTTCTCAGCAGCATCTCTGGAGTATTGGCAACTATTGTATCAATTCTAACAGCTGCCTGTAATGAACCCCAGAGATTCTGCTCAGCAGGGACAAAGTTAAGAAATGTATCAACTACATGTATCCATTTAGAACAGTTTACGGGGTCGGCAACCCCCCCTCCCAGAGCTGCTTTAGAAGGTGAAAGACACTTTACACTTCAACATTAGAAAAACTGGTTGATAGGGCTTAATAACCCTAGCAACCAGGAAGCAGTTTGGATGTCATAATACAAGACCAATAGGTATGGTACTGAAACAAAGTTTTTCCATTACAATAAGAAAAAACAATTAAAACTGAGCCTTTGTAGTAAATCTGTGACCATGATTAAAAACGTATACTATATAAATAATAAGACTACTTAAAAAGGTAGCTAGTGGTCTATTGTAAAAAGTCAATATAAAAGCAATCATCCCATTTAAAGATATATTTGTGTGAAGTACAGATAACTTGTAGCAACATTTGCAGAAAAACAAACAAACAAAAAAGTAAAATAATAATAGTGCACCAAGTGGACTTAAAAAGTACCAGCAACTGAGGATAGCAAAACCTACAGTATAGCAGAAGTACATTGTGAAATATGAAGGAATTAGAAAAACAGGTTCAAACTACCGAAGAAAACAACAGAGTCAATCAAAGAGCTCCATACACATACATACATACATATCTCCAGGTTTCAACCATGGCAGAATAAAATATATATGGCTACAGGATATGGCCAAGAAAAATTTAGTAGGCCTGAATTATATTTAACAGAGGCCTCGATACCATTAAAAAAAAAACATTATAAACATATGCTCTTAGAAGGTCCTTTCTTTCACAGCACAGGTTAAACTTAATTATATACTTTCTTTGCAGTGAAAAATACCGGTTGCTGGATTATAAAGTACAATTTACGTCTCTACGTCAATTCACAAATAAGCATCTGGTTTGGCACAACCGTTTCACCTTAAATCAAGCCACAGGGCAACAAGCAGCCATTAGATACCCTGGGTAAGAGGCCCATGCTGCATTACTATAGAAGTGTTCATAGCTGCTATTCCTAAGAGAGTCGTTACATCTGTGATGTGGCAACTATCACACAGATGGAACGCATGCATTTTCCGTTAAATCTGTCTTCTCACCATATAGCAGCGATACATCAGATTATATATGTGTGTGTGTGGTAATATTTAATATCCACAGGGCCCAAACCAATGCGATTCCTAACAGATAAGGACTATTGAGGAGGACCAGGCTGACTGATCTCTCTGCAAAGAGCTCACGGCTAAAGGACTGCTGCAATTGCTCTACCTGCTTAGCATATGTATTACACTTAATCACCCAACCACAAAAAAAAAATACTATTCAGTGGCAAATTGCATGCGGCATCCAGATCAGCATACCACAAGCAAATTGTCCATGCGGGTTCAGCCCCTGCCTTAGTTTCATTATGTAACCTAGAAAGTATGTGTGTAATGCCAACTGCAGTGCTTCTAAATGAACCCATTGAGCGCAGTTTGCCCATAAGAATATAGTATTATAGTAAACCCCCTAAGTGTTAGTTTAATGGAGAGGATGCAGATGTGTGTCAGTAGCTTCCTGTGCTCAGATGCTGCTGCTGCTGCTGCTGCTGCTGCTGCCAAAACATCATAAAAGGCAGAACTGGCGACCCCTGTATGATCATCTCTATTATAAGAAATGATGACTCTTTTTGCTTATTATCTATGTCTGCAAAGGGCCAACATGCAATCCATACACACACAGAGTGATGAGGGGGGCAGTTGTGTATGTCAGCTCCACAGAAGCAGTAAATTCAGAATTCCCAGCAGTGACAGCATTGCAAATAACATGCATTTTATTTTCCCTGGAAGGCTGGCAGTTACTATACCTTCTATGAGAATGTTCTGTGCTGGGGAGCAGATCTTCTCACTCTTGGCATGTCTCACCCTGTCATTCGCTTTTCAATACACTCATTTAAATACGTACGTATATTGCAGTAAAAAAAATCCCCTAACCAACCTGCTGCATTATCTCCGGCTCACACAGAGAGCCTTTCCATCCAGCCTTAGCTCAGAGCTGCAAGGGAAGCCGGAAGATGTAGTTTCGAAATTCTGAGCAGTTTCTGTTTCCCTTTTCCTGTATTGAATTCGGTGGCATAAATCTGTCTGTGTCTGCGAGCTAAGGTAACGAGATTGACATTAACGCTAATTAGAATCAACCAGACGTCTTTAAGGCGCGTAACATTTGCGAGAACAAGAAGAAAGAAAACTACAACCCCCAGAATGCCTAGCTCTGGGAATGGAACAATGTGGCGATGAGCTGGCACTGGGAGTTCTGAAAGACCTCCATCTGCAGCGCCATCTAAAGGAAGTTTCGGCAGCTTTAAGCCGACTACATAAAACATAACTCTAAACATGGATTTGGAATCAATAACTATTGAACTGTATGAGTAAGGACGATACTGACTTTACGCGAATCAATTAAAATTCCATCATCATAATATATTTCATGGGGCAGCGGATTTTTTTTCTTATACTGGCACTGCTTGTAACTTGTAACATCATGCAGTACTATCCAACATGACTTTGCCACTTCTGCCTTTTTCTCTGGATCTGCAGTTGAACAATGCACAATATCCACATGAGATAAAGGGCCAAATCACTAAAGCGTGAAGTGGCTAGCGCTAGCGCTAATTCACCAGCGCGGCATCATTTCGCAACTTCACTAATTTACTAACACTGACTGTGGCGAATTTTCGCTAGCGAAGTAGATAGACACGCAACTTCGCACCATGGAAGCACCAGTGAAGTTGCGCACTGAAGAAGGGCCATAACTACTCTAATTCACTAAGATGTCCATTTTACTGAACGTTACCTCTTGCAGCAAAGTTCAATACAATAGATGATGTGTTTGAAAAAAAAAACTTTGTCCCAAAAAAACACTGGCGTCTTTTACTTTTTTTAGGTTGATAGTCTAAAAAACATTTCCTAACATATGGCAAGTCAACTATATAGGGGACACATGTTTAGGGCAATAGGACAACTTTATTTTATTTATTAAAGGTTTCCTGGGCTTGTGTAGTGTAATGTAGTGGTTGTAACATATACTTCTATTATACGTTTAACTTTGTGCCACATGCAAATTAGGCATCGTTAGCGTAAATTCGCTTTGCCTGACAAAGTAACGGTAGTGCAACTTCGCTACTTTTCTCCTCCCTGTGTCAAATTAGCATTTTAGTGAATTAGCTGCAGACTGGCAAAAAATTCACCTGGCGAAGTGCGGTGAAGGCGTCGCTAGCGCATTTTCGCCGCTTAGTGAATTTGCCCCTAGCAGTGATAGGCCTGAGACAATACACATGGTTATTTTTGGGCTAATGCATAATAATATATAAGACAATAACAAAAAACAATGCCCTTCTGCCCCTCATACTAGTGCCTTCAGTTCTCTGAGGGTGCCCAGCGGAATATTCTCTCGACATTGACTCAAAGCATGCCTTTTAAAGACATTGCCATAGAACAGGTATAATGACACAACTCCATGGGGTATTATTTTAAAGAGTGAAGTTAGAGATCACCACAGTCCACTAGAGAGAAATCCCACCACTCTCCAAAATTCTATGGGATTTTTCACGTTCACCCTTTGATAAATACTTTTTCAAAAATCCCATAGAAATGAATGGAGAGAGGCGGAATTTCTCTCTAGTGGACTGTGGTGATCTCTAACTTCACTCTTTGATATATATACACCATAATAATGCCCCAATCCTGCCTTTTTAAAAGATATCTAACCATACGGCCATGTGGTTGAAAGTGAAATAGGACTTAAAAAGGTAAATTATTAATTGGCAGATATGATATTACTTAGGGATGCACCGAATCCGGGAATCGGTACAGGTTTTGGGCAGGATTCTGACTTTTTCAGCAGGATTCAGCTTCGGCCAAATCCTTTTGTACGGTTGAACCGAATCCTAATTTACATATGTAAGGTATATTAGGCGTGGGAAGGGCTATCACGTGACTTTTCGTCTTAAAAAAAGGAATTAATACATTCTTCTTCCACTTTTTCCTTTCACACCTCTAATTTGCACATGCAAATTAGGATTGGGTTCGGAATTCAGCCAAATCTTTCACAAAATATTGGTGGATTCAGCCGAATCCCAAATAGTGCATTCGGTGCATACCTAGTATTAAAAAATGGCAAAATAATGTTATTACAGGTATGAGATCCATTATGGAGAAACCAGTTATCCAGAAAGCTTCCAATTACGGAAAGGCCATCTCACATAGATTCCATTTTATCGAAATATTCCACATTCCTAAAAATGATTTCCTTTTTCTTTGTAATAATAAAACAGTGCCTTGTACGTGATCCCAACTAAGATATAATTAATCCTTATTGGAAGCCCAAACATCATATAAGGTTTATTTATGGGTGGATTTTCACTAAGGTTAGGGGAAAGCTAAGCCTTCCCAAACCTATTTAATAATAAAGATTGAAGAGAGGGGGGAAAAAAACGAGTGTAACTTCCTCCCCCATTGGGTAAAGAAGAAGAAACAAGAGAAAAGGGTAAAAAAAATACAATGTAGAGGTGATGGTGGAAAACAGTATAAAGAGAGAGAGACAAACGAAAAATGACACAGTAATTGTGCTTTCTACTATGACATGCCCTGTGTTTACAGGACATAAGCAGAGAGGTAAAATTAAAGCATGCAGGCAAGGAGTGGGTTAAGTAGCCTTCCCAAGCACACAAATCACCATCCACCTATGGGTTTATTTAATGTTTAGTAGACTGAAGATCCGAATTACAGAAAGATCCATTATCTAGAAAACCCCAGGTCCAATATCTGTATATAGATGTTGGATCAATATTATTTGTATAATGTAGTTTAACTGATCAAAACAGATAAGAAAATGATAAAAACAACCTACACAAAATATAGACTACAGGTTATATTTGTCTGTGGAACATCAGTTATGCCAGTGTTTTGCTTGCTTTGCTTTTCTCTTTCCATTTCTTGCCTTTGGACCATTTTTCCAAATGTTACTGTCTCAGTCTGGCAGCTAGGTAATCCAGCTGCAGGTTCTGAATTGTTACCATTTTTCAACATTTAGTTGATACATTTCTGAGCAGCATCTGTGGGATATTAGCAACTATTGTATCAATTCTAACAGCTGCCTTTGAAGGGGTTGTTCACCTTTAAATCAACCTTTAATATGATGTGCAGCGATATTCTAAGATCATTTGCAATTGGTTTTAATTTTTTTATTTGTGGTTTATGAGTCATTTAGCTTTTTATTCAGCAGCTCTCTAGTTTGCCGTTTGCAGTCCAAATTACCCTAGCAACCATGCACATCTGTAGCCTTACAGAACATTTGTTTTTTAGATAGGGTCAGTGACCCCTTTGTTAAAGCAGGAGAAAAAAGAAATTAATTAATTTAGAAATTAAAAATCTATTTAAAAAAATGGAGGCCAACTGAAAAATGTCTTATAATTACCCATTCTATAACATTTTAACTCCCATATGTAATTTAAGGCACCAAGTTTTGCCTGGGAGCAGTAACCAATGGCAGCCAATAAGATACTTGCATTTAAACTGGTGGCAAGTAAATTCTACATGCTGATGTGGACTGACTACATATCACTGGGTGAAAGTTTTAACTTGTTATTTTAGTACCTTCAGCTTTATTTGGGGGTTGGGATGAGGGGGTAATTATAAGAGCAAGCTGTCTTTTGCTAAAATTGATCCCGTGTGTGACAGAAACTCCTTCTTTCCTCCTCAAGACGTAGGAGTTAAAATATCACTTGCCACTCACTCATAGGCATGTTCTGATGCTCAGCCCTTTTAATGATTAAACTAAAAGTGGGGGATTTCATCATAATTAACTGCTTTGGAATACTACGGTATAGCTGCTAATTTGCCAAGTGGCAAGCAACAGCAATTAATGATTCATTTTTGTGTGACATTGCATTAGGGGTGCTTCTTGGGGATTTAATAACCCGGTAAATTGACTTTTTATCCGGAGTTTGGTTTTTAATAAAATGAACTCCAAACCATGTATTAACTCTTTGGTGACTTCATTTGTTATGCTGTATTTAACATATACACAGAATACTTGGAGTTCAAGTATGTAGTATGTTTGTGCTGCAAACTGGCCAACTTGGTTATTCAAGCTCACTGTATTGAAGCAGATCTTCCAGGGCTGCTTGGGCACACATGAAGCACTACAGGGCACTGGCTAATTGTGTATGAATAACTGTATAGTAGGGTTGCAAGTGCGACTTATGATCACAACATAAACCGAAAATAGGTCAGGATGATGGCATCAGTGTCGGAGTCATGGCATAGGGAGTTTGGGTTGTGATATTTCAGCACGTTTGTGCCTCGTATGGGCGGGGTTGTGACATCAGAGGTCAGTATTGGACTGGGGGAACCCCAGCCACTAAGCCCCATCTGTCCCCTCCAATCCCAGCTCCCCTCCAGCCTCCATCCCAGCTGTGACCCCCTCCACCCCCTCACATGTACCCTTTGCTTCAAAAGACAATGACCTGGGACAGGCCCCTTCAGTCCAAACCCTCCTCCAGCCCCCCTTCTGACCCCTAAAATGTATCTTTTACTTCACTCGACAAGCCAGGGAGGGAGATTGGGGCGGCTATTGGAGCCAGAGAGGGACGTCGTTAGAATGGCAATGCTCTAAGCAGAAATTGGGCCTAGGCCGGTGGGACCAGGGGCATAACTACCAGGGGAGCAGGGGTTGCAACTGGACCAGGGCCCGCACACCCGCAGGGCCCCCCCAGCAGTCTTGCACCCGCTGTAGCCGGCTGGATTCAGCTGCAGGGGCTCAGAAATCAGTCATTGATGAGGGGGGGGGGCCCGGCTGTATGGCCCACACCAGTGCCCGCCCCCACCTAGTGGGTGGGGCCCACAAGAGCCGGTGCCCACTGGATTTTTTCCCGTTGTCCCATCAACCCAGCCCAACCCTGTGAGAGGTGGTTAGCATCCAGATTATTGTTCAGGTTTCAAAAGGATGAAACCTGAACAGGCCATTTTGACCTAAACAATTAAAACCAAACTGTTTGGGTCAAAACAGAACAGATGGCAACCCTACTGCATGATGGGATTCATTGGTGTATACCACTTGCAGCTGGTGCTAGTCTTTTTATATTTCAGTTATGCTGGAACTTATAAACAGCTTGTATATGCCATCCCATTGGTTAATCCATAAAAAAAGAAATGTTCTTAAAAAAAATGCAAAATGAACTTTATTGTAATAATCTGCGTTTACATACTCTACAGCAATAGCAGCATATGTATCAAAGAGTTTTCTTATCAGTTACATGAAGTATCTTAAAGATGTATTTTTAAAGTAAAATTAATTCTGGAGTTTAGACCATTATTTCACCTTACAGCATCAGACTGGGTGGCATGGGGCCATCGGGCCTGCTGCCTGAGGGGCCACCACACACCCCCTGGGCCCACCAGTCTCAACCAACCAGCCGCAATATCCCCCCCCAGCTCCATGTGAGTATCTTTTCCTTCACTCTACAGTGCCCGGGTCCAGCGACCAGGCAGGGCAAGAGAGGGAGGTCTGGAGAGCGGCAATGCTTCAAGCAGGGAGTGTGTCTGGGCTGGTGGGGCTCACCTGCTTTTTTCCCAGTGTCTGACCTTGCCAACCACCCTGACACTGACCCTGACACCTGAGACCTATCATAACCCACGAAAGTCAAAGGAACAAATTCAATGATTTAAAGCATTGTGTTTTGTATCTTACAGTTAAATGGAATCGCTTTAATATCTTGTAGATTTTCTTCCACCAGTTTAAAAATAATAAACTCAACATTGTAGCATTTTCCAAGCAAACTCCAGCCCTAGATATGTCTGCTGTCGTGAGAGTTATCGCTATCTGTCATAAACTGAAATTATTAAGATTTTTCCATGGATGAATCCTTTCAAGTGACAGCTAAGACATTTAATCAATAACTCCATCTTTTTCAAACAAAGCAGATTCCCAGTGTCCTTGAAGAATCAGCACGAGACCACATTGTTTGTTGAACAGTGTTTACACTGGTTTTTGAAAGTGTATCCAGGAAAGTATGGTTGGAAAATACAGTAGAAAACAGACTCTCTTTTCCATCTTAGCTGTTACAGTATGCGTCAGGCAATGTATAAATTATCTGGGCTTTTATATTTACCATAAATAGTTTACTTAGGCAAAGGCAAATGCTTTTGGTAAGGCAAAAGTAAATCTATACAGCACACAGACTAGCAGGCCACGCTAAACTAATACATTTGGCCAAATTTACAGGTAAATGTTGTTGCACTTATAGATAATTAAACTACTCATGAAAAGTATATATACATTTCACAATGTAGAATATATACATTTCACAAATCACAATGTAATATCCTGATTATTAAACAGCTATCCAGTTGTAAAATCTAATTGTACGTAACACTTATTTTTTAAGACCTGCTTGAAAGTGGCAAGTTCTAGGTTGCACAATAATGAGTTTAATCATTTACCTGTGTAATGGCTAAAAAAACACACACACACACATAATGCTTTTGAGGGTTCATAAATCATAAAATCAAAACTTGCACAAATGGAAAAGAGTTTGTATTGTGAGTTTGTATAATTAGCTCACAGGCAACAATTTAAATGGTAAATGTCAAATGTTTATAGTCCAAGTCATAAACTAATATTTTTATGTAATTATACAGAGACAATCATGATTTAACATTTGTTACACCTGGTCATTTCCTGGCAGAAAGAGAGTGAAGCTTATTTACAAATATTGGTCATGTTTTGCCCATTGCACCACCCCACAGTGAGTAGTAGTATGGTATGGGACTTGTTATCTAATTCTCGGGAGCTGGGGGTTTCCAGATAATGGATCTTTTTCTAATTTGGAGCTTCATACCTATATACCTTTAAAAATTCATTTAAACATTAATTAAACCTAATATTGCTGATTTTGCTTCCAATATGGATGAATTATATCTTAGTTGGTATAAAGTACAAGTTAGTGTTTTGTTATTACAGAGAAAAAGCAAATCATTTAAAGAAAATTTGGATTATTTGATTATAATGGAGTCTATGGGAGGCCACCTTTCTGTAATTCGGAGCTCTCTGGATAACAGGTTTCCAGATAATGGATCCTATACCTGTAGTACTGCAACCAATACTAGGAACATGGATTATTATTATTTGACCCTCAGTAGGTAGATCACAGTAGCTGCCATGGTTTACTGTAATGGAATAATTTGCCTGAATTTAAAAAATAAAAAGATGGATAATTTGCCTGAATTTAAAAAATAAAAAGATGGGTTAGACAAGTGGTTTCTAATGTAATAGCAAAAAACTGAATGTATTTACACTGCAGGGTTGTTGATGCAGGCCATGAAGTATGATACTCCCTTTCACCCCACCCCATCCAACACTGTACAAAGGAGATATGACTGTGCATATTACCAACAAAACTGATGCATTATTTATTTTTTGTTTGGACATTCATTGTTCACAGCTGAGAGAGAATGAAATTCTGTATATACAGATTCACCCAGGATCCCCCTGACTTAAATGAATTCTATTCTCAAGCTAGCTTGGTCACTAATACCCTGACCTTGAGGCAGAGCCACCTTTTGGGCTCTAAGAGCAGTTAATTTATTTTTGTGTGTGTTGTGGATCGATATCTCTTATCTAACTGAATTTCCATGAAACAGACGGTCTTCAAACACATTGTAAGCTCCAAGCCAGACTGCTAAAAGAGATGGCTTTGAATATGATATGGTTAAGAAATAAATAAAAGCACTTATGGGACTTTGTATTATGCAAAATTCATTGTATGAATAGATGTTTTGTTCCCCTTAGACGCACCAAGATCAAGACTTATATAAACTTCATAAATGTCAAAACTAGATTGTTATTGGACACTGGGCAGTTTAACTTTGGATGAAGTGTACCCTTGGATATATAAATTTACCATTTAAAAATTTTCCTTATTATATGTCCTGATTAATGTATTGTATAGTTCTAGGGAACAGATGCTGGGAATGGTAATCTCAATAACAGTTGCAATTTATTGGATAAGTAAGGGACGCTCTGTACATTGCAGCCCTGTTACACTTACCTGCATGTGAGTAAGTGTGTTTTTTAGTTTATTTTGGGGGGGTTCTTTCTTTTTTAAATTTTTTAATTAAGGCATATTCATAAAAAGGGTGAAAAAATAGAGTGCCAATTTCAAAGCTCTCTGTTCACTTTTAGGGCTGTATTCATCAAAAGGTGGACTCACTTTCTCAATTGTTGCTTAGCCTTGTGATACCACTCTTAGAGGGAGCTGTTGTTTTTATTTCAATTCACAGAAAAAAAGCTTTTACTCATTTCTTATTCATCCCTTATATCCTATAAACATCAAAGCAGTGGCAATATTGAAAATTCCTGCTCTGTGCGCATGCTGAGCTGTTCAGCATATAATGCACAGAAAATGGCAGAAGATGATGGAAGGTAAATGGAAGGCAGAAGGCGTTGCTTTTAAATATTATTTCAGGGGCTGTGTCAGGATCTTTTATATGTAAAGCTTGGGACCTGGGATTTTCTGAATAAGGGTTTATTCCGTAATTTGGATCACCATACCTTAATTCCAATTAAAAAATGTAAACTTAACATTAAAGGGGATGTAAAGGCAAAAAAAATAAAATCCCATTTTTACTTTCTTTAATGAAAAATAAATCTCCAATATACTTTAATAAAAAAATGTGTACTTTTTTTTATAATAAACCTGAATGTATACAGTGAAACTCCTCCTTTGTTTTAGTTGCTCGGACAGGAAACTTCAAACGATCCCTAACTGCTCTGCAGGGAAACAATCATTCTTTCCAAAACTCGACCAGCTTTGTTTGTTTCCCTGTAGAGCAGCCTGGGACTGTGTAGAGATTTGTATCCTCAGACCCAGTACAGTCTATATATTCTGATTATCTGAATATCAGTCTTGCTGTAGTGGCAGATATTATTTGACTTGTGCTGTTTTAATCATTTAGGACAATCCCTAAGCTTAACCTTCGAGCTGAAGCCCAGACCACACTAAACATGTACTGTCATGGGAAAACATTTTTTTTAGTGCTGCTCCAGCAGACTTCTGCTCTAAAATCCATTTCTCAAGAGAGCAAACAGATTTTATTATATTCAGTTTTGAAATCTGACATGGGGCTAAATATTTTGTCAATTTACCAGCTGCCCAGGTCATGTGACTTGGGCGAACTGCTTTCTGGCAGGTTGTTTTTTTTCCTTCTCAATGTAACTGAATGGAACACAGTGGGACATGGGTTTTTACCATTGAGTGCTGTTCTTAGATCTATCAGGCACCTGGTATCTTGTGTTAGGGAGCGTTTATCTGGTTAACTTCCCATAGTTCTGTTGTTAGGCTGCTGGGGGAAAAAAGGGAGGAGGTGATATCACTCTAACTTGCAGTACAGCAGTAAAGAGTGATAGAAGATTATCAGAGCACAAGTCACGTGGGGCAGCTGGGAAATTGACAGTATGTCTAGTCCCATGTCAGATTTCAAAATGAAATATATAAAAAAAAATCTGTTTGCTCTTTTGAGAAATGGATTTTAGTGCAGAACTCTGCTGGTGCAGTACTATTAACTGATGCATTTTGAAAAAAAAAACATATTTTCCCATGACAGTATCCCTTTAACAAAGTTACAAGATGACAGCCCCCCTGTGCCAACTTTGAAAGCATAAATCATTTGTCTTATTAGGCTTCTGGTTCATGTTCATGTTTATATTTAGTATACAAAATATAGTATTTCTAACATTATTCTATTTTAGATTTTATTTGCCCTTTAAAACAACAGAATTGTTTTGACACCAATTTATGCAATTTATTAAATACAAGACACTGCTATTACATTACATTTCTTTAAATGGAGTCTATCCAAGATGGCCTTCCTGTAATTTTGAGCAGTTCCGTTTGCTGAAGCACAATTACATTAATGAAAACATATGTCTAATTTCTTGATTTAGGTTGGCACCTATGCTACTAAACCATAGACACTGTATTCACCCAAACATTTCATATACGTATTTTACAATTCCGTAAACAAATATTCAAGAATGAAACATCAGGTAGTCTGAGTTTGGCACATTTTTTATTAAAAGAAATCTTTAAATATTCAAGGTTAAAGTACAATGCACTTTATATCCTCCAAAACAAATGTAATCTGTTAAAATATTGGCCAGTATTTTTTTTTTTAAATGGCCAAGACAGAATACATCAAAAAGGAAAAAAGTCACATCATAAAGAATCCATAGTCCTTTCCAGGCTCTGTAATAGAGAGCTGATTCATCCATGCAGAGACCAGTTGCAGGCATAAAATTATTTTCCTAGCAAAAGTCTCTGCTGCCAGGGACTAAATCTTCTCAATAATAATACAGTGTACAAAGAGATCAACAAAGCCTTCCTCCTGTGAGGAAACAGTTCATAAGAGAAGGAATGGATTGACTTGACCACAAGCACCTGAAAAGATTCTCTGGATTTGACAAAGGGTTTTAGCAAGGCTGAAGATTCGATTCATATCTGTACAGTAACACTGTAAAATGTATATTAGTTCTTTCCCATGAGTATCTATTCACAACCATAAATCTTGTCATGGAGTTGAGGCTGTCTATAGAATTAGGAAACCAGATTTAATCAAATCACTACTGAAAAAAAAAGAAATATACTGTATATATAATTTTAGGATTATCTTCCATTTATTTCCATACACACAGAGAGGTGTTACCTAGGCAGATACCAAGGCGGAGATTCATCAAAGAGTGAAGTTCCGCCACTAGAGGGAAATTCCACAGCTCTCAATTCATGTCTATGGTATTTTGAAAGGCGTATTTATCAATGGGTGAAGTGAAATTTCACCCTTTGATAAATACACCTTTCAAAATACCATAGACATGAATTGAGAGCTGTGGAATTTCCCTCTAGTGGTGGAACTTCACTCTTAACTTCACTCTTTGATGAATCTACCCCCAAGAGCATCTCTTTTAGTTGCATTGTCTCTGCATAAGAAGTTTTGTGAGCTAGACCATTAAATAATTATTTAGAAAATGAATGGGAGATAATACAATTTTAGGGACTGACTATGATCCATTTCATATGTTGCAATACTATAAGAACTATATCGTCTAATGGTTTATGTTCGATCCATTGTAAGTTGATTTAATTTCCTCCAACACACCATGGTTGAAAATGAATGGGAGATAATACAATTTTAGGGATTGACTATGATCCATTTCATATGTTGCAGTACTGTAAGAACTATATTGTACCAAGGGGTTATGTTCAATCCATTATTAGTTTATTTACTTTCCTCCAAAACACCATGGTTGAAAATGAATGGGAGATAATACAATTTTAGGGACTGACTATGATCCATTTAATATGTTGCAATACTGTAATAACTATATCTTACCAAGGCGTTGTGTTCGATCTATTGTCAGTTGATTTAATTTCCTCCAACACACCATGGTTAATGGATTTTCCCAGTCGTAGATATATTGCTTTGAAAGGCCATTTTGGTAGTCATATCAGCACCATAACTGGCATTCCTAGTTTAATTATCTCATCTTTCCTAATTATATCAAAACATATTTCCTTAAAGTCGCAAAAAGAATTGTTAACCATCAATCCCTGCTTTCCACTGGACTTCTTTATAATAGATGCTACAAAACAAGAAGATATTTTACCTTGGCAAACAAATACACAAGAAGGTATATGAGATTGAGATCAGACACTGGTTAATGTTTGATCCAGCACTCACTTAAAACTCAGACGAGAAGTTTTGTTTGCTTATAAGAAATAGAAAAAACATGGATGAGATGGTATTTATAAGCATTATCGTCATCATCATTAAACATACTAACCCAGGTTGCTCATGTATTATGAAGTTAAAAGTTCAATGTATTTTTTCCAGAGAAGATGTCATTTTCAGAGCAACCAACAGTATGTACACATGACTTTCTATACAATATTAAACCTGGCCTTTTCTTATTGTGCTCAGTCAAGAGTTGAAAAAACAGCACACATATTATTGAAAGGTAATATTCTGGAAAATGAAATGCAAATGCATTTGACAACAGTATAAAACAGTACTGTACATTGCTAGGTTTTTATTTCGAAAACAAAATATATGAATTACAGCTCGTGTTAAAACGCAACATAAATGAAGTGTTTTGTTTGCACCTGTGCAAATGCATCTGGTTATTGTGTGGCTTTGCTCCACATTTGACAACCATATCTTAAATATATATTTTTAAACCAAGGCATTGCCTAATATAATGGAGCCTATGTAGAAAGAAGATTAGTGAAGCTTGATGGCTACACAATATTACATACAGAAATCAATATCTCATTGTATTCACTTTTTGTAATCTAGCGGTTTATGGCACTGAGATCCATAAAAGCTTCAGTCAGTATGCAAATCAAGGATTTAGTCATTAAAAGGTTAGACGTTTGCAATAAGGGCAGTCTATAATATGTCTTCATAAATAGTCCAAATAGATGTTTGACCCCTACATGTTAAATTTAGGTTAATCCAAAGGAAGAATGAATAATTACAAAGCTACAATCTGTAAACACAATATATTACTCCAGTGTAATTAGATTGTCAAGTAAGATATTTCCCATAATCAATACCCACTGAACTTTTCTAGCTAAAACAATGGGAGACATTTACCCCCTACAGCACTGATGCTGAAAAAAACCATGATGAATTCAGTATTGCTGAATGTGGTACTGCCTTTTTAGTTAGCCAGCCATCTGGCAATACCTCTGCGGGGTACTATAATAAATGAGGCAAATGTTAAAAACAAACATGATGCTGGTTGCTTTAGGGTACCACACCTGGACAAGTTTACTGCCTTTTATTACATTGAGGGGTTAGTCTCTTAGATTAAAATTTTAGCCACCAACATAATCAAAGTTTAACTTAGTGATTAGTGAGTTACCTTTCCAAAATCACTGAGGTTTTATTTACAACATAAACTATAACCTGGACACTGGGATATTAAACACTGCCAAGATACTATGTTTGGAAGAGTCCCCATCTTCAGAACAAAGCCTTTCCTCTTAAATGCCCATCAAAACTGCCAGCAGATCAAGGAAAATCATCTGCCATTGTGTGTCCAAGTTTTCATAAACAGATTAATTGATCTACTCTATAGGCACTTATATGCATGAAACATGCTCATATAATGTGCATCAAGAACTGTCTAAAATCCTGTTAATCTTGCAACTAGAAAGGATGCAAAAACATTAAAAAAATTAAAGAATTTTCGATGGAACACATTCACAATTTCATCTAACAGACTGATACACTGGCTCTCTCAGTAGTGAAGACATTACTATGCACTGTATGGAGAGTGGCTGAGTCACTATGCCATTATTGTAACTGCAGACCTTTTTCTAAAACAACCTTGTACTTATCCCAATCCTAGTCCAAAGATTTTACAAGCACATGTTAGCATTTGAACAAACATGAGATTTTCCTGTTATAAAAACCTGTTTGAATGCAATGTTATAAATACAGAGATGGATATCTGCAACAAAGAGTCAAAAGAAAATACAACTAATGGTCGAAAAAGGTTTAGTCCAACTCCAAGTAGTCTCAATAGTGTTTTTGTACTGACGTCTTGCATCTTGAAAGTTTCTTTTTATCCGAGACTGAAACCTCTGCTTCTATATTGAAACTTCATATTCTCTCGTCTCCTGAAAAAAATTAAACAAATAAGCTAAGAAGTCTGTATTTTTAAAAACTGAAATTTACACTACAGGATAGATCCTATAATATTTGGGGAACTGAAGGAGCTAACTGATTCTTCAAAACCTTATCAACACTTCCACATTCTTTACATTCTAGTGCTATTTGCATGTAGCATATCTTCCAAATCCTTGGATCCCAATAGGCATATTTACATAATGTGAGTTATCCAGTTGCACAGGTTCCAGTTACACAGCAGACAGCAGATAAGCTCTGTAGAACATAATGGTGTTATCTGTTATCCACCATTTAACCTGTGCTATATAGCCTTTTTTCAATTTCTGCCATTGCTACACAGCAGCTTGTTTATATGAACTATAGTATTATTAACATTATTTTTAACATGTATTTATGGAGCATTAGATCAATTTTACCAGTGCAAGGCAACAGTACATGATATTTTCATTACATGAAAATACTCAATTTTTTTTGGTGTGTTACTTTTCCTTTAACTTTATTTACTGGTTGGTATTGAAAAGTAACTGTTTTATTCAGGGAACGCTGCATAACACGTTCAAGAAAGACTATTTATTTACAGTATATATATTGTCTTTGTTATTGACAGTAATTTAAAGAGATTGATAATGTGCTGTATTGCTAAGTCACACAGCCTACAGAGTATTGACTATTAGAAGAGAAGAGCACAATACATTTAATAAATCATTTTGACTCAAAGTGACATATTTTGGGTCTGGGAAACAAATGGATTTTATGAAAAGGATTGTGGTTTCCACAATCTCTTACAAGGTTTAGGGTCTTGAAATACATTTTGAAATACGATTCACTTGAAATGAAATGTTGAAAACCCATGCTGTGTGTCATGGGTACGGCAACAAAAGCGTGAATAGTGATTTATTAGACATTAGAAGTTAATAGAGTCTGTATAAGAGCTAGAAGATGTAGTTGGTATCTAGATGTGCAATGAGCAATCTAAGTAAAACCCCATTAAAAGAACAGGACTTGAGGGGTAGTAATGTACAATGAAGGATGTCCCCTTCTAGGTCTTGCAGAATTTAGAAGTGTGTGCAAGAAGAGATGACTTCTGGCAACTTTACAATAGACTATATAGTGCTTTGCTTTAAATTTGCTACATTATTTTGTATTTTGCACTTTGCACACTGCCTTCCCAGATGTAGATGACCCATACCCCCATATAAAGACACTAAGTTTGACCAGGAGCAATAACCAATAACAACAACTAAACAGGTGACCACTAAATGCTTCCTGCTGAGGGTTTGCTATACCTTACTTCTCCTTGGAAAACCTAGGGCAAACTTTTGGCTTCGAGGGCCACAGTGAAAGAAGAAACATTTTCTGGAAGCTACACATGAAATACACAAATACTTTTGATTTGTGAAAGTAAAGAAAATGCACAAAGAAAAACTACCATACCAGTTGGATAACCAGATGGAGATATACACTGGAATAAGGGACACCTGGATATTAAATAGACTTATTATTATTACTATCTGGGCAATGGGCAGAGTCCCTCTCCTCCTACATCCTTTGAAACTGAGCGTTTCAAGCTGGGCCACATTCATATCCATCCTGGGCCACATTTGGCCCTCGGGACGCAGTTTGGACACCCCTGACCTAGGGGGTTTTTGACTAAAATCTGAATTATCTGTTTTTCCCAATAAAAAAAGCTCAACTAAATGTCCATGCTTGATTTTGCCTTATTTATTTATTAAATAATTAACTTGATTTACTTGGATCTGTAAAGAAACTCGAAAAAATCAAGTGAAAACCCAAATCGTACAATTCCCCAAAATGCTAGATTTTTTTGAGTTTCTCCCCAAATAACCTAACCAGAGAAATCTCAGCTATAATAAAGTGTGTCTTGTTTGACTTAACCCCCTTAGTGAGTGGCACATGCAGCTACAGCTGGGACCAACTAACACAGCAGAGAAGCAGAGAGCAGAAGAGATTTCAGCACCATAGACAGAGCATTATTCAGCCTACTGCTGCTACATAATGGTAAGGCCACAGAACCTCAGCTCACAAGAATTGCTGGCCTGCAGTAAATGCTACACAAATTCCCTGCATGCAGCTTCAAACTAGTTATATACAATCCAAGTAGCACAACACTAAGCTTCTATAGGCACGGCACACAAAGGGAGTCCTATTTTTGCTGTTAAGGCCAGTGTTAGTTACAGGTTTCCATTGTACCCAAGTGTTTGCTCCTTGTGTGCAAAAAGTAGAGATATACATGCAAATACTATGCATACAATGTTACAATGGGTGCCATTCTGTCCAATTTTTTTACTTAATACTGCAACTGATTTTCTTAAATGGGCCTTTAAATCCAGGTGTATTGTGTGGCATACCCAATGAATACACACAAGCTCAAGGCAAGAGGGGATGCCGGTATTTGGCACTGGCCAAGCCACACGCCAGTAATGAATCCAAGTAACAAAGGAAAAGCCAATACCTTTGTATGCATCCCATGGTGATCCCAAACTTTATTCCATGGTGCTCCAGACATCAAAAGATCAAACGGAAGGGCCATATGGTCCTGAAACGTTTGATCTTTTAAATAGTGTCTGGAGCACCATGGAATAAAGTTTGGGATGAACCGTTTGATGCATACAAAGGTATTGGCTTTTACTTTGATACCCAATGAATATACTGTGTCCAGAGATGGACGTTTTACTCACAACTGACCACTACATAGTGTTCACAGCACGTTTTGTTGTTTATAATATCTACTGTAAAGAGTGTAAACTTTTCAATTTGACATAAAAACCATGAATTGAAATGCAAAAGCTTGAAATATATATAAATATTGATTTTAGACAAAGGTTTTTCCCAGTTGCATCCATTGTTATGTCATTAGCTTTTGTTCTACAGTGTTGCCTCTGTGCTGTAAACTATAGAATGCCTGAGAGTGACAGAATGATGGATTCTGCTCTTACCATTGCTTGCCTGTGTGCTGTGTTATAAAACATGTCTGGAAGCTGTGTCATAAAGCAAAATGTGCCTGTTTTTTACGTTTGGTTTTAACACTGTGGCAAATAATTAAATTTCCCTGGAAATGCACCCCAAATGTGATAAAATAGCCCATCAGGTAAAAACAACCAAAATGTTTGTGTTATGTATGAAGTTATGGAGCCAAGGTTTAGAACATGCACATACATATACTGTACATAAGTGTATATATACACTCATATAGTAATTTTGGAAGACAATTATGTGCTAATAAATTATATCATTATAAAGATATACCATAGTTCCATAGTATAACAGTTTCAAATTAACAGTTTCAAAAACTTGTGTCAGTCATAGGATTAACATTTATTTTAATGCTGATTGTCACAAAACAAATATCTTTATAACCATATCACTACATTATATAAGGGATATTTACTTACTAGAGACAGTGAATAAAGTGCAGTTTGTGAATGCTATTCACCTTGCTTTTTACCTACAATGTGTATTCCCCATTAAGTCCAGTTAATTGCTACTGCATGAAATATATATGTGTAATATCTAAAAACCAATGCAATGCTTTTCTGTGGGGGGGCAAATCAGGTGCATGTCATGTATAGGGTCTTCAGAGTGTTCTGCACCACTTCTGATAAAAATGGCATTGCCAACGAATTTGCTGTCAGTGTGTCTTGTCTAATTCTGGGCAGTGTCATTCTGTATCTACTAAAGCAAATAAAGTTCTGTCTTGCATAAAAAAGGGCATCAACTCAAGGGATGAAAACATAATTATACCTCTTTATAGATCCCTAGTAACCTCAGCAGGAGTATGCAGTGCAGTTTTGGACTCCAGTCCTTAGGAGGGATGTAAATGAGCTGGAGAGAGTGCAGAGACGTGCAACTAAACTGGTTAGAGGGATGGAAGACTTAAATTATGAGGGGAGACTGTCCAGGTTGGAGTTGTTTTCTCTGGAAAAAAGGTGCTTGCGAGGGGACATGATTACACTTTACAAGTACATTAGAGGACATTATAGACAAATATCAGGGGACCTTTTTACCCATAAAGAGGATCACCGCACCAGAGGCCACCCCTTCAGACTAGAAGAAAAGTACTTTCATTTGAAGCAGCGTAGGTGGTTCTTCACAGTGAGGACAGTGAGGTTGTGGAATGCACTGCCAGGTGAAGTTGTGATGGCTCATTCTGTTGATGCTTTTAAGAGGGGCTTGGATGATTTTTTGCACAGACATAATATCAAAGACTATTGTGATACTAAACTCTACAGTTAGGGGCAAATTCACTAAATTCACATGAATAATTGGAAGTTCGATCGAATTTAAAATAAATTCGAATCTTCAAATATGCAAATTAGGCAAATTCGACCATCGAATATTCGAAGTTGAATATTCAAATAAAATTTAATTCGAATGTTCGACTATTCGATGGTCAAAATACTTCCCCTTTAAATTTTTATTCGACCACCTAGTTCGCCAGAACCAAGCTACCGAATTGGGAATCATTATTTTTGATCGAATAAAAAAAATTTGATCGATCAAATTGCAGTAAAATCCTTTCAAATTTGATATTTGAATTCAAAGGATTTTACTTCACCTACTGTTCCCATGGTCAATTTTCGAATTTTTTTTCATTTGAAATTCGACCAGTGATAAATCTGCCACCAAGTATAGCTATGGGCATATATGGTTTGTGTGAAAGTGTGGAGGGGTGTGTGTGTATGCTAGGTTTTAATTTGGAGGGTTTGGATGGCACCAACACTGTTACTTGGCTACCAAAACCCCACCCAAGCAACAGTCCAAATGTATCTGATTTTTATAAATAAAAAAAACCACAACCAAGCTCCCATACCTGATTTTACCTAATTTATTATTTAAAAAAAAGCTCCATTTAATCGATTTGGGTGAAAACAATAAAATCGAGCAAAAACTTGAATCGCATGAATTTTGCGTTTTTTTTGCAAATCGCTTGATTTTTTCAGGCTTTTTTCCGAAAAGCCCAGATTTTTTGGATTTTTGTCCGAAATGGTTGGATTTTCAGGCTGATTCCAGCACAGACCACACAAACTTATATAAAATTGGACAGGGATCTCTACCATTGACTTATACACAACCTTGGCAGGTCTGAGATGGCGGATTTTCAGATACTGGCTTTTTGCTGCATTGCGCCTTAATAAATTTCTAATATTTAAATCTTTAAAAAAAAAAAAAAAACCCAAAAAATGTTTTGCCCCAAAAAGCCTGAACACAGTTCAGAAAATATTCCACTAAATGTATAAGCTTTTTTTGGAATAAGATTACAATGTGTTACATCCCATTAATGTTTCCAAGCCATACATTATAGACTTAACTGGGTCACAACACACCATGCAACATAGTATTTATAAAGAGCCTGTGGGTTAAAGCCAAGCGGTCAAATGGGCATGGGTAAATATCATCATATAAAATCTCTCTGAGCTTACTGCTACAGTGAATCACCTTACAATTAGAAGTCCTTGTTAAATAGTATAACATAACACCTAACATTCTTTGAAGTCTTGTTTTGCATTGTATTGTTTTTACTTGAAATCTATAATATTAAAGCTAAACAGGAAAAGCATTTTTGATTATACATGACCACAATGTTTCCTGCCACTCTCTGTGGGTGCTATATGCTTCAGTAAAGTTTGCTACATCTGCAGATGTTATCAGTGCAGATGGGTTGCTTCAGATGCAACAGCATGTAGCAAATAGATTTACATGGTCTGCTTGAAGGAAATATTGGTTTAATGACATATAGGGTCATGTGGCTTTAACAAAAATAAACAAAAATAGAAACCGCACATACTTGGGACAAAGTAGGACAAGTTTCCCTAGAGGTTATGTGATATTCCTGTGACCTTGGGGATTAGAAAGCCTGATTTGGATAACAATGTCAAATCCATGTGATGTTGGACAAGGCACACTATCCAGGAATCTTGGCATAAGTGGCATACTTGAAATAGTTCCTTCATAGCTCTAAATCCAATTATAGGAGCCTCATGGGAGAAAATGATTATATCCTTATAGTAAAGCTACCGAAGCATTTTATTGCCAATAGATTAGCCACAATAGTGCAAGCTATAACACTACATTTATTCTGCAGAAAGCTTTACCATACCTGAATAACAGCTCTAGAAGCTCCCTGCCATATTAGCTTGGTGTGTCATAACTTCCTGCCTGAGTCTCTCCCTGCTCACTCATAGATTTGGGCTCAGGTTACAGCAGAGAGGGGAGAATGGAGGGGGAAAAGAGAGGGAGAGAGGAGCAAACTGAGCATGCTCAAGCCCTAGCCCTGGAGGTTTATGCTTAAAACAGGAAGTCTAATACCGAAGCCCATGTGTACTGAATGGAAGGTAATAAATGCTGTGTTTCTTTTGACAGAGGACTCAGAGCAAAATTACTGTGAGGGTTGACCTTTCCGATAGAGCTTAACATTTCATTCTCTTTTAAAACACATTATTCAAAAGACAAATACATAGTAAAAGCCTACTTACCCCAGTTTCATAAATTGGATTGTCAAATTCTGTCTCTACCGTTATCTGGCTGTAAGGATGCGAGTACATAAGAGGCAGACGTAGACTGGAATAGTATCTGCATCTGAAGGTGAAAAAATACATATTTATTTTCAGTGAACATTTTAGTGTACTTTTCCATGGTTAAGACACATATGGCATTTTGACCTCTGATATGAGTATTGTGATCACAACAATAAGTCACCACAGTTAAGTTTGCACTGATATAAAGTGGTTGCACTGGATCAACTATTATTGCCTGAAAATGCTAAACTGTTTTTGACTAGTAGTTACTCATACAAGGTGCCATTTCCAGTCGATGTCTGTAGGGAAGCAACCCTTATTTAATAGCTGCCATTTGATCACTGCTAATTGTTATTGTTGTACAGTACATTCTAATATATCAAGACAGCAAACTTCTCATTGTATGTATGTTCTCAACTGACACATGGCTAAAAATCCTCCTCTCTCCATATATACAGATATGGGACATATTATCCAGAATACTTTGGTTTTCTAAATAGTTAGGATTTGTTTTGCCAACAACATGGATTCATGCAACTTAGTTACCATCAAGTACAAGATACTGTTTGTTATTTCAGAGAAAAAGGAAATCATGATTTAAAATGTAATTATTTGATTAAAATTGAGGTTATGGGAGATGGCCTTCCTATAATTTGGAGCTTTTTGGATTGAGGGTTTCCAGGTAACAAATCCCATAAATTGAATCATTACAAAAAAATTTGCTAGAAATACAATCCGCAGGGACGTTGCCAATTCACAAAGTAAAGTGGGGATTTTACTGAACGTTACCTCTTTCGACAGAGTCGACTTCGCTACCTCAGACCAGATGAATTGCTAAAATGAAGCTAGATCTTCCTCAATCTTATGTTAGTTACATCATATCCTGTCTGCCAAAAATGCATTAAGTTTAAAAACCGATTGCGACATTTTTTTAAAGGGATACTGTCATGTGAAAATATTTTTTTTTTCAAAATGCATCAGTTAATAGTGCTGCTCCAGCAGAATTCTGCATTGAAAATCTATTTCTCAAAAGAGCAAACAGATTTTTTTAAATTTCATTTTGAAATCTGACATGGGGCTAGACATATTGTCAATTTCCCAGCTGCCCCAAGTCATGGGACTTGTGCTCTGATAAACACCAATCACTCTTTACTGCTGTACTGCAAGTTAGAGTGATATCACCCCCCCTCCCTTTCCCCCCCCCCTCCCCCAGCAACCTAACAACAGAACAATGGGAAGGTAACCAGATAACAGCTCCCTAACACAAAATAACAGCTGCCTGGTAGATCTAAGAACAGCACTCAATAGTAAAAACCCATTTCCCACTGCGTACTATTCAGTTACATTGAGAAGGAAAAACAACAGCCTGCCAGAAAGCAGTTCCCTCCTAAAGTGCTGGCACAAGTCAGATGACCAGGGGCATCTGGGACATTGATAAAGTCTCTAGCCCCATGTCAGAATCGAAAACTGAATATATAAAAAAAATTGTTTGCTCTTTTGAGAAATGGATTTCAGTGTAGAAGTCTACTGGAGCAGCACTATTAACAGATGTGTTTTGAAAAAAACATGTTTTCCCATGACAGTATCCCTTTAAGCGGGATTTCCTGCAAAAGTTTAAACTTTTCCCCAGATATTTTAGAACATATGGAACATTCATTTTACAGTGGGCTCATGTGTAGGGCATAATATTAACTCTTTTGTCTTTATTTTTTATTAAAAATCTGCCATTGACTTGAATTATATGAATCTGGTGGTTTTAGCTGGAGTATTTGCAGACTTTTAGTAGCTTCGGGGCATAATAAATCTTGAAGGATTCAAGTTTCCCCCTCCAAAAAAAGTATTTTTTGTGAAACTAACCGTGAAAAAAATTTGATTTTTCGATAAAGCATAACTTGACCTTTAATACATAACCTACTTAAAGACAGAAATATTAAAACCAACCTTAGTGGCTTTAGTCTGACTACTTGAGCGTTCATGTCGTGATTGTCATGGAATTCTCCAAAGACCTGAATAAATGCTACTCTTAAATGTTATGGATAGATTCCACTGCTAAACATATAGTAAGGGATGCAGTTATGCACTTTAGTTTGTATCAGAACTAGCTCCAACCCAGAAATAAATAAAACTTCATTCCAATGTTGTACTTTTGTTTAACCTCTAGTGCCATCAAGTGGTATATAATGTGTTCTACATGCTGCGGTAATATTTTGCAGCAAAAGATTTTTTTTCACATTCACGTCTTATTTTAGCAGTGGAACATCAGCTTTGTAGCCATAACTGTTATCTGAATTTCTATTGTTAAATATTCAGCTTACGGGTTACAGGGTAATTAATAGGGAAAAAAGATAAATATATTGGAAGGCCGGTATTTTTTTCCAGAACAGGTGGCAACCTTAGTTATAACAAGGAACAAAAAGTTCATTGGCCATTATTATTTCAGATTTTAGTAAAAATGTGAGACAAATCCATGTTTTTATTAACCCACAAAAACACAATAGCTAGGCATCCACATTAGCATTTCTAAACAAGTATATCTAGAAATGAACTATATTTACTGTATGCCTTTTTTTTTTAATACATTATGATTTTGGGGGCATATTTGTGCATGTGGATGTTAAGCCAAAAATCACCCTCACTGGCTTCTATGGGAATCAACTGCAAGCAGTGCTAATATTGAACACTATTATTTTCCTGGACGTAATACATCAGGGATTCAATTTGAGATGAAATTTGATTCAAAAAAACTTATCTCAAAGTGAAGACTGTATTGAAATCTATGGGAAATAACTGGAAATGAATTTGGAGAATTGAATCTCATCCAAGACTTTTCCCGTGATAAACCTGGATTCAATCTGGCCCATTATTTCTTATCTACTGACACCTGCAGGCCATGTACTGTACATACAGATACAGACAGGGCTGGCTTGCTCCTTATGATGCTGTACTAGTGTGAAGTGCAAAGCAAATCATGACCTGGGCTGAAGCACTTTCTGATTTCTGAGATCTAAGGGGCATACTCTTGTACCCCTTATTGCTCTAGTACTTCTGCCCCATGTCTTAGTGACCCCAATAATATAGAGTCTCTGTGATGGAAAGAAGTAGAACTAGGCAGAGCTGGGAGCACAATCAGGGGTTTAACAGGGTGTTTTTGGGGCATAACAAGGTGTCGCCAATGCACACCCAAAATATAAACTGCCGGGTAGGTTTCTCTATCACTAAGGGTAACTGTGCGCCATTTAAAAAAAATAAATGACAATAGTTTTTTTTATCTTGTTCATATTATATTAAAGGGGATTTGTCTACACATAATGGAAATAACTCTAAGGGAAGCCAACATAGCATTAGCCCTGAAAACATTATACGTCATACCTTTTATAATAGACTTTCTAAACTGTTAGTGACCTAGGGCATTCTCAGCTTCTATTGTGAGGTTTTAGCTCTCTCAACTCATCCCCTCCTTACTTTGTCCATCATATCTTACGAGAGGCAATACTGGTGCATTCCTAGATACTGTAACTGTAGTATTCTCTGCTGTCGTGCTTCAAAAAACCCTTACATGTTTCCTATCCTTAAACTGATAGTTCACCTTTAAATTAGATTTTTGCATCTTTATCTTTTATTACTTTTGTTTGGCTTCAGCGTTTTTCCTGTTTGTAATTCAGTAATGAAATTGTAACTTAAGAGCAATACGACTGCCAGGGTCAGTGAACCCCATTTAAAAGCTTGAAAGAGGCAGAATAGACAAATATTTCAAAAGCTCAGCTGGAGTACTGTAACCACCACTGGACTCTGGGACTTTAGACTGCCCCCTTCTTATGGCAATCGGCACATATTCAGGTACCTCCCCCTTCTTTCCCTTCGATCTGCCACCATATTTAGCAGAAATAAATAAAAAATTTTTTTTTTTTATTAGAACCTTTTTTTTAATCATGTTTTTCAGAGTGGTACAATGTAGGGTGAGTACTGCTTTATCTTTTATGTATAACTTAATTCATTTAGGGAAGGTATTTACCTCCACCTGTCAAATACCGGTTAAGCTCCCAGCAAAGGAACCCAGTTAGTGATGTGGTTAATCAAAATAGTCATAAGGCTACTGTTTGTCAGCCATATGTTTTATTGACTCCTTAAGGCATCTGTTTTGCAGCATTCCAAGCATTTTTCATCCATAAATAATGTATAAATGACTTTCTGATAAAGGAAAAAAGCAAAGCTCTCCGGCAGGGGACAGTGCAGCAGCACAATGAGACAATTATAGAATTGCAGAGTGCAAAGCAAAGAACAAACATTATTACTTTAAATAAGAAAACTTTGCCTGAAGGAATAAGTATTATAAAAAATATTATTATTACAAAGTGCTAATATTTTCAAGGGAGGACAATAAGATCAGGCAATGCAACCAATGGAAATAAATCAAAACAAAGAAACATAGCTGCTAAAAGTCACAGAAGTCTGCAAACTTGACTTTAACATGTAAGATTATTCCATTTGAGTCAGTTTTACGTGGAGCACATGTTCCCCTACAGTAAGAAGAGCATACATGGAGAGTTGCCACATACCTGGATAGTAATGGAGTCATGGTTATTGACAATAAGGCCATCCTATTGGTTAGATCAAGAGTGACTTAAAGGGCAAGGAAAGGAAAGGAAATAAAATCCAATTTTTACTTTCTTTAATGAAAAAGAAATCTATCTCCAATATACTTTAATTTAAAAATGTGTACCGTTTTTATAAGAAACCTGTCTGTATGCAGTAAAATTCTCCCTTCATTTAGTGCTGTGGATAGGAATTGTCATACAGTCCCTAACTTCTGGCAGGGAAACTATCATACTTATGAACAGCAGGGGGAGCCCCTGCCTTACTTACCAGCCATGCAGAACTCAAACAGCTTAGTTTTTTGATCATTTATGATGATCCCTAAGCAGCACAGACCATACTGAGCATGTGCAGTGCCAGTGTCAGGCAAAGATTTTTAACAAAGTTACAAGATGACAGCCCCCTGTGGCCAACTTTGAAAGCATAAATCATTTGTTTGATAAGGCTTGTGGGGCAAGTTCATGTTTATGTTTAGTATAAAAAATACAGCATTTCTAGCCTTATTCTATTTTAGACTTTCCTTGCCCTTTAAAGGGAAAGTAAAGTCTAAAACAGAATAGGGCTAGAAATGCTGTATTTTGTATACTAAACATAAACATTAACTTACCGCACCACAAACCTAATCAAACAAATGATTTATGCTTTCAAAGTTGGGCTGTCATCTTGTAACTTAGTTAAACATCTTTGCAAGACCAAGACTGTGCAAATGCTCAGTGTGGTCTGGGCTGCTTAGGGATCATAAAAAATTATCAAAGCAGCGCAAGTCAACTAATAAATGCCAGAAGCAGATACAGCAAGACCAATTAATAATCAGAATATACAGACTGCACTGTTTAATAGTTCAATACAAACTTTGTCCAACTCTGCAGAACCAGTGGCTGCAGCAAAAAAATAGAATACCATTTTATCTGTGTAAATCTGGCTCCATGATCTTTGTCCCTGCAGCTGGAGTTGGAAACAGTAAAGGGGATGTAAAGGCAAAAATAAAATCCAATAGAAATCACTACACAGATGGCGACTGCTCTACAGGGAAACAAACAAAGCTGGTTGATTTCTTAATGGCTGGGAAGTGAGGCAGGGGCTCCCCTCACTGTTCATAAGTATGACTGTTTCCCTGCAGAGCAGTTAGGGACTGTCTTACAATTCCTATCCACAGCAGAAAATGAAGGGAGAATTTCACTGCATACAGTCAGGTTTCTTATTAAAACGGTAGCCATTTTTAATTAAAGTATATTGGAGATTTATTTTTCATTAAAGAAAGTAAAAATTAGATTTTATTTTTTTCCTTTACATCCCCTTTAAACCTTTGTTCAAATGTTGTCGGTTAGGTCATTACTAGGCCCAGCACTTTTCTCAAAAGTTATAAAATCTCTGTCTATATAGCTCTTACCTAATTTCTGGGAATAACACTTTTTTCAAAACAAAATTTTCTAGGCCTAATGGGTCCGTTTACTAAAGTGCGGTAAAAATTTTCGCACAAAATACAGACAAATTTAACGCAGAATATGTTTTTGCGAGTTTATTAACCTGCTTTAAATATAAATTTGCGAATTTTCTTGCGCAAGAATATGTATTCGCCAGTTATCGCATCCGCTGAAAATAACGCTACGTAAATATTAACGCATGGTTTACTAAGCAGCGAAATGTGTGAAAGACAAAATTAACGCCAGAATATTCGCAACATTTTACCGCCATCTGTATAGTGGCGTTAACTTATTTTTTGGCCAGAAAATCCTCAATGGGAGTTTAATTCTCATTTAAACTGTGCATTTAAATGATACAAAGAGATAACTGGTATGATTTCTTGTTCATATGATTCTATTGGCAGAAGTGTGTGTTCGTGGGTGGATGAAGTATGGTTTTATATGATACATACATGTTTGATTGGTGTCACTCTGTAATGCTGTTGGATGGTATAGTCGTCAGTCAGTAAAGTTTATGAGTTTTGAAGATGCATTTCTGGCAATAAATGTCACAGTAAAAATTGCCATAATTAACGCCATTATTAACGCATAAAACAAGACTATTTTCTAGAATAAATATATGCAAATGTAAATTGTCGCCAGAAAATTCGCAACTCGCTAAAATTACCGCTAACGTAAGCTGGTTCGCTAACGTAGTTACCGCAAGTGATCGCAATGACTTCTGAGCACATCGCTGTTAAGTAAACTTAGTCGCTGCGAATATTCTGGCGGAAAAATATTCTCAGCGATAACATGCGGAAACTTAAGTTCACATTTACCGCACTTTAGTAAACGGACCCCTAAGTTTTAACTGATGTCTGCTTTATTCTGTAGAAAATATGTAGCAACCTGAGTTCCTATCACTCTTTTGTAAGTCAGGCCACAAATTGGACTACTATTGTGCCAAACATCAGATGCCACATTACTTGCATTCCTATTCCCCAGTGTATTTGTGCCATACATGCACATGATACAAATCAGCCACTCAGAACACTTCACACATTCTGTGGTGTTTATACAAATGGCATGCGGGTGTCCCTGTGCACAGGACTTGTACTGTGCATACACAGGACTTTCTGTACAGCTTGGAAGTGAAAGTAAGAAGTTACTGTTGTTGTGTAAGGCCTGCATGAGCCTGTTAATAAAGCACTGTTATACTCTCCTCATTCTCGGCTACCGAACATAACATATCCATTCATTAATATCTGTTTCTAGAAGTTGTATGACACCTTTATAATCCTATCAAAGTAACTACACAGTAATAAGAAAGTAGATATTCTTCTCTGTTGTTAGGCAAAACTTATATATATTTCGAAAACCCTCTGCAGGGTACAATCTGAGGTCTGACAAAAGAAATTGTCAAATATAGAAAATTAGAAAAAAGGAAACCCCAGTTGTAATTACGAAATCTAATACATCCCACTAGTTAGGTACCAATAATTAAATCTTAAATTATAGTGTTAATACATTAATTGAAATAGTTTCTATAAATTCATTAAACACACTCTCCAAAGAAAATCAGCTATATAGTATATCCCAATTCAATTGGGATTATTAAATTTATCGATTTCTATTAAATCAATTAAATTAATTAAAGTGCTGGAAGTGCAGGTGTGCCAGCTCAATTCATGTAGTGATATACAAAATAAATATAGTGCGGTGCTAAAAAGGGGAGCTTAAAAAAGGGATGAATTTAATAAATTGATTTGTATGACCAGCATAAGGAGGTAGGTTAAAAAGCCCTGTTGTTAAAATTCATTGCAAAAAATATTTAGAAAATTGGAAAAAGCAGAACACTAAGGGGGCTGTTCGATCCTGTTGTTTTATCTGCGATTCTCCAATTCTTCCTTCCTTTCCAAGGGGCCGTTGATTTGTGGCTTTTCAGGTTTAGTTAGTTCTTCTTAATTGATAGGGCAAGGTATCTACCAAGGCCACAGTCTCGGTTCCCTGACCTGCCTTTACTTTGTGGTGTCCCAGGCCTTAGAAACATATGCAGGCAGTTATTTCTCTTTGGGACAACTCCACCATTCTGCTTTTTCCAATTTTTTAAATACTTTTTGCAATGAATTTTAACAACAGGGCTTTTTAACCTACCTCCTTATGCTGGTCATACAAATCAATTTATTAAATTCATCCCTTTTTTAAGCTCACCTTTTTAGCACCGCACTATATTTATTTTGTATATCACTACATGAATTGAGCTGGCACACCTGCACTTCCAGCACTTTAATTAATTTAATTGATTTAATAGAAATCGATAAATTTAATAATCCCAATTGAATTGGGATATACTATATAGCTGATTTTCTTTGGAGAGTGTGTTTAATGAATTTATAGAAACTATTTCAATTAATGTATTAACACTATAATTTAAGATTTAATTATTGGTACCTAACTAGTGGGATGTATTAGATTTTGTAATTAGAACTGGGGTTTCCTTTTTTCTAATTTTCTATATTTGACAGTAACTACACAGTATTCACAACTTCTGTTAGTTTCATTTGTCACCTCCTTGGATTGTTGCATAGCATTATTGTGATTCGACTAGTGAAAGAGTTGATATGCCCAGGAATTCATGTAGCAGCCAGTTGAACTGAAGCAGCTGCTCGGATGAGAAGTGAAATTATTCTTCAATTATTAATCAGCAAGTCCATTTGTTTTAGAATCACTCTATACTAGATATACTATTACCTGGCTGAATGAAAATATTAATTGTCATATTTTTAGTGAGATATAATAAAATATGTGTTACTAAGGTGTGATTATTACTGAGAGATGAGGAAGAAGCACAAGTGCATATCCTATGAGAAGCCCAGCACTATACAGTAACTGGGGACTCATATCACAGGAGAGATAACGATTACATTTAACTTTTTCCCCCCTCACATTGTCAGAAATCACTTACAGTGCATTGCCCTGTTATTTGCATCTGCTGTGTTAAATGAAACAGACATTTCAGCAGAAGAAATAGCATGCGGCATTCTCCAGAGACAAGAAACAGTCCTAGGCACTACTAGTGAGGCAGTTAGATCTTTACAGTGCTCTGGCATCCCGCCATGAAGCAGTCTCTCGGCAGCGTTGCTGGATGCCTTTTGTAATGATACATCCAGAAGCTAGATTCTAAAATAGAGCAAAGCTGAACCATACCTAATTGGCATACCTTGTTATGTAAATGTAAGCTCCTCCAAGCAGGACAGAAATGATCACGACAGGGATGAATATTGCCAGTGCCATGTTTCCACCTTCTAAAGAGGTCTCTGCTGCTGCTTCTGCCACTAGGGAAGAACAAAACTTCTGGTTATGTATTTACTGCTCTGTATATTATTCACCTAGTTTTATCTATTTGTGGCCTTCAGAATAGGTAACTTAATGGTTTTCTTATGCCAACCACTAAAAGGGTTATTTATCAAAGCTAGAATTTTAGACTTTTATACCCCTCAAATGAACTCAAATGGACTCACAACTTGAATGGTTTTCAATGTAAGAAAAAACTCAAACCAGTGAGTTCTGGGTTAACAAAAAAAAGTCAAATGAATCTCTTAAACTCGAAATTCAAAAGGCAATACCCTTTGAAAAACTCGTACATCACGAAGGCTATTAGCATCTTGAAATGGTTTAATGGACCTCTGCCATTGACTCCTACCTTAACAGGTTTTAGATAGAGTATTTTCAGATTCCAGTTATTACCAGGGTTGGGGGTATAATAAATCTTGAAATTTTTTTTTTTTTAAAAACAAACTTGAAAAAAGTTTTACTCGAAAACTGGAATTTTCATGGAAACACAACTCAATCCTTATTAAAGAAATGTCAAACAAGTGCTCTTCTATACTTCCATTCTGTATTTCTTCTATAGTTCAATTAGCTTAAAGGAAAACTATACCCCCCAAACAATCTAGGTCTCTATAAAAGATATTGCATAAAACAACTCATATGTAAAACTCTGCTTCATGTAAATAAACCATTTTCATAATAAAATACTTTTTTAGTAGCATGGGCCATTGGTTCATCCTAAAATTGCCATTTAAAAAAAATAAGGACAGCCTGCTGGGATCGTTTGATTCAACAGTGCACAGAAACATACCAAACAAACTATAAAGTTAGGTCACATGAGCCAATTAACAGACAAAGTTCTGTCTTTTGCTTCCAAATTTCTTCCTGTTACAGTTAGAGTTGAAATATTTCTGGTCAGGTGATCTCTGAGGCAGCACACAGACCATCAGGAAATGTTGATTCAAGGCAAGAGATGTAAAAGGGCAATATTTACTTAAATATATATTGCAGTTTGGTAAGATTCTTTAATATGTCACTTAATTTGATATAAATCTGTTGCTCAAGTATTGATTTTGTGTGTATAGTTTTCTTTTAATACTAACTACCCAACAGTAACATTGTATTTTCTGTACTTCCACATTCTGAACTGCTCTATTGGCTAAAATATATTGATGAAATGAGAAGATTGCTTTTACTTTGCTTTATGTTTTTTAAAAACATATAGAAAGTGGCACAAATATATGAGCAAACAGTTGCTGCCTTTTTGTTGTTTTCATTTTTATTTTCATTTTCTCCATGGTATCAATGAAGAAAAGAGTACAAGAACTGATGACTCCTTAGAAACAACACCATTTATACAATTCTTCAGTATTCTTGACTATGTTTTCAATTTGATATTCATTCTGACAAATTCAGTAAAATAACCATTTTAATGGACATTTCTGGGTTGCCTATTCTTTTAACAGTGTGTCTATAGTTATTTCTTGATCCTAACAGGGCAATCAATGATCTTGACGGTACCCTACGTTTGGTCCTTACAAGGTGGATAACCAGATCAAACCAGATCATCTTGTGATTACAAAAAATAGGCAGAAAATATATTCAGCACAGCCCTATCAATTGACCTCATGTTGAACATGTTGAACCCCCAAAATGATAAATATTTCAGCCCTACATGAATTTAACTCTGTGCTTACATTCAAAAATGAAATGCAAAATTGTCATGCTTATTTCTGGATTTCTGAGTTATAGTACAACTAATTCTCATTATACAAATTTGTTTCTTGTATTTCTCAGTACAGGTATTGGGCCTGTTATCCAGAATGCTTGTGATCTGGGATTTCCATAATTCATAATAATTTGGATCACCAAGGTACAGACTTACTAAGGGTCGATGTGAATATTCGAATAAAATTCTAATTAAAAAAATTTGAATTTCGAAGTAATTTTGGGCTACTTTGACTATCGCACAGCCCAAAATTAGATTTGAATTGAAAAAATTTGATTAACAAAGAGCCTAAGACAAATGGCCTTCCTATAATTCTGAGCTTTCCAAACTGATGTGTGGAGTCTATGACAGATTAGCCAATGCAGGTCTAGTCCATAATGATACCCAAGGAGAAGCAAGTCAATTTTTGTTTTGTGAGTACTACAGTACAAAGACATATTATTGATATTTAATGGATTTCTGTTTAAAAACCACTGCTGCCTTATGCTTTTTAAGTTCTCAAATGGCATTGCACTATTATCGACATGGGTCTGAGTGTAACCTTTGTCATGCCTATAGTCGCATGAAACACTTTCTGAAAATGTCCATTTTTGAGAGTTAATCAAATTAAAAAAAACATGTGGGAATTGGGAATTTTATTTTGCCATGGAAAACCATTCAGTCAACCCACTGTTAATCATGAAGACAGAGTTAAACAGTAATAGTTATGTGAAAAGAATGAAATTAGGTTACCTTGTAACGCATGCTCAAAACGATCCTGAGTGGCTGAGCGAGGAGTAAAAAATGACACACATTTAATCTTTTGTTAAGATTTTTACTTTTTAAACACAATTCAAATTAAACAATTGCGACTGCAACCAACATCTGGTTTTCAAAATATTTTAAAGTCCAGGCTGAGATTTAAAATAGTTCTTAATGCTGAAAAAGTGGGCTGCTGTACTAAATGTGGAGTGAGGGCAATTTTGCTATTACACTGGCTGTCATTCATCAACCCATTGCTGATTAATGTGGCTGTTCCTTTTTGAAGTCCAATCTACTTGCATCTAAGATGCAGACAGAATAGTCACATTAGGCAGTAATGGAGTTTGATGGCTTGAAACTCCTCCTATTATTCAATATAAACACTTCACTTCATATTACATTGAAAGGCTGAAGCAAAAAAACCCATGCTAAAATGCATTTTTACATGATGTAACCCTCCATTACCCATGCAATATTACCGGCTCCATCAGGAATGAACAGGGAAATGTGGTTTGCCAAACCTGATATATGTTCAAATCTCTCTGATATACTGAAAACTATATTAGTGTAATAGCTTTCACCTCATTATTTTACCATGAAACGCATTATCACTAGATCAGGAGAGAAGCAGAGCAGAAGGGGAGAGGCTGATTCGTGAGAAACTTGATTGTAGAAGGTTGCTTGTTAATCCTAATGGTGTGCCACATATTTTAGAATGAATCTGAGGTAGGTCTGGAGAAAACTATTGCTTCTTATTTGTAGTTGAAGGGAAAAAATATTGTATTTTTGCTCTCAGGTAAAATAAAAACAGGTGTGGCATAAATGTGAGAAACGAAATGATAGTATTACAATGCAAGCTGCCTGGACTTTGTCAATGCTGAAAGGGGACCTCAAATTTCAGAGGACCCACTCTACTCTATATTTCTAAGCTATAAAATGGTGGTTCACCTTTAAATAATTACCTAACAACTTTGCAGTTGGTCTTTAAAAAGTTAAACAACTGAAAAACTACAATTAATACAAAATGAAAATCAATTTAAAATTTTCCCAGAATATCAGTAACTACATCATACTAAAAGTTCATTTAAAGATGAACAACCCATTTAAGTAACATGAACCACCAACTGTCATGTCATCACACAAATAAAGAATTTTGATTGTGGTACTATTGCCAATACAGTTTACAATTATGTGGAAAGTGCCTCCCACTGTAAATACTGCACATTTAACAAAAGAAAGACAGAGTATTTATGAAACATTTCTGACAGTTAGTGGAAGCAGGGAAGTGTTTGTGTAATGGATTATACATCCCAGTTCTGAAATAAAACCAGCATTTATGGTGAAGCAAAGTTACTTGGTATCTGTAGACCTTTGATCCACCAATCATGAAATTGTTTAGTTAGCATATACCTGTACAATTAATACATAATAGGTAATAATGTGTAGGAACATGTATCATATTTATTTAATCAATACCTTTACACATAGGTAGAGGCCCACTCCACTGGGATGGCTGGCCAAGGATGCATTTAATGGTAACTTCTCCCATCAGCTCAAAACCCTCGTAACACATAAATGTGAGTGATTCACCAGGCAGATAGAGCCTCTTGTAAAGAATTTGGTAGCCATTTTCAGGCAATCCTGGGTTATCACACGCAAGGGACTCCTCCGCTGTAAAGATATAGGACTTGTATGAGATATCATCAAAACAAAAATCATAACCATATTCTGATTATACTAGGTGCTGAAAAACATAGAATTATTTATTATTCATTCAGATTTATTGATGTTTATAAACAAGGTTTAAAGGAAAACTAAAGCTTACAAAATATTGCCTAGAAATTCTGCATTTTATATCCTACCCATACTATACAAGCTCCAAGATTCAGCATTCCTATAATAGTAATAAGCCATGCCTTCAATTCTGTATACAGCAGCTTCCCATCTTGCATCTTGCCAGTGGCATTGCTGTTGAGAAGCTAAGCTTAGGGGTGGTCAGAGCAATCATGAAAACAGAAAAAAATAAGTTATATCTGTCATAGAAACCAAGGCTATAGTGCTCTTTTTAATCAATTGTATTGCAGAATACACTGCACTGTTGTTTTTTGCTACTGTATAATGTGAACCATGCAATAACTAATCAGTTTTGTAGCATGAATTTTATTTTATATAAATACTGCATATTGGGATTTCATGCCTAACTCGGGTAACTGACAGCAGCCCAGAGCATGTCCTAAGTATCAGTAGAATATAATTTTCTGACTTCTAAGGTGTATAACTTCTACTTATTCTTTGTGGAGCGCTATTTCTTCTTAATATTTGTGCAGTTACTATTTTTCTTAGCCTAAACATACAAAACAATTTATGTGTTTTGCTTTGCATGAATATTTCATAGATTGCAGTTTATGCAAGCCCTGTTTGTGAGATTAATTTCATCTTCAGACAGTAGGTGGAGACAACCACTCACAGTTTAAGGCTCAGAAGAACAAATACAAATATTAGCCTACCAAATAGCTTCTATTTGTATTATACAACTATAAAGGAAATATTTTATTATATAATATTTTAGAAGAACTATACCCTCCATAATGAAAGAATTAACCAAAATATTGTTTATATCATATTAAAGGGCACCTGTTGCTCTAAAATATTTTCCCCCACCAAAGGTGGGGTTAACAGTAGTTTTTTTTTAAAGAAAATAAAATGACCTAGCCAAGGCTAGGACAATCACACCTGGAGGGAGCTCCCATTTTGCAGAGCGCATGTGCATAATGAACTTCTGACATCAAGAATGTGTAAATTGCGGCATACACTAATTATGTGCATATGTAAGCCACAACATGGCCGCACAAGCCAAGAGCTCCCTCCTGATGTGGGTGCCCTAGTGCTGGTGGGCAGGGGGAGGGGTTATATATATCAGTAAATATTGCCCTTTTATATCTTTTACATTAAAGGGGTGGTTCACCTTCAAGTTAACTTTTAGTATATTGTAGAAGGGCCAATTCTAAGAAACTTTTCAATTGGTCTTCATTATTAATTTTTCATAGTTTTTAAATGATTTGCAATTTTCTTCTGTTTCTTTGCTGCTTTCAAATGGGGGTCACTGACACCATCTAAAAACAAATGCTCTGTAAGGCTACAAACTTATTGTTACTGCAACTTTTTTTTTCTTATCATTCTATTCAGTCCATCTCCTATTCATATTCCAGTCTCTTATTCAAATCAATGCAGGGTTGCTAGGGTAATTTGTACCCTAGAAACCAAATTGCTGACACTGCAAACTAGAGAGCTGTTGAATACAAAGCTAAATAACTATAAAACCACAAACAATAAAAAATAAAAACCAATTGCAAATTGTCTCAGAATATCACTCTCTACATTATACTAAAAGTTAACTCAAAGGTGAACAACCCCTTTAAGCCACCTTTTTATGAGGTTCTCTGTGCACCATCATAGTTGGCATGACCAGAAATAATGCAGCTCTTACTGTAAAAGGAGGAGGCCTGGAGTAAAAGACACAAATTTGTCCATTCATTGGCTCATGTGACCTGACATGTATGTGTGCCCCCGATTTGTTTGTGTGCACCGTGAATCGCATGGTCCTAGTGGGTGACCCTTCATATTTTATTATTTGGGAAATTGCCTTTTCTCCCTAAAGAATTTCAAAGCAGTTTTGTCACCATATTTGTATGTATTACAATTTCCATAGTGTGTATCAGTTTTCTAAGGGAATATAACTTGTCTAAAAAATGTTTTTTTCCCCCCATGGAGTATGTGTAACAGGGAAACAATATTAAACCAAACAGCCACCATCTCCACAGATTTTTTTATCTATGCTCATGAAAAATTAGGAGGATTTATCTGGAACTTGCCTTGGGAGCGCAAAGGAAAAAATTCAGAAACCCCAGCAGGTTTCCTTCTTTTCCTATTAGCTAACAAAGGAAGAATACACATTTTTCCAAATTAACATCGTTAATTGACTTTATTGTCATACAAATATCTAGTAAAATATTGGCAAAGTTTATTTTGTACAGGAAGCTGTGGACCTGGCCCCTACTGTATTTGTGTTGGGTTCTCCAGTTAATGGGGTGGAGGCCAATAAAAGCACTAGAATAGGCTGGCTTTTCCATATGATATTATTCATGCCATTAAAAACTTAAAGGGGTAAAGGAGGCAATACAGAGTCACTTTGGAGGTTTATTGGAAACAAATAATGTAACCATGCTACCAGGATAGAAAATGTAGTTGAGAAAAACATACAATTTAACAGGATAAAAACCAGACTTTTTAAATGTGGCAGTAAATGAAAGTATGAAAAAAGTCACAATTGCTGACTCTTTGACATAGAGTCAGACTGTAATTATATGGGTGTTCCTTATTATTGATTCCTTGACTATCTCTTTGAGGCAACAAACATATTTTGACAGCTGCAATCAATGTGTTCAGTAGATTTGCTGGTATGACAGAGGAAGAACGTTGATGAGTCACTGAGAGGAAAACAAATCATTTTGCACTCTAGGTACTATCGTTTGTTTTACTTAGAATCTGCACCCCTGTGACAGCCTTTAATCAGGGGCACACAAATTATATCCTCCGGGCATAAAAGCACATTCGGTTCTCCATTCCCTGTACTCAAATACCTTTTTTTTTATTGCTGTGAAGAGAAAATATGACATGTCTTTAAAGTCCATGAAAAGCCTTTACTCCCACCACTGGAAGAGGACCAGTATTGCTATTGTAATACTTCTTAGTGGCAGTCTAAAAAAGTGTAGGTCATATCTTTCAGTCTCTCTCTTTTATACATACAAATTAGCTGTGGGCAAAGCTTTTATCAGTAACTGCTTCAAAAAAAGTCTAAAGTCACCAGACTGGATAATCGTAAAAAATAATTGTAGCTGTCCGTGCCTGGGGAGATGTTAAAATAGAATTACTGTTAGGATCCTGTGAAACTACACCCTCTATGTTTGGTAGAGCTTTCTCTCGCTCTCCTTGTTTGCTGGTGAGTATGTTTGGGGTAATAAATAATCTGTAGTCTTTAATGACCCCTACACCCATGTATGTGGAAGATTTTGTGCTGATTGATCAGGAAATGGGTATAAATAGTGAGAGTCAGTATTAGTTCCTACTATAACCCAAAAGACAGTTTAGCAGTGAATAGCTTTGGGTCACCTCCAGAAGAAGATAGAGATACATGCCTGCTCCAAGTTATTAACAGCTGGTTCTCTAATAGCAAACAACCTGATGTAATTACGGAATACGAAACACAGTATACAGAACTTCATAAAAAGACCCAATGAAACCTGTTTTACGATTTCACAGTACATATACTCCCTTCTGTGTTTTGTATTTTACCACTTTATTTTTATGGGGGTGACTCTGTGTTCCTGTGTTCTATTTCCTTTGCATAATTGAGAATTTACTGTACCATGCAAAGCTTGGATGTCAACCATGCTGTCCTCCAATGCAGGACTTTTTATAAAAATAATTTTTTTTAATGTAGCAATGTAACAATTTAACTTTCTTTCAAAATGTTATCACAGAGAACTAATCAGCAGAGGCATGTACCAGTAGGCCTCCAGGCTTGCATGCATGAGATACTTTAACCAAAAACAATTACAGTATTATAAAATATAGTTTTAAACAATATGGATTCATGGTTTAGATCCTAAACATACAAATCCATAGTACAAAACACATAATAGTTGTGGGTGCCTCTTCAGAGGACTACTCAGCAGTGCAAAATGTGTTAGTTGGGAGAAGCCCTCGCTTAATGGACTGCTGTTTTGTATAATAATATTGATATCATGTTTTACTAATAATGTGCACCTTATAAATGTTTTAAGTGTGAAACTGCTATGTGTTACTCTGTATAAGATACTTCACCAATATAAGCAGGGATGTTTGGAATTTCTGAGACATTAGTATTTTGAATGCTAATTTATACACAGGAGATTACTTACAGACACAGTGTGGGATTCTTGATGTCCAGATGGGTGTTCCAGTCTCCCTGCTGTAGCAGGTTAGTAGAGAGCTTCCTTCTAGCACAAAGCCTGTGTTGCAGGTATATTGAATAGTAGTTCCAACAAGCAGAACTGGATCCGAGATTAAACGAGTGGAGTGCTCCACCTCTCCAGGATCAGTGCAGTACATGACTATAACAGAAAGGTGATTTCTTAAAGGTGGCATAGAACTGGAGTTACAAGTAAAGATTCCACCAACTCCTATCTTAATAGTTGACTAAAATTTCCATGTTTTTCTTTCGATCATCATTATCATTATCATCATCAAATTAAGTGTGATTAATAATAAAAAAAATCTTTGGTTGGTGTGGATTATAACGGTGGTTCAAAATGTCCCTGTATTTTTAAATGAGCTCCCCTGTCACTAGAATAAATTTTTGTTTTATTTAAAAAGTAAAATTGAACTAAACAGTGAAAAACACTGACATTTCCTCAATAAATTATATCTTGGTTTGACTTAGATGAAATACTTCCTCAGAGTGCAGTATCATAATATAAACTTACTTTTTTCGCAAAATGGGGGATCACTGCTCCAGCTAAGATCCCACTGGCAGGTCAGGGTTTCACTTCCCACAATATCATAACCTGGGTCACACTGATAGGTGATCTTGGCCCCTCTGACCAGCTCTGTGTGGGATGTGGTTTTCCATCCATTTTGAATCTCAGGTAGGTCTGAGCAAGAGTCGTTTCTGGACACCTCTAAATGTCAGAGAAAAGAAATGTTTGCCTCCATTCTGTGCCAGGGACCATCTCATTAGTTTAACATAAAATCATTTATTTAAGTAAAAGACTTCTGTAATATTGTGTCCCGAAACTATTCCATACTTTCATACACCACACACTACAGTATAACGGACACGGATTGTGACATAACTTTTGTAATTAAGACTAATGAATTTACTTTACATTATACTTAAATCTATAACTGACACTTAATTAACACCCATTGATTAGTAGATTACAAGAGCGAACATTATTTCCATTACTTTTTCTCACATTTAATTAACTCAGAAATATCCAGCTTGTGGTTTTTCAGCTAATGTCGTATGCTTCTAGATAAGATACAGTGTACCAGAGATTCATGTTTCTTAAACTGTACACAATGAAATATCCCGGTTTAGAATATTTTGTATCTCCTCTAACTCCTTTGTGATCTCAAACACACTGGCCTCCTATCTCTAATGCTAGAGATAGGAGAAATAACACGTTTTAAAACTTAAATGAATATTAATGGCTAGCCATTGACAAAGGAATTTGCAAATATACAGCTGAATAAAGTGAGTTCAGTGAGAAAACGTTATCTCATGGTTTACTTGAATGGATACGATTCAATTCGAGGAGAAAAAACTATCCAAATTCGGTACCAGTTTTTCCCATAGGCTTCAATAGAGTTTTCACGTAATAAGTTTCTCTGAATTGAATTGCATCTCAAGTTGATTCTTGTCGATGAGTTTTCACCTTTTTGTCACTGAATTGAATCTGGCCCATTGTGTGAAACATTCTCCAAAATAATTCAGAAAATATCCCAGAATAATCAGAATGCAGGGATTCATTATATGGTCTCAGATTTAAATAGGTATGCTTTCTCTTCCATAATAAGTGGCATTGAAAATGGCTGCTTAGCAGTGGCTTAGCTAGCCACAGCCACGTCTGGGTACAGAATTGTCCTCCCGATGTATGTGTCAAAAACTTTTCCCAGCCCTGCCAACCAAAATAAGCTTAATTGCGGCTCTTGTGGGCCCCAAGATTGTGCAGGCTCAGGTGTGATCTCACCCCTGCACTGCTGCCTAGGCCAGAATGTTTGATAAAGGAACAGGGTAAAACAAAAAGCGTGAAAGAGAAAGACAAACAGGGGCATTACAATAGAGGAAGCAGACCCTGCGGCTGCAGGGGGACCCAAGGAGGTATAGGGGCCCCATGAGGTCCTAATTCATATACAATTTAAATAAATATTGGTAAAACTGGTCAACCTGTGGGCCTGAAAAATAATCTGCTGTGGGGCCCAGTAATATCTGGTTAGGCCACTGAAGACACAAGAAGTATTTAGGAAAGGTTTCTCTTCCTATTTTATTTAAGCACAGTTGATACAATAAATACATACTTTATACTCCTATAAATGTATTTTTACTGATCCTCTGTCTTTGGGCATATTAACATTTTTATTATATAGTAAGGGTCTAATTTGGGGTGTTTCATTATTATTTTTACCAAAGATATTTGTAAAGGCTTAGCTAGCCGTTGAAACATTTCATTGTAGGGGAAAAAGGCATATTTTAGTTAATTTTAGGTACAGCTGTAAAACAGTGGATGAACAAATGTCAGATATTTGGAATATAGTTTTTGCCAAACACCAAAATTTGGTAAGTGGTTCATTTATTCATCTCTACACAATGTATCTTGTATCAATGTTTTGATGTTAATCTTCACCATATGAGGGTCCATGAAGAGGAGGACCCCAAAATGGAAATTTGTTTCTCAAACCCTTATGCAATTGAACCATGGTTAATTCACCAAAATTAAATACCTAAATGAATTATAATTCAGTATTTTTTGTTTTGAAATTGGACTAGTCTGTTTTTCAGGTACATATTTGTAGGCGTCAAACTGATTAGATGGATCAGCTCAGTTTGCTCATCCCCATGTGTATATAATAATGTTTCACAACCTTTCTGTATGTGTAGTCAGTTCCTTCTATGACCTATCTGCAGGTTTTTGTACAGCCACTGACTATTATACCATAAACTTCAAAGCTAATTCCATTTATGCTGAAATCTTTGTTCTTAAAGATTTCTTTTGTTTCTTTGACTAACCAACTAGACAGCTTCAGCAAAATATTTATTATTTATGAGTTTGTTACATTTAAGTTTTGAAGCCCTGTAAGTGCATAAATGTATACAAATAATGGGACTGTCATGACAAATGGGACTGTCATGACAAACAGTTCTGTCTTATTTAAAAGAGCCGCAAAAAATAACTATCATTGGCTAAAGGTGGATTATGGTTAGTCATATAGAGCTATGGCTGTACGATTCTACAGTATGAACACAGTTATATTGAGCTAACTTCTGAGCTAACTTCTCTGGCAATAAAAGCATTACTCCTTTTCATTACCTGGTACTCTTTTACTGTTGATTTAAGATTTAATTGGTTGCTATGAATTGCAAGGACTATCTTGTCCAATGTTACACAAAACTTTTAGAGCTATTAACACTTGGGAATGCATATAATAAGGAATATATTGCTAATTAATGAGGTTATATAATAAAAGGCAGTGAGTTGGCCCAGCAGCAACTCAAGTGGCAGGTAGCATTTCTTGGTCATCCTTTTAAAAGCAAAGATTGTTATTGGTTGCTATGGTATATTGCACCTTGACAAACGTATGTTATAGAAGAAATGAATCCCCATATGTATTGGGATTAGGTTTGCTCAGGAGCATTTACCCATAAAAACATTTACTGGTCACCTGTTGATAAGCAAACATCGTATTGTTTGCTATGGGCTATTGGCTAACTTTGTGCCTTTTATTTCATATGGGGATTAGCGTATAGAACTGGAGTACTGGTGGGCTTTGTGACTGTGCTTTTTATCAGCTGTGAGTTTTATAATACTAACACCCAAAGCAAACATTACATGACATTACACAGCTGCCTTGCCCCCAACCTACTCAAGCCTTTAGAGAGAAAGAGAAACCTTTTGACTGGAGAAGGTTAACAATGACTTTAATGTTTAAATCAACTTTAATTTTACTTATGTATCTGAATAAAATGCACTGAACCACAGCTAAACAAATTTAAAAGGTGGATCACAAAAAACAGGAAACACATTGTGCTGAAATATCTAGAAGTACACTATTTCAAATAACCATCCAACGTTAAATATATTGCAAAATATTAACTTCTCTGGGGTATAAGGGAATATTGAAAGAACTATATTTAGTAGCATGAGTAATTTGTCTCCAGATTTCACCACACAGGTTTATGGAGCTGAAATATGAGACAAGTTATTCTTATGCAACTTAATCTAAAATAGTGGTTTGTGGAAACAGTCCCTTTCTCCTTCCTTACAATTGCCATTACAATTTTACCACTTACAATATATACACTGTAGCTAACTAAATAATGAAATATTGTATTCACCTTTATTTTATATATATATAGATAGAACATAGACCATAGCAAGATAATCTTCACAATCACAATACCACAAAACGTTTGCACAGGAACCACATTTATAGGGGATGCATTGTGCTAATTGTATTCTATATTTTAAGTCAATGTTTACAGTCAAATGAAAAATATATGGATAATAACTGAGTATTGATTTATGTGTATTTATTTTTATATATGAGGACCGTCATTACAGGTATCTTACAAAAGGGACAGACCATGTGCTTTTGGATTTAAACTACTGAGTGCTTGAAGGCACCTTAACAATTCTAAAGCCAGGACTGCTGCATGAGTCAGTTTAGAATGGGTTCAGCCTGCCTTCTGCCAATAACATTTCCAGAATGAACTTGTTAAGGTGGTTGCTATTGTATTATTCATAATTACCATAGCTAATATGTGGTTGTATACCACTTTAAGCTAAGTCCCCTTTTCTAATTCATATTCTATAATATTCTAGGTCAACATGACATGATGAGTAGAAAGTCCCCAAACTTCCATCCTGCTTTTCATCTTAAAACAAAGATTCCCTTGTTAATTATATCCTTGTTCAAGGATGGTCCTATTACACAGGACTAGGTGAATGGTCATTCAATTATTTCTAAAACTGAATACTCTTTTCTAATTGGTTATGGTGGGAAACCACCCTAATCCACCTTAAAGCATAATCATTAACTAATTCTGTATGTACTCAACCTATTAATGAACGGCCTGTCCACAAATATGGCAGAACAGAACAAATAATGCTCCTGGTCTGCATCTGTTTTCATTGCAATTGCAATCCTTATCTCCCTGCAGCTCAACATCCATTTTATACTTACGGTTGACCCTAACAAACTGTTCTGCTAAAAGGAGATTGCTATCAGTTAAAACTGACCTTTAGAGGTCATGAAGGCAACCATATGTATGAATAGACATGCATGAAATAAATACACTGATTTTTTTTAATTACACACAGTTGATCTCCTTATACCTTTTAAGCGTTCTAAACTGTAAAATCTATGGCACTGACATGTATGTATCCCATAAATAAATGAATGATGGGTGTCCCCAATTTTATTGTGTTTTTGTGTCCAGGGCACTGCAATAAATTTGGCATCACTACAGTGTTTGAACTTCAGGTATTGGCATCATCATTTATTTATGGGATACTTGCACTGCCGAAGGAAGTGACCAGCACCGATGCCTTCATCCCCTTTTAAAGACTGACATGTATGTACCAGTACCCAGAAGTTTATGTTTCCAGGTTCAAATGCATTGCTTAGAAATATGTGGTGTTGATCCCAGCTACCATATTTGGCACTAAAAGGGATTTAAAGAACAAATGCAACCTTTGTGCAACACTAACATATACACATTCCATAACAGTTTTATATTTTAAACAACACACAATTTACAATGTATAATCTATGATACCTGCACCTGGGACAAACATATTAATTGGAAGAGTATGAAACATGTGAGCATATGAAGTCCAATAAGTTAAGAAGAAACTGCTGTCTGGTTCCTAGAGTTATCATCCCTAGCAAGAAGACAAGCAGCAGTTTGATTTCAAATTAATAGCCCCACTATCACCAACTGGTGAAACCTGATCCTGTTAAGTACTAAATCCTTGCATGGAGATCAATTAAATGTTACATGAAAAGCAAAAATGAATAAATTTCACATCAGTAGGTATAGAAAGGGCCAAAATGAATGCTACTGAAAGGCTATATATATCATATTTAATCAGTTATCATATTATTTAAAAGAAAAAAAGACTTCAGCAGCTCATGCCACATAACTCAGCACAACAAGTATAACCATAGCTTTACATTTTTCACACTCCTTGCAAGGTTTATTTGGTAGAATAACTAATTTATAGGCCACCTATATAGTTTATGATAAATCCTTGTCCTTTTCCAAAGATCAGCCCAGCAGGGTCCGAGTGGAACTGGATTGACAAGTCAGGGGAGGAAGAGTAAAGTTTCTGGGGGCCGCTGTTTCCAACAAACTGTCCCAAAATCTTTGATGTGATCTCATCTCCATCATAAATGGTCAGTATGTCATTGTTACTCAGGTTCAACCTAGAAAATAGAAGCACACCGTTGTTGAATCTGCATGTACCAAAGTAGACACACATCACAATTCAGTCATCAATATTGTCCACAGTAAGTAGATATCTACCTTTAAAAGGGGGAATAAAGAATCAAGATCATTTTAAGCACAACCAACATACATAGCATTGCATTCATGCTAAATTGGACTATTATTATTTATGTTTGTTCAGCCTCAGGCTACCTTAATCAGTCTACCTTAATCCTACTAGATCACTGCACTACCCTTATATTTGAATAGTGTAAAAATTAATGCTAATGGCAAACCATGTGTTTCAATCACCACTTTTGTACAAGATCTACACCACAATCATTATTGTTTCATCCTAAAGTCTTCAGCCAAGGTTATTCGTCTACACCATTTTACGTTTTTCAGGGGACCAGAAAAAAATGGTGTAAAATAAGGGAAAACTTAAAATCAGGGAAATGTATTATGCTTAATATATAGGTGGGACCACAAAACAACAATGTAAAATGAGGGAAAACTTAAAATCAGGGGATGTAAAATGGGGGTTCTACTGTATTATAACAAACTATCAAGGGTCTAGACATGAAGTTTATAATGAGAGAATTTATGAAATTGTCAAACAACGGAAAAAGATAACTACAGGAAAATATTTCAAAATTTTGCTCAAAACATTGCACAGCTCTTCTTCTGCAACACTCACAATTAGTGATGGGCAAATTTATTCGCCAGGGGCGAATTCGCGGCAAATTCCTGCTATTTGACGCTGGCGAATAAATTTGCGAATCGCCAGCGAAATTTCGCTTAGCGAAAATTCGCCAGAAAAAACGAGTCGCGCGCCGGAAACGACGCGACGCGCCAAAGTTGACTCATTTGAGGTTTTGAGAGTATTTTTCAGTCAAAACTCAAAAAAACTTGAGATGTAATATACCCCAAAGCTGGAAATAGCTTGAATCCAAAAAAACTCCAGATACTAAATGAGATCATGTATAAGTCAGTGTTCAATGGCATGGGTCCCTTGAACCATTTGAAGATGTTAATAGACTTCATAAAAAGCTGTAAAGTGAATGTGATTATACAACCAAATCACATGAATTACATACATAGAACATAAGGAGTTACATACATCACAATAAATATGGAGTTACTGTACATACATCACAATAAATACTGGTACAGGAGATGAGGAAGGCCCTGTACAGAAAAAGCTAACGGGAAGGGAATGATACACAAGGTGTGGGAGTGGGCAAGATTAGAGTGAAGTGGGTGAGAGATGTAGTAATGTAAGCGGTATTGCATTGAGTAGTTAACAGTGAGGGTAGGCTTCTCTAAAAAAGTGGGTTTTTAGAGATTTCTTGAAAGCTGAAAGATTGGGAGAAAGTCGGACAGACCGTGGGAGCAAATTCCAGAGGAGAGGTGCAGCTCTTGCAAAGTCTTGAATGCAAGCATGTGAGGAGGTAATGAGAGAAGAGTTGAGTAGCAGGTCAGTAGAGGAGCGTAGTAGGCGGTTGGGCGAGTAAATGGAGATTAGTTCAGAGATGTAGGGAGGGGCAGAGTTATGAAGTGCTTTGAATGTCAGGGTCAGTAATTTGAATTTAATTCTGAAGGGGAGTGGAAGCCAGTGCAGGGATTGGCAGAATGGTATGGCAGAGGAAGAGCGGTTGCTGAGGTGTATAAGCCTAGCAGCAGTGTTCATTATGGACTGGAGAGGTGAGAGTTTCTGGAGGGGAAGGCCAATTAAGAGAGAGTTACAATAGTCTAGACGCGATATGATAAGAGAGTGAATAAGAATTTTGGCAGCGTCTTGGGTGATAAATGATCGTATTTTGGATATGTTCCTTAGGTGGAAGCGACATGACTTAACAAGTGACTGGATATGAGGAGTGAATGTCAGGGCAGAATCTAGGATATCCCCGAGGCACCGGGCCTGGGGAGACGGGGTGATAGTGACGGGGTGATAGGAGTTGTTAACTAAGATAGATACTTCCGGAATGTTACTGGTTTCATTTGAGTTTCCAGGCTCAAATTCACTGATTCAAGTTTTTTCCATTCAAGATTGTTCTTAAATAGGAAAAAAATTAATTATGAGTTAATTTGAGGTATAAAAAAACTCACAGAGCTCTAAAATTCTACCTCTGATAAATAATCCCCTAAATGTAATTTTTTAAAATGGTGTGGAAATGAGGACTTGTTAACTGCAATTCTCATTTTAAAAAGCAACAGTTTCATGTTTTGGAAAATAGTGCTGATTCAGGGTTAAATGACCTTTAAAAAAAGTCTGGTTAGATTTTGTGCTTACATTGACAGCACTCTGGACTGAGGCAGAGAATTATACCTTCGTAAAACAAGTTTCTGCATAGTTGCAATATGGTTTGCATGATGCTTACATGAAATATTTTATTACAAAGGATGTACAAACTTGCTTTCTTTTTGCATCTAAAAGAGGTAGTGTTAAGTGTAGAGCAGCATCCCTGTGACTTGAGTGCAAAGTCAAGGAAAATGGTAGATGGGTCATGTCAGGGCTACCCATAAATTATTTATACGGATCAGACATTATATTCACAAAGGCGATTCCTAAATCAACACAGCACAACCACCTTTAAATGGCAAAAACAGTAATTTGCTTTGTCTGAAAACCAGGCTGATACACTTGATCTAGAAAATACATTTTTACTCAAAGGAAAACTATACCTCAATATTTAGGTCTTTATATGGTGAATAATGTACCCCCTCTTGTAAATTATAAGGATATTATTTTATCGAGGAGTTTAATTACCATATAAAAACACAAGGCCGAAGACCTATGTGGTTTTATACAGGACATGGAACTCCAAGGTTACTTCTAATAGCCTCATATTTTGTAACATGGGGTACTTTTTTGTAATACACAAGTTTTAGTGAGTCATGTGACAGAAATGACATCAGATCTCACTGTTTACAACTGATGAAATTAGAACTCACCATTTATAAGGATATCATTTACAAGATATTCATGGATTTTGTGTATTATATATATATTGCATAAAACAGCCCATATGTAAAACCTTGCTTGATCTAAATAAACCATATTAAAAATGGTCTCTAAAAATTCAAGTTTTTATTTTTCTATGAAAAATTTGAGTTTTCCCCCTAAAAACCCCAACCAGAAAAAAATCAAGGTATAATAAATGGGACCCTAAATATGATATAAATGTTCAGATGGTTAAGTATTTATTCTGGGGGCATATTTTTACTTTAAGCTATTTATTAATAGCCTTCAGTGCAAAGGAACATCTTCCTGGGGGTCACGGGGATTCCTACCTCTATACAATGGAGTCCCCATGAGTGTATATTCAAATAGCACTGGATCCAGCCTTTCCTTTTTGCTGGTTTAAATGAACCTATTCAGGAACAGATTTGCAGAACAGACAATGGTAATCAAGCTAATTAAAAATCTATAGAAATGTAATTATGTAACCTGCACAGCCTCAAAGTCCTTCAGTAGACATCATGTAATGCTGACAGATATAATCTTTTTATAATGCCCATAGGGCTCAATAATTTCTAGAGTGCTTTTGGCTTCACACACAGCTTTTAATTAATTATTCTGTAGATAAATATGCAAACTATACAACAACTCATTGGAAAGCCCTGACAGTCATGACTAGTGGGTTCTGAAACTGCAAGTGAAGTTAATGGACAGTTTAATTAAGGTCTCAGATTAGGTTTATACTGTGGTTCTGGAGTGTGTGGAGCATTAAATATAACAGTGATGAGTATATCAGAAACCACAGCTGAACTGATGTTTATTGGGTATTCATACAGTGTTTGCAGAAATGCAATGGAATGTAGCACATTTCTTCAAAGAAAGCTTATGCTTTTCAGTTACATACCTATTCTAGATGTCTACCAGGTAACACAGAAAACTATGGGCATGCACATCTGCGGTAAACTGTAGATATCTGTTGGCAAACTTTTTCTTAGTGCAGTAATCCACAGCAACCATCAGTTATCTGCTTTTAGTATTTTACCTGCAGCAGACCGATAAATTGATAATTGGTTGTTATAGATTTCAGCACTGAGACAGCTTTTGTAAACCTTTCTGGCTTATAAGCAACTTTTGGGTGTAAGGTCAATGTTGAATCAGATGTATGAAGATGGAATAGCACTCCAGACATATCATTCACCATGATTTTATGTATAAAATGCTGTATTCCACATATTGTTCTTCCCTGGAACCTTTATCACTGTCCATGATGAAGGTTCCAAGGATGACAGAAATGTTTGGATTTCTTCTGATTTATAATAATTAAATACTGTCCTTTTTTTGCAAGTCCTTTGTCCTGTATGAGACACACACACATTCATATTTAACTGCCTGCATGCTAATATCAAGAGTCCATAGTAGTACAAAAGTATAGCACAGGTCTTGATAATCAGAAAAACATGTTATTGATTATTAGCCTAATCTTTCGGCAATCCCATGTTACCCTTGATTTGTTTTCCCTTGAGAAAGGTCACAAGTTTTGACCAAAATGTTGTCCTATTATTCAATACATTATTTTTCTGAATATCGAGACCTGTGCTATACTTTTGTACTACTACTACTTTGGCCTATTGTATAATATATATTCATGTTGATCTCCCTGTTTGGCAGTTTTGTAAGGCAGTGACTATGGTTTCAATGTTAATAAATCTCCCCATAACACAAATACAAGTACAGTATATACATTGTAAAACACTCTAAACTCTACTATAGTTACACCACAATTTTCACTCCAGTTGGCATTTTTGCTTGAGGCCTCCATCCAATTCTTTGTCTCCCAGAACATAGAAGACCTACAGAACACCTACATACTGATAGTTTTAAAATATTCTCAGTTGTGTAGGGAAGACTATATAGTATACAAAATAAAAAGCTTGGCCACTTATGTTCTTTTTTCTGCAGAACATTTTTGTCTGATAGTCAGCAGCTGTACATGAACTGTAAGGAACCAACTCCACCCCTGAGAGTGATGGAGAAAACTGAAGATATAAATTTCACCTGACTTAATAAACAATTGGGGTTTCTCATAGTTTATTTTGTCCTTCACACTTTCTGTTCAGTCGTATATCCCCTTATTCCCCTTAGATATTTTTCTCTCCAGCAAGTGCCTAGACTTTATTTTTCATAGAAGAGAAATGCTAAAACAGATTTTCTCACATGCTAAATCTTCTCAACTGCACATTTATTTTTTATTTTCATTGTATTCCACTTGTGCTTGTCTTAAGCAGCACTTTCCAGCTTGTGCTCTGATGCAGATTTGCTGGCTTAGCTCCTGTACAACAGAATGAGGCATTATGTATCCATATCCCTTTAGACAAAAGAAAGGTTCACAGCCATTAAAGAAGCAATTCAGCCTTACTTCTTCGCTGTTCAGCTCTGAGGAGCTGTTGAAAGTAGAAAACATTTTTATCATGGCTTATAGCATTGTTGCAGCCAAAAGATAAATCAAAAGAGATCCTGAAATTCTCTGCACACATATTATGTTCTGCTTTGTTTATGGTACCTCTCCCACAAAAGTTGGTGCTTGTGTAATTGGCGATTATACAGCTATGATTCGGTAAGAGATTTACATGCATTTCCTCATTAGTAGCATTCCAGTGTTGTAAAAAAACTAATATTTTTAATAAACTGAAGGAAAAATATTTCCTGGACCGAATTATTTCAAAGATGTGCCTAGGCTTGGAATAATGATGAGATCTTGTAATAAAAATAGCCTTACACTTTAATGCCTACCAATAATGAGAAAATAGAGCCCAGGTAACAAATACAGTATTAAAGCTGACTGCATATACTGGAATGCACATATTAGGTTATTTAATGCAGGATATGTGTTTATAGTCATACCATTAATGCTGCTTTTAACCAGTGCTGCCAAGCATATTTCATCCTGTATTTGTTCAACAAAATATTTGGAGTTAATATTTTCTCATAGCCTTTATGCAACCATATAAAACAGAGGGATGTGTGGCTTTTATGTTTCAACCACTGGCAGCTAGCTTGGCATTTGTTAAAGGAGAACTACAGTATAGCAAAAATGTAATTTTAATATAAGCTTCATCATACTACTATTTATATTTCTAAACATAATCAATAACACATTTTGACCTGTTTCTGAAATAACAGGTTAATGGTTGATCTCCCCATTCCTCTCTTCATGCAGGAGTTGGGCATCTGATTCTGAATGACAGTTAGGTCTAATGCAGTCTTTGGGGGGCTCCTTTTGCCTAGAAGATATATTAGCGCTCACTGTTTTAAAATCACCAGAAATACTCCAACCCTACATTCAGGAGTGCCAAAGCCAGTTATTTTGTTAGATTTTGTTTGTCCTGGAGTCCATTATTTGATTGATTGAGTCCATTATTTGAAGTTCTAATGCATCTTCTAGAAAACATTGTCCCCCCTAAAAGATATATTGGATCTGTCAATCAGGAACAATAAAACATGTTTAGAACATTTCTTACAGTATTTCTGTTTGATGAAACTTATATTAAATTTTCATTTTCTCGATAGTTCCCATTTAAGCATTTTTCTTTATTGTCTTTGCAACTGTTTGGATAGTTTTTACACTGTTCCTTTTCCAACCATGTCCCTGTACATAGATGTCATTTATATCTCTAAATATATTGACCTTGATCCATTAATAATATTAGTGCTAGAAGTAAACTTCCTTTCTCTGCAGGGCCACAACTAGGCATAAATGGGCACAATTGTGCGGGGGTGCCATTTACCTCTTCTATCTGCCTACCCCTACTCAGGGCCCTTGTTTCCCTCCAACCCACACATCACTGGTACCTGTACCCCTACCATGTCACTGTTGCTCTTATGCCATGCACTCCCCCTGTGCTGTGATCGCCCATGCTTATTCGCATGAGGGGGGCAGGTGGCTGGCTGGGTTGCCTAGGGCACTGTTTCACTGTATTCTAGAATTTACACATTTTAATAGGTAGGTTGACGCACTTTAGTGCCCTTTTAATTTTTGTTGATACAATGCTCATAGATATAGAAGTACAAGAAGCAACAGATTTGCAATCCATCAATGCAGGCATCTCTGAGCACAAGTGCTAAGGTATAATGCATACTATGTCATGTAACTATGCTATACCTGCATTTCAGAACTCTTAGGTTATCCATATTTTATGAATGAGATAACTAAGTGGCAGTTCGCACAGGCTACTTTCTTATTTAGGAATTTATCGCTTATTTATTTTCTCAGTTCACCTACAGAATTAGTGGGGCTTTTTAAACAATCAGAGATGAAAAAATGTCCAAAGTTTGAAAATATTTGCAGTTTTTCCAACTTTGCATACACATTGATATACAATGTTCCCAAAAAATGTTAACTGAGTATTTATTTCCTATTTTTTCCTATTTATAAAAATGCTGTAATTCTCTTGAAATCTATCACTGAAATCTATTCACAGATTAAAACTAGGTAAAATGTTTTATATAATTTGGGAAACTACACCACAAAAAAAATCAGTAGTGTAGTAAATGTTTATAAGTTGGATATAGTATTTGAAATGTTTTTGAAATCGAGGGATTTAAGGAACATTGTAAATAATAACATTATTATAAATGCTATTGGACACTCTTCTGAAAGAAAATTTCCAAAATCAACTGACAAAATAATAAACAATACAACAACAACATTTTGGGAATAATTACATTTAGTTTCTTCTTTACAGGCTGTTAATAGGCAATAGCAGGAAAGTTTACAGATTTATATATGTTTTTCAAGAAAGTTAGGGCCTATGACACACATGCACACATACAATACCACATTGAGTGTTCATAATTCATTGTACTGTTTTTTTAGCTTTACTAATAACATAAAGCACCCTTATTTGATGGAATAGAAGTTGTTGCAGAAGGGTGCTGCCTCCAGAGGATAGATATTTGTAGAATTTAGAGATTGAGTTACAACTTTATAGGACAATGACGTGATACATTAAACATACATATAACTTGAAAGAAAAGTAAACCCTTCAAATAAAATTTCCATGAAAAATTTGTTTGACTGTGCCATTATACCTAATACATTTATTTTATTCTTGCAAACATCATGTTTCTGTGGGGTCATTTCTTGAGTTCTACATTTACAACTTTACTATTCATAGTGAATATGCATTGAGCCAATGATCAATTTTGTTTTTAATGTTATTGTAAACAATAACCTTAAAATACTCACAACTGAATATCAAGAAATATTCTTCTGTCATCCCCAACATGTATTCTCCATATACAGTCTTCTCCCTCTGTGTAGAGATCAGGCCAGTTTGGAGACAAAATGACTCCTGCAGGTGTTGATAGCTCACCACCGCACATGGCTAGAACAATAAAAATGTACAAATAATTAGACTATATACAAGGTCACCCACAGCACACCGGAATATTGTGTTTTGTGTATTGTGTAGGGCCTACAGTGGGGGAATATTAGAAGAGAAGAAACAACACTGTAGCAGTGAAGGATAAGGTTTACCAAAATGTGAGCATTCATAATTCTTGACATTATAAACTTTTTGCATAGACCAATAAAAGTTGAATTGAAATGGTAGAAAATAGTAATTGCATTCAATCCTCAGCTAATATTGTATTACAAACTGTTATGGTTATACCTTTGTTGAGTAGATTTGCCACAGAAATAGCAGCAGTAATGGATCTGTTTTAATCTGATGAGGCATGGTGAAAACATCTGAGACAACCATTTGATATTACCAACAAAATGAAGAAAACCCCAATAACAGATTTATTAAATGGTTCCCCCTTTAAGTCAGCAAAGGGGTGCATGAAACGGCTGCCTACTGTAAACCAATCAACTTGAATACTCTTTCTTTAAAAAATGTTTAATTTTAATGAAAATATCAACCTATAAAAAATCTATGCAAATAAAACCTTTAAATTTGACCTACACCAATGCATCTGAATAGCTCTGTGCAAGAAAACCTAAAGCCCCTGGGAAGATATAACTGATGTGTAAATAAATATTATGCAATTAAAAGCATTCTCTCTTTCTGTTTAAGTCACCTTGATTGTAAAGGGCAAGAGAGGAACATGTGAAGTCTATTTTTTTTATAGCTTGGCTTCTCCCATGACATTTTAAAATACAAAAACATCTGGTCAATTAAATTTGACAAACCAGATGGAAGAGGAATTACATACTGTGAAGTAACAGTATCTGTTCCTTCTAAAATCTGAAAAAAGAAAATGGCAGAGAGAAAAAAAGCTAAGAACTTTAACCTGTTAATTGTTAATATAATTGTAATATATGAATTCATTAAAATAAAGATCTTAAAGGGATTGTTCAACTTTTCATATGTTAAAGAATGTCCAAATTCTAGAAGCTTCACAATAAGTTGTAATTATTTATATTACATTATTTTTTAAAAAATGTATTATTATATTAGTTTGCTATTTCTGTTTTGCTATATCCATCTTCTGAACAGTTTAATGCTCAAATTATGTGGCCTGTAGAGTGTCAGGGACCTATCGGCTCATAGTGGAGAAGTCCAGACCAAGGAAGAAGCTTCAGGTCAAGCTTCTAGTTTGCAGTAATCAAAAATGGATCAGGAGTAATCATAGTCAATTCCAGGCAGAAGTTAAACTGGCAGACAGCAAAGGATCATGGAAACAGATTCAGGCAAGAATCATAGTCCAGAATTCAATCAGGAACACCCAGGTATGAAAGTAACAATTCCTATAATCGGGCATTGAACCCGTGACCTGTGCGTACTTTTATTTTGAATAAAAAGATGTGAAGTGATGACGTCACATGTCTGTGCGCAGGCATCAGTGCGGTGGCGCCACTGTCCATGTGGAGGCTATGGGCACCACAATCTTGGACACAGTGCCGAAGAGGAGAGGAGCACCTTTTGGCGCTCTTGAAATAGAGTCCCTGAAATTGAATAGTTCATATACCACAGCACATACCTAGCTTATTCTGTATTACCCCACATTATTTAATATATCCTCTAACCATTCCTCAATCTGCTACCCAATTCACACTCTCCTGCTCTCTTCAACTCTCTGGTGCCTCCACCTTCCTCATCGATATAACACTATTGCATCTCTCCATTTATCCTCTATATACTCTTTTTCCTTGCACTTTTTAACTCTCTGTTTTAATGTTGCCCTTCCTAAAGGTGGCATAGATGTAACAATTATGATCTTTCCTGCAACCATTTGATTTTAATGCAGACGCGCCAGAGCTGAATCATTAGATTTACACATAGAAACAATAGAATTCTATCCATATTCAGCACTAACAGAGACCGAAGTGCAGGTGCTTTCAAAGGTACTCGATCAAAATTTTCTGGCTGGCAAGCCGACTGATATGCAAGTCTTCTTTCAATATTGGTGTAACTACTGGGGGAGCAAGGGGGTGCAACTGGACCAGGGTCCGCACCCCCACAGGGCCCCCTGGCAGATCACCAAACTGTAGCTGGCTGAAGTCGGCTGCAGCCCCAAAGAGAATCGGCATGGGGGGTGGGGCCGGGCTGCATGGCCCACACCACGGCCAGCCCCCACCTAGTTATGTTACTGATATCTCTACAATATTATTGGTCTATGGCCACATTAATTCTCCTACCATTTTACCCCTCTCTTATTTTTATTCACCATAATCTCTTTCCCTGTTTTCACTTTTATTTTTTTCATTCCTCCATTTTATTCTCCCTTAATTCATTCTCTAATTTAGGTATAACCTGCAGTGTTTGCATGTTTATATTTTTTTCCCTAAGTCAGGAGAGGATTAAAAGAAAACTCAGATATAACATACAGTACTAAAAAAGGTCCAGGATTCAAAACTTTTGCATCACCCCCTGAGGGCATGCTATTCCACAGAAATAAAGAAGTAAAGGGATGGCATCTTTCCTTATCCCTCTCCATTACAGCACTGATTATACCATAATTCTTTTGTTGGTGTTATCAGTCCAGGTAACTGAAAATGTTTCAATCAGTAGGTACAATGTGTTGTATAATTTAGTGTTTTTGATATCCTCCTAACAACAACTATTAACATTATTATTGTATTATTATTATGTATGTTCCATGTAGCAAGATGTACTACATTCAGGTTCTTCCTCAATCACAACTCACCAATTAACACATGCCAATTACTATTTTATGCCAATGTTTCTGTCTCTAAGTACATTCCATCAAGTATATGAAAAAGTAACTAAAACATTTTGAACTGATTCTAACACTTCAACTGATATATTTAACCACTTTTGATGTTATGTCATTATGTTCTAGGCAGAGTATAGAATAAAATTGGCACATTGACAGACTTTTAAGTTCATACACTGCACCTCTGCAAACGGGTTCTGTGTCATTCCAGTAGGGATCTTTCATGTTGATACACTCTATGATGGATGGCCCTTGCTCCAAAGAGTGACCAGGGTCACAAGTAAATTCAATCACTGTTCCCATGCTGTACGTAGGGTCTGTTGTCGTAAAGTTACCATTCTGGATGTACGGTTCATAGCAATGACCCCTTTCGAAAGCTGAAAATATTTTGAAAGAGGAAATATTAATGATTGAAAATAAAGACTTGAGATGGTTTTTCAGCTTTAATCAATGCAATCCAGGTCGCCTAAATAAATCATAGGATCATATTTTCTTTTTGTCCCCCAATAGTCAATGAATCTTTTGTTTATATTACCAATGGCTGTCTACCATCAGTCCTTAAGTATTTTCTCTTGATGGGTTATCAACTCATTTTAGCCCCATTAAGAGAGATTACTTTAGCAGATTGCCTATGGGAGAATTCAACATTATTGTAGTTTGGCAATATTGGATGGTTTATATATGTTTGTAAATATATTGTATAATATTATTTGTTTACTCTTTAATTTGTTTAGACATTTTATTAGTCTATTTTCAGGTGTTTATTACAAATTAATGTAATAACATTTGGCACATACTGGAGTTCCTAAAACTTACTTGATATTTTTTATTATTCTCAAAAGAAGAGGTTTAGGCAAAATTGTAAATTGCACCTGTAGTAGGTCAAACGAGGTTCAGAACTGAAAAGTATTAAGTTAAATTTGAAAGAATAGATTCAGTACAGGGAAAGAGAGAACAATTGCAATTATAATCCTAAATAAAAAATTTACGCTCTGGATAATTCTTTTGTAATACACCTTCAAAATACAGGTATCTCCTGGGTCCTAGTTCAGCAAAAAAGTATTATGGAGTTCAGAGATCAGCAACTAAATTATATAAAGGAAAAGAACATTTAAGATTGAAATAGTTCTAAAGGGAATATAGATATCCAAAGCCAAGAACACATTAGGAATAAGAGATGAAATAATAAACAAAAAGCTTAATTAAAGCATAGTGTTTGTTAATGGCAGAGATAGGAATACAATTTTGTTTGGCTGGATGGATTGTGTTGATATATACACTAGCATAATTACATTAGAATGTAGTAGCTATTCAGATAATCAGCCTAGCACAGAACACATTTTAAATATAGATTTCTGATCTAAGCCTGATTGCAATCAAGGAGTACAGGAGTCCCAGTTCATAAGAGTATTATTTGAAAGTTTTAATTATCAACAGTGACAGTAGAGATTTTAGTACTAATTTTAGTGGTTTAATTTATGATCAACAAACTGTCCAGGGTCGAAATGGGGGGGCCTGGGAACCACCTGGGCTGCTGCCTTAGGGCCCTCCTTTGGCCTCCCTGCAGTACATGTGCATATGCATGCACACTGTTTTTTTACCATGGCCGTTCGGTCGTGGCAGGAAGAAGTGCAGGGTGTGTTTCTGGGCCAGTAAGGCCCACAAGAGCACACCTTCATCAAGTTCAACCTTTTAAGCAAATTTAAGCCCTACAGCAAATACATTTTCAGGCCCCCAGAGGTTGACCTGTTTTACAAATATTCATTGAAATTTCATATAAATTCCTCTGCAGTTACACCCCTGCTTTATATATAACCTGCCTAACTGCTAGTTGATCCAGAGGAAAACAAACAACCCCGTTTGAAGCCTCAAATTTTCTTCAGAGGGGGGAAAACTATATATATGTATATTGTACCAGTAAATATTGGGGATCTCTTGCCATTAAATATTATTTTAGGGGAGTTTGTACTATACAGGAACAGCACCTGCTATCTATATTGCTTGGGGCTTTCTGGATAATGGAGCTTTCTGTGATCTGTAAATCTTTATACCTTAAAACTATAAGAAATTCATGTAAACGTTAAATAAACCCAATTGGCTGGCTTTGGTACCAATAAGAATGAATTATATCTTTGTATCAAGTACAAGGTACTGTTTTATTATTACAGAGAAAAAAAACTTTTTTAATTATTTGGAGAAAATGAGTTCTTTACAGATGGTCTCATTGTGAGTTTTCTGAATATCATATCTTTATCAACAATAAAGTTATTTTAATGGTTTAATATATTGTTACTGAATGCATTGTTTGTGGTTTGATTTATGGGTTTCCATACAACTCTCTGTATGGGAAACAAACTGTACCCCAAAGGGGCAGACAGTAGACTTACATAGTTACATAGTTACATAGTTAAATTGGGTTGAAAAAAGACCGAGTCCATCAAGTTCAACCCCTCCAAATTAAAAACCCAGCATACATACACACACATCTCCACTCTTTCAAACACAAACCATATACTTGTATGCCCATAGCTATACTAACTGTAGAGTTTAGTATCAAAATAGCCTTTGATATTATGTCTGTCCAAAAAATCATCCAAACCCCTCTTAAAAGCATCAACAGAATGAGCCATCACAACATCACCCGGCAGTGCATTCCACAACCTCACCGTCCTGACTGTGAAGAACCACCTACACTGCTTCAAATGAAAGTCCTTTTCTTCTAGTCTGAAGGGGTGGCCTCTGGTGCGGTGATCCTCTTTATGGGTAAAAAGGTCCCCTGATATTTGTCTATAATGTCCTCGAATATATTTGTAAAGTGTAATCATGTCGCCTCGCAAGTGCCTTTTTTCCAGAGAAAACAACCCCAACCTGGACAGTCTCCCCTCATAATTTAAGTCTTTCATCCCCCTAACCAGTTTAGTTGCACGTCTCTGCACTCTCTCCAGCTCATTTACATCCCTCCTAAGGACTGGAGTCCAAAACTGCACTGCATACTCCAGATGAGGCCTTACTAGGGATCTATAAAGAGGTATAATTATGTTTTCATCCCTTGAGTTTATGCCCTTTTTTATGCAAGACAGAACTTTATTTGCTTTAGTAGCTACAGAATGACACTGCCCAGAATTAGACAACTTGTTATCTATAAAAACCCCAAGATCCTTCTCACTTAAGCAAACTCACAACACACTGCCATTTAGTGTATAACTTGCATTTATATTATTTTTGCATAACCTTGCATTTATCAACATTAAACCTCATTTTCCAGTTTGCTGCCCAGTTTCCCAACTTAGACAAATCACTCTGCAAAGTGGCAGCATCCTGCAAGGAACCTATAGCTCTGCACAATTTAGTATCATCTGCAAAAATAGAAACCGTACTTTCAATGCCCACATCCAGGTCATTAATAAACAAGGTGAAAAGCAAGGGACCCAGTATAGAGCCCTGCGGTACCCCACTAACAACACTGGTCCAATTAGAAAATGTTCCATTTACCACCACTCTTTGTAGTCTATCTTTTAGCCAGTTCTCTATCCAGGTGCAAATGCTATGTTCAAGGCCAACATAGGCCAGTAACCTTCTGTATGGCACTGTATCGAATGCTTTAGCAAAGTCTAAGTAAATCACATCCACTGCCATCCCAGAATCGAGGTCCCTGCTTACCTTCTCATAAAAAGAAATTAAGTTAGTCTGGCAAGATTTATTACGCATAAAACCATGCTGGCACAAACTCATAGTATTGTTATTTGCTATGAAGTCCAATATCCAATCCTTAATTAATCCTTCAAAAAGCTTTCCTACCACCGACGTCAGACTAACTGGCCTATAGTTTTGAGGCTGAGAATGGGATCCCTTTTTGAATAGCGGCACCACATTAGCAATTCGCCAGTCTCTCGGCACCATGCCAGACCTCAAAGAATCCTGAAAAATTAAGTATAGAGGCTTGGCAATCACAGAGCTAAGTTCGTTAAGTACCCTGGGGTGAATCCCATCTGGGCCTGGACCTTTGTTTATCTTAACATTTTCTAGTCTCTTTTGAATTTCCTCATGTGTGAACCATACATCATTGGATGTATTAGAATTGGGGCTATTAACAAGGAAACCTTCATTAGTTGGTTCCTCAGTGTATACTGATGAGAAGTATTCATTCAGAATCTGAGCTTTTTGCTTGTTCTCATCAACCAACTGACCCCCCTCTGATAATAAAGGTCCTACCCCTTCCTGTTTCATTTTTCTACTATTAATATATTTAAAAAACGACGCAACGCGTGCCGAAAATGACGCGACGCGTCGAAGTTGACGCAAAGCATGTCAAAAGCATGCCGTGACTCGTTTCACGAATTTTTCGCCAATTTCTCTGTGAAATTTTTGGCTAAGCGAAACTGGGGAGATTCGCCCATCACTATTAAATATGTGTTTTCTTTTATGAATGTAACTTAAAGCTTTCATCTTCCCTGTAATGTAATAACAATAGCAGAGAAATTCTGTCTTATCAAATATTCATACACATCAGGTCGCTTTTGCTGAGAAGGTTAAGTATCTACAGGATGGCTCAGGGATATTATACATACGCCGATAACCCCAGCGAGAAAAAAAAATAGCTGAAGTTCAGACTCTTGCTCTCCCTATGACAAGATATACTGTATGCAGACTCAGATGGAAAGCCAGATTACATTCTTATTAATTGCTTAGCTTTTTACAGTGATGGGTTTTATGCACCCCATCTGCAGATCTGAAGTGTGCCAAGAAACGCATCCAACTATCAGTGTAATTAATCTACTGGGGCCAAGGGGAGTCTAAATATATTACATGCTAATTTTTGTTTTGAATTTTGTACTTTTGGGATTAGTCTGTAGTGGGCAGTAAGGGTTTACAACTGCACATTATTATTCATGCGTTTTTTAATGCTCTTTATAAGCACTATGCCTGTTTCTGAGGTGTATACCCTTGGCTGTGTTGAGTTTTCTGAATAACTTCACAGCTAGGATTTTCAAATCTAAAGCCTTAGTAGTTAAAAAGACAATGAATAAAAACATGTTATTGTGTAAGCCTGTACTCATTGTCCTTGGAGTAGATTTGCAGTTTTCCTCTAGAATGTCAAAAATTTGCACAGACAATATGTCAGCTTTACATGGCAGCTGTAGTCTGGGCCCTATCATCATTGCAGTGGTTCACTCTTCTAGCTGCTCCCCTAAAGGTAAGCTTATGACTGGGCCATAGGACCAGGTAGCAGCAACCCCTCTGATGGAAACCACTTCTAGCATCCATGCAGAAACACTTACTATTAGGCTGGGCCAAAATCCAGGAAAAAAAGTCTATACTTACAACACTTTTATTTCAGCAACCATAGCAGCCCAAACAGCCTAAGCCTACGATTATAAAGTATAATGCACACCCTACAAAATCTTTGAATAACTTTATGAATAACAGCAGGGTACATTTTTCAGTGTATGCTGTATATATGATTGAGATTTATTCTATTTCATAAACAATAGCTTTACTTATCCAATTTTATGCCCAAGAATGTTCGATGGTTAAAGGAACAGTTCAGTATAAAAATAAAACCTGGATAAATAAACAGGATGTGCAAAATAAAAAATGTTTCTAATATAGTTAGTTAGCCAAAAATGTAATGTATAAAGGCTGAAGTGACTGGTAGTGATGGGTGAATTCCCGCCTAAATTTATGCAAAGCGCCGAAAATGACGTGAATTGCGCTAGAATAGGCTATATTCACCTATCACTAGTGACTGGATGTCTAATATAATAGCCAGAATCCAACTTTGTGCTTTTGAGGTCTTTAACTTTGAGTTAGTCAGCGACTTGAAGGGGGACCAGATGGGACATAACTGTTCAGTGAGTTTGCAATTGATCCTCAGCATTCAGCTCAGATTCAAAAGCAAATAGTTATGGCCCATGTGCCCCCCCCTCAAGTCACTGATTGGTTTCTACCTGGTAACCAGGGTAACCAGTCAATGGAAAACAAGTGAGCTGAAAAGCAGGTAGTGGTCTGTCATGTTAGACATCCAGTCACTCCAGCCTTTAAACATAAAATGGTTCGCTAACTAACTATATTTTTATATTGAACAATTCCTTTAATTACCTTAAAGAAAGTAATCAAGGGTCCAGCTTAAAGCTATTTTAACTGAAACTTCTGTAAAAAAGTGTCATTCTCTAATAAAAGTTTTGACAATACTCACCAGCCCTTTAAAAATGTAACCTAATGATAAAAACTGGTAATACTACTCTTAAGTAAAAATAAAGTAGGTTCCAAACAAGAACATTCTATCTCTGAGCCTTCCAGTACAACATGTTCAACTTACCTTCAAAGCGAATGTTGAACCCAGGTGCATTGTTTGTCTCATCTGTAGAGAATTCAATTCTTATACATGATCCTTCACTGATCAACCCTTCAAATGGCACTGTCTCTGTTTTGGCAGAATCAAAGAGCATTTTTCCATTGCTGTAAACAGCTAGCCTTCAGAGGGAAAGGAGAAAAGAAGAATCTGAGCTCATGTGGTGCTATTAAAAGTGAAAGGAGGACTGCTTTTGTGTTTTCTACTTATTTTTTATAGTTTTTCTGAAGATTGAAGGCAAAATATTGCTCTCTACAAATACATGTTCAGAGGCATTTTACATATCTTCTCAGCCCTGCTGTTGCTGAAATGGACAATTTGGGAAGAAAAGAAACTGACTGCGACCTTGGGTTAAAAGGAACCTAAAATTATCAAAAACTGAAACTGCTCAAAATTCCCTATAAGGAGGAGAAATATGGGGCTTGAGAATTTGTTAATTATCATTAGCACATGGGGAAGCTATACTGGAAGTGATCTGAATTTGGCAGCTTGGTATAAACTGAGTATGATGATTGAAGGGAAATCTAATCAAAATATTGATGAGGGAATGTAATATGTTTTGTTTGTGAAATTTTTATTGAAAAGACTGTTGAGAATGTTAGTGATCATGTTTGCATTCTTTTTGAATGATTATAGACCTCAACAACTTCCTTGCACAGTTTTCAACAAAACGGCTTTTGCAAATAAAATTTTGCAATCGACAAAATATTTAACAAAACTCCAAAGCAAGTGTCAACACTAATTATGATTTGCAATGCAATGTGAATGATCTTACATTGCTAAACATTTACAAAAACTAAATTTTAAACATGGTTTGGGATTTTTCATTACATTCCCCCTTCTGAATGCTCCCTCAAGTGCAAGTTCATTAAGATACTTGCATCCAAACTTGGTCTTGCACTTCCACATGTTTGACTATGCATCCATCCCGCCTTTTCTGATGAATGGTCCACAAATGCATTTTCGTTTTTGGGGACACATAGAAGCAAATTAAATACCTGCAGACCAGGTGGCAATGCCCCTGTAACAGTCCAGATGACTAATGGTAAAGTGCAAATATGTTGATTTTTATGTTGGTTTCTAATATAAGATGTTAGATAAATATAAGTAAATATATTCCAAAGTTCCAGACACGGTTGTATATTAATAAGGATTTATCAGATAGAGCTTATTATTATGTACCATTTGTTCAGGGTGGTTCAGACTTTCCATAGAAAACAATCTAAAAATGGCTACACAGCACAAATAAACATGCTTGATGATTCATTTTTCACAGTTACCGCTTATCTGACCAGAGGAATCACGTTGAGCTTTGTCACATCAAATTTGTTAAGTTAACACTTAACCCATTATAGCTCATCGTTTTGTCACACGGAGATGGTTCATTTTCTGCTTTGCTAGAATGAGATTCTCCATATGGATTTTAAGCTAACCTCCATGTCCTGATCAATTATCCAAGTGTGGCTGATGTTATCATATTCTTACAACGGTGCACATAATTCTACAGCACAGCTCAAAATGTAAGGACCCTTTATATATATATATATATATATATATATATATATATATATATATATCACTACAAATGCTATGTATTGTTGTAAATCAAACATTTTCAAGTAAAATCAGACTCTGTCTTACAGACCGAGCAACCTAACATTTTTGCTATGGCTAATTGGCTAACAGGACCTGATTTAAGTAGTAAAACAAGACATTATATTTAGAGTACAAGGCCCACACAAGTTAGCATTGTACAGCAAGAAGACAAAAAGGGGCAGAAAATTATCAACTGACTGATTTAAACCTTTTATTAAAAAAATAGGGTTTATTCACACCACTCATAACTCAAAGATCTTGCTTCTTAAGGATTCACTCAACACAAGTTGACAAGCAAATCTGTTCATTTCTTCATTTCTGTAGCATTTGCTTGGTTTATTTTGTCTGGGGACAACTATTTTACAATAATCATAAATGTATTTTCTTTTTTTGCCTACCTAATTCTCACCTGTCTTTGTGGCTCAGAATAAATTTCTCAAAGTGCAGATGAAGTTTTTGCCCTGATAAGGCATCAATTGTCCAAGCACAGAAGAGGTTGTTGCTGTAGTTACTGGGGAAATTTGGTGAAAGTACTCTTCCAACTGTAGCATTTTGCACTCTGCCTCCACAAGGTGCTGCGGACAAAAAAGTTCAACATAAAGTAGTATACTGTGGTGTAAGAGAGCTTTCCCATAATGTGTTTTCATTAATGATACTTTTATGGAGAGATACATTAATATCTAACAAATTAATGAGCGGTGATTATGGAGGAATATTGACCATACCAGTAAGGCACTGCAAGTTGATATTAGACAGATAGACCATTTGATATACATTCTGCAATGTTCTGCACCCTTAAGAGAATTATTGGGTTTGCAAAAAGTTTTTCAAACTATTCAGGACTTGCTTTGATCCACCCACTGTTGTGCACACCCACTATTTAAAGAGTACACACAAAGATAATATTTCTATAGGTTGCATAAAAAATAATTACCTTGCACTCACACGGGGAACAAAGAGGGACCTACCAATGCAGATTGGTTCTTTGTTGCTCCAGTGTGGTTTAGAAGCATTGAGGCATGTAAGATTTTTGGAGCCCTGCAGTTCATATCCCATATTACAATGGAAATCAGCTTTTCCACCAGCATGAAGATCCATTACAGTCACATCTCCGTAATCAGGCCTTCGGGGAAAGCTGCAGCTCAGCATGAAAACTAGTGAAAGGAAAGGCAGTTTATAGGAACTGGAATGACTGTGACAACATAATTTGGCAGTTTTAAGATTTAGGCTTAGCACACCAGGGAGCGAAGGATGTATAAGCAAATAACACTTCAAGTTTCCATAGATCCATGATGTGCCTGAAGAAACACAACACTAAGGTTTATTGCTGCACAGCTCCATAAAGAAGTTTATGAGATCAATGGACAATATCTTGTGATGAAGTTTACTTCCTCAGGGTAGATGCAAGCAAAAGGAAGAACAAATTGTGTTGGCCTCTGACATTTATAAGGCTTTTTGCACAAGGAACCCTATCATTTACTAAGTAACAAAAACATATTTGTATTCTAACAATACCTGAATATATGTCTTTAGAACAGATTATACCATTAAACAGTCAAAAAGAAAACATCTTAAAATTCTCAACAATGCTAAAATGGCAGAATTAATACACAATTTATAAATTTGCTCACATAACTTAGATCTCAATAACAGTGACAAACTTTAGCATTTTAAATGTAATTGCTACCATTTGAGCTCACTTCTAGGTGCTTCTGTTGCTTACAGGCCTCAGTTCTGCAACCTCCCTCAAGCTGAAGGTCTGGGGTAGGTGCACCTAGACTTCAAATATTTATTGGTAAGTTCACCCCTATCAATATAGCTCATAATTTGGAATACCTAATATATCTTTTATGAATGTACCTTGTGCTCTTGCGCTCAAATGAATTCCAATGAAGGACCTAAGTGTGATTGTTAACACAGTGATTTTTACGCAGTGTATGAACAATTTACAACAGAGTAACATTGTCATAAGCGTTAGATAATGCAGATTGTAAATATTAGTGACTCATATTACACAGTCACTATTCAAGGCATTTGTTACCAATAACTAGTGATGGGCGAATCGCCCGCGATTCGCTTCGCCGAAAAATTCTCGAATTTCTCTAGAAATTCGCGAATCGGCGAAAAATTCGCAAAACGAGTCGTTTTTCCGAATTTATTCGCCAGCGGCGAATCGCGGGAATTCGCCGCGAATTCGACCCTGGCGAATAAATTCGCCCATCACTACCAATAACCCTTCTTTAAAATGTAAACTTTCCAAATTTTTTTCTTTGTCATATGAGGTAGTTCATCTTTACTTTGGCCCAATGAAACATGAAACTGATATTGGGATTTAACAAGCCATAGATCCATATAATTGTTGCTAAATGCCAGAGCTCATTAGCATTTATCTTAAAAATATCTCAGTACATCAGTACATATTGAATCTATTTATTTTGTTCCCTTGGGTTACACCATGAAATTTTTCACTGAAAAAAATTAATTTCCCCAGCAAGTCAGCAAATGTATTATGTTCTTCTTAGAGATGTCAAGCTTGTGCCACTGCAGCTGTTGTGAGCCACAATTCTAATCATCCCCACATAGGCAAAAGCTGGAAACAAGATCTCCAGCTGCAATTCATTGACAGTCTTGTGTTAGATATGAACTTTAATATATCAGGTAATGCTCTGCACATTTTGCATTATAGTTCTACACATATTTCATTGGGCAGTTCAATGATGGTTGAAATTAGAAAGACATCTGTAACTAAATCGAGAGCTTAGAAATGCCAATGTTTCCCCATGTTTCAGTATAAAATCAGTACAAAGAATATTATTGGGACCTCAGATCAAGGACTGGAAGAGAAACACCCAAGAGCCAAATTATAAAGTATACTTGACAAATAGCAACACAAGATTTAGAAGAAAAATTAAAAAACCAAAAACCTCAAACATAAAGCTGTACCAAAGCATGCCAAAGTTTAATTTGATTTGCTCTGAATATAATAACAGTTAAGTTGGTAGAAAAGTATGAACTACCTTGGAAAGTTGATCAGTTCTATTCAGACTCCACTTCCAGTGTTTGTAAAAACATGCTACTTTATAATAGCTGCGCTCGCTTTTGCTCTTTAATCCTCCTATCCCATATGCCCCACCCTATACCAATCTCTAGAGCTGTGATCCCCAAGAAATGGCTCATATGCTAACGCTGTTGCTCACCAACCCCTTGGATGTTGCTCCTAGAGGCCTCAAAGCAAGTTTGAATTTCTGGTTTGGAGGCATGTTTTGGTTGCATAAAAACCAGATGATCAGAATCTTTTCAAGCTGCCAGTCCACATAGAGACTACCAGTTGTCCAATCAGAGCATTTATTTTGCACCACCCAAGAACATTATTTATGCTTGTGTTTCTCCTCAAGTCTTTTTACATCTGAATGTGGCTCAAAGTAAAAAGGTTGGGTTGACAGGTTGGGACTCATGCCTCACTATTGTGCAGGGATATACTGAAATAAACACTCCATGCAAGAGTTGTCAAGAAAGCATGCATTTTTTATTTTCATTGTTGTGTTACAATGTCACTGATATTTAAGGTACACTTTTAAATGTAGTTTATTTAGACTGAGCTGCGGGTTGGAACAGCTAGGGGAAGATTAAAGCCATAAAACCTTTAAAGAGATTCAATCATAAATATTTTCAACAGGAAAATAGAAAAATATTTCTTTTTTCTAACTATAGTATCCTCTTGCAGCCATGTCTCTAACCAAGGTTAATTCTGATGGAGGGCAGGCTGCATGCTCCTAAAATTTCTTGCCTGAAGCACTTCTTCTGGAAACAGACATACTCAAACAAGTTTGGAAAGGGTCTCTGTATTTCAGTTTGAACTAATACTTTGCTTTGGAGAAATTGCTGCAAAAAACTAGGCAGATATTGATTGGGTAGGTTTAAAAAACCCTGTTGCGGCATTGTGATCCAATTGTTTGCAAACATTCAGATAAACCCGATATTGCCCAGCTCAAATCCGATTTGAGTGTTTTTAAAAATTTGAATTTAATTTTCTAGATTTATCAAACTCGAATTAGACCATTTACAACCTAAAACATGCCAAATTGCTGTTTTAGTCCATAGGAGAAATCCTGGGATCAATTTGAAGTGATATGCACCCTTCCTGACAATCTCATTTTTAAAACTTGAATCAAATGCAATGCGTATTTGATTTAAGTTTTCAAGTCAATCCTATTCACCAGAGTTTTAGAAATTCAATTTTTTAAATAAATTTTGTTTCTTCAAATTCCGAGTATATGGGAAATTCTGGGAGTTTTTAAAAACTCACATGAATTTGAAATTCAACCTTTGATAAATGTTTCTCTAAATGTATGGTCAGCTTTACACCAGGTGCCACATGCAGAGCTAGGTCTACTGAAAATATAGCAACCTTTCAATCATATTAAGAGTATTTTCAAATGTATATATTTCTATCTATTTCTATATATGTATATATATATATATATATGTGTACTAATTATATGATGAAAAAAAACAGTACAATAATGCTGAAAGTATGTGTTCTTGGAACAAATCTTACTTTGGTAATGTAGTTGGAAGGTCCCGATAGCATCATCTTGAAATGTCCTGAAGTGAACCGATAGACTGTTTGTTGGGCTCCGTATAACCTGACCTTCAACAAGAAGTGTTTCATTTGCTAAAACAACTAGTCCATCCTCTCCTTCTCCACGAATGGCTAGCTGTTCTCCCACAGAAAGGTTTACACTCTTGACCTAGAAATTTTAAGGAAAAGCATGTTCTGTTAGAGTGTGTGTATATAATACCCCATTTTATTCAAAATATTGTCTAGAATATAATAATAATTAAAAATAGAGAAAGGTTATTTCATGTTATGTCAGGAGCAAATAAGGGAGTATTGTACCTTCCTGTGATGGATGGTTACTATAACATATTAAACTGCTTTGGCATGCATACCACACACTTGACACTTAGGGGCACATTTACGAAGGGTTGAAGAGAATATTCGAATAAAATTCCAATTTAAAAAATTTGAATTTTGAAGACATTTTGGGCTACTTCGACTATCAAATAGCCCAAAATTAGGTTCGAATTGAAAAAAAATAGAAAATTTGAATTTTCGAATTTTGAAGTACTGGCCCTTTAAACATCCTTTGAATTTGACTATTCGCCACCTTAAAGCTGCAAAATTACCATTTTAGCCTATGAGGGACCTTCTAGAACCTGTCCTGAAATTTTTTTAAGGATTTTGCTCAAAATCCTTCAAACCGTTCAATTGAACAATGTGATCGAATGATTCAAATGATTTTTATTCGATCGAAAATGACCCCCCCAAAAAAATTTGTAAATCTTCCCCTAATGGTCAATTTTCGAACTGAAAAAACTTCGAACTTTGACCATCAAATTTTTTAGGGGGGTCATTTTCGATTGACTACTGCTGTTTTTGAAATATTTTTAAAGGGTCAGTACTTCGAAATTTGAAAATTCTAATTTTCTCAATTTGAATTGAATTTTGAATTGAAAGTAGCCCAAAATCACTTGAAATTCAAATTTTTTAAAATTCATATTTTATTCGAAATTCACTTCGACCCTTAGTAAATGTGCCCCTGAATAGAGCATCATGAATATTTTTTCCGAAATTGGTTTTATTTTTGGACTGTGTTACCCATGTACGTATTGTAAAGTATCACTGATCATAAGCTCTATGTGTCATAGTGATGATGATAATTTTTCTGGTGATAATTAGAAGTATTAACTGTTTGGTGTATTTAGAACGTTTTACTACAAAGTAGATTGGACCACTAATCATAGTGAAGCTCTATATAAGGAGAGGGGCTATGGTTTTGCAAGGAGATGTACCCAAAACAAGAGCCACTACCCAGTTTGAGATGCAGGAGGGGAACCAAGAAAGGAATTGGTCCCAGGGCCACAATGAACCAGTTATATTTGGTATAAACAAATTATGAAGAAAAAAACTTTAGACAGATAATACAAGATGGTAATTTCAAGATGACCATAGAAACATGTTAAAGTACATTTGTATTCTTCTTTTCTTATTATATTTTATAGAACATTGTGAGATGTAATGTGGGTTGTCATACGACGCTGAGAAAGAGAAATGTATTCCAATTCTGGAATTATCAAAGCAGAAGAGAAAATGTCTAAAACCCTAATGAGAGAGTCCTTGCTCTACTGTATGTGCATCATGTATATAAATCAGAATAAACTACACACTAAAGAATGCTAACTCAACCATGTTCAGACTACTTGTTTATGTATTGTAAGGACATTTTACAGAAACCTAACACACACAGAAACTCACACAGAAAAACAAGAATAAAGCACATTGTCCCATCTTTTTATGCAAGGCTGTGGGAGGCAGAGTGGGACAATGACATTATGCTTAGTGCATTGGAAACCATGTCTGTATTGGTCAATACAAACTATGCCTGTTTTAAAATATATAATGTAGGATAAATATAATGTGGGCGTTATTTCATATACCTTGCCCCATTCCCACGAGAACAATGGATTGCACTGGAGATGTAAGATGCACAGGGCTGCATTATATAACAGTCCTATATATTAACAGATTTTTAAGGGTTTAAAGTGTTCTTGTGATTAACAGGCCAGTGAATAAACATTACACTTAAAATAGTTGAAAATATTTTATATTGCTTTTCTTGTAAACATAACATCAACACAGCATTTTGTTTGTCATTGCAATTAAATGCCTTTCAGCTATTGATTATAACTGTATAAAACAGTATACTGTTTTACATCCCGCAGCAAATTACACTATAAAACTATACTGCCCTGTAGCCTCCTTCTGTAATCTACACAGTAAATACTCATATAAAAACAATATTAACAAGAAAAAATTAACTATATAAGAAAATCTGAAGTTTAGCACTACATCAAAGAATGTATTCGGGAAATTAACACCAGTCTTATCAAGTTTTGTGGCACAAAGTGCCAGCTAGGAAAGTATTATATCCCTATACTTTGACTAAGACATATACTTTACTAGTTTGCAATTTTGTTACCCATTATCCAAGCCTTTATTAAGACTCTATGACAAATGATCACCCTCCCTCTATGGAGATAATAATAGCAGTACACAGTTATGAGCATGTCATGAGCATAGAATGTATATGTTCTTGCCAAAATGGTCGTGCATCTGGTTTTGTCCCTGCTCCTTAAAATGGAGGCAATTAACTAAAAAAAGAAAAGCAGGCAAAGCATACAACTTACAGCACAGATAAATGCCACCTAAGTAATGTTGTACCTCTCAATCATTCATCCTGTTGTCAGTTGTATATGAAATGCCAGCGATTTGGAGTTTATGTTTTTCTTGTAAATTTCTGTTGTAAAACTGTCAAGCATTATAGAGATACCATTTTGTTTGCCTCTATTCCTGATATTCATTTTTAAAGGTGTATTCATCAAAGGGTGAACTTTCACTTCACCCATTGTTGAATACGCCTTGCAAAATCCCATAGAAATGAATTGAGAGCTGTGGAATTTCCCTCTAGTGGCGGAACTTCACTCTTTGATGAATCTACCCCAATATCCGCACTGTTTACAAAGAAAAATGAATTGGATAATGCTACCCTTAAGTTCTGCCTCTTGACCTTTAAACACCCAAAACCAGCATTTCAGGGTTGAGGCACAAAAAAGTGAATTTTATTACATGATGATCTTGTTAGAAGAAATGTGCTTATTTACAAAGAAAGATACAATTCTAATGATGCCATATACAACATACAGTATACCATATGAGTTAGTTTCTATAACCAGGTGCTGAATTAGGTCTAAATCTGCTGTACCTGAGGTTGGTAGAGAAATGGAGTTATCATAAATTCTCCTAGTATTTTTTATTGGCAAAGGGGCATTGTGTTTAATATCCCCCAGAGAATAATTAATCCCAGTTGTAATCAAGGGTTTGATTGACTATTTGTGGAAAGCTAACAGGTAAAAACGAAAATGTTTACTGTTCAGGTTTTGGGTCACACCTGATAAATACGGTGTAAGGGGTTGATCTCAAGTCCTGTTACTGCAATTAAGGGGTCAGAGAGTACTTGTTTCCAGTTGTACTTGTATCTGTTAATTACCCCAGCCTGACCACAGGGAAGGCAATTTATTCTTATTACACCACTGATTAGACACCTCTCCTCACTCAATAACACATAACACTCCCAGTCCCTAAACAGGTGGGGGTCTACTGGAGGGACATGCAATCCAATAAAAGTCAGGACACAATCAGGACATGCCCACTCACCCAGATGGAAGGGACTGTGTTCAACAATATATTTTATTAATTCATGGATATGTTAAAGTAACCTCTAGTTTTTTATATAATAAATTTGGCCCTGGAAAAGTTTTTTTCCACTTAAAGGCAGTAGTGTTCAGCTCCTCCACTTCATCTTGAGCAAAGTTCATGTGACAGTTGTTATCATGTGCTGCCAGGTATTGATATCCTTGCACATAAAGTAGCATGCAGCCAGAGTGCAATATAGTTATTTGGGTGACTGTGGGGCTATTATCTTTAAAACGTATGTTTAGACACATTCCCTCATTTATATACATATATACGTTAAAATATTTGACCCCATTTGGGCCTGTCATTACAAATACAATGAGGCCAACAACATTCTAATTTATAGTCTGTTTTATTTCATAACTTATTTTGTGCTGAATGTTTCTCTGTTTGTTTTAATACAGTTCTGCCCTCACAAGCTGTTCAACACATTTAATTACATTGTTTGTAATGGAGAAGAAATTGTATATATTCTCATTGTATGGATTTTTAATAGACCCTCATGTGAAATTCATTAAGTGAAAATGGCAGTTAACAGCTTTATTCATTATAATCTTCATCAGACTCCATAAAATGCCAGTAGAAACTGCAACTGAAGTTTGTATTAATTATTGCAGTATATGCTCATCCCTTGGGAGCCATTATCTAAAACATTGCCTTTTAAGCTGGCTTCTGGGTTTTTATTTTTTTAATCCATTTTTTATAGAAAGTACAGAATAGTGATGATAAAAAAACATAAAAAAGCTGAAGAAAGGGAAAAAACACAAATGTTGTCGATGTGAACTATGTTCCTCTGGGAGAGATTATCCAAAATGTTTAAAGCACAATTGTACACTTGAAAGCCTTTAGCCTTCACTTCTTTTGAAGATTATGCATTTTTAAATCCAGCAAAGTTTATTCAACCAGGCAAAAGGGGCCAAGGGGTAAAAAGTTTACATTATCAACAACCATATTGTCCTGGTTTTGAAATGTTATTAGAACTGCCACACAATTTTATCTTATAGAACAGTAGAATTATTTCAAATCATTAATGTATTATTCATTCTATTCAACGTTATAATATTTGTAATGGAACACTTAGGGGCAGATTTACTAAATTCACATATATTCACATGAGGGATTCGAATATTCGATTGAATTTTCAAAAAGTTTCGAATTTCGAATATGCATATTAGGCTAATTCGACCATCAAATATTCGAATGATTCAAATATTCGAATTTAATTTTATTCGAATATTTGAAAATTCAATGGTCGAATACCTCCCCTTTAAATTTAAATTTAGTCACCTACTTCGCCAGATTAAACCTACCGAAATGGGGATCATTCCCTAAAAATCGCTAAAAATCATTCAAATATTCGATTCGAATATTCGATCGAATTTCCCCTATTCGATCGTTCGATCGATCTAATTGCGCTAAAAGAATTCGATAGTCGAATTCAAATTTTTTTAATTCCCCACTATTCCCTGGTCGAATTTCAATTTTTTTTTTCATTCGAAATTCGACCCTTAGTAAATCCCTTAATGGACTTTCAAAACATATTTTTTTAATTTTCTTCTTATGTTTGTGTAATGAAAACAGAGGAGAATGTATAATTATTTTCTTTTTTCTTTCTTGCCAGTAGTTTCTATGAAGATGTTACCAGCTCATGTTGCTATTCTTCTTTTTTTTTGTCACAATATCCTAGCAATAAACCAAAAGTGGGTTCAAGTCAAAGACACAGGAGGTGGGATCTTACTGCATTTTGGATATGATAAAAAAGGGATGCAAATAAATTTGGTGTAACAGAAATAACTCCCTAGGGTTTGTGCCTGTACAGATGAGATACAGAATTGGCAGTCACTGTCTGGCTGTTTCTGGCAACCTAACAACTAAAATGTCATCTTGTGCCATGATCAGCCAAAGCAAGGAATTGCAGGCAGTTCCAGACAAATTCAATGTATTTATTTATATAGCACCACAAATGTACTTGCAAGGCATCAACATATAAATGAGTATAGTATAGTTAATATCAATCAATCCATTAAGGTCTCAGGTTATAGACTGTATTCTCTGAAGCACTTCTGGGGGCAGAAGCAGCCAGTGACCAATTTCTGCTTTATTTCTCACCCATATGCAAAAATCAAAAGCTGTTGTTGCTTCTTTTACCAGATCCAGTACTGCCACTTGTAATCTTGAGCATGATGTTCCTAAAACCTCCCTGTGTCTCCTACCTGCCTACACCAAGTTTAGTGAATCAATCATGCACACACACAGATTCACTACTAACACACACACACACACTTTTTTGGGGTGGAGAGACTTTCGCATACTCAAAGCACGCATATATATTCACATGCAACATGCAATCAAACAAGTACAAACACATGTAAAGCGTTTAAACGTGTTTTATTGCAGAGTTTCACTCAGAATTAAATGTATTTTATTGTGTTTATTTCTTTATTGTGTTCATAAAATGCATCTCCCTTGTACAGCAAGACTAGTGAAACTGTAATTATGGTGACTGGTCTCACTGTATGATCAATTTTTTTATTGCCTTAACTTTTTAGCTCATTCTGGATTCTGCATTGTTGTGTTGGTTCTCTCTACATGCCACATAGTTGTGTGATTCTATGGGTCAAATTTACCAAAGGGCGAAAATTCACCAACAATGGCTTTGCAGCAAAATTTCTCTCAGACAATGCAAATTTCCTAAGTTGCAAAGTTTCGTCCAGGGCGATGAATGCCGCCAAATATTCACAAGCATTACTTCAGCAGTGCAATGCCCAGTTTATTAAAAAATATGCCCAGTGTAAAATAATGTTCCATATGTTATAAAATGCTCAAAAATTTTTTTAAGACTTTTGCAGCCTATAACCCTGAAAAAAGTAACTTTCGTAAATCTGCCCCCATGTACTAAAAACAATGCAAACAAAAGACCCCTTGCATTATTTTTATGATGTTTTGACTTTGTACATGGCTACACATGGGAGGTAAGATTCTTTAGACTTTAAGCTTTTTCAGATATTTAAGATATCAGATATTTTAAAAAAAAAATTGGCATACAGATATACATTATTTTGACATTTTCAGTTTATTAGAATATGTACTTTTAAAAAATATTTGCTTTATAACCCATATACCCCAGACTGCGTATTGTGTATGCAGAGGCTGAAGTGTCACCATTTAAGATTTATATGTAAAATGCATACATAGGTATGTAAAAGGTATATTTTGTGGTTTCACATTCTTGATAGTTCAGTAATCCTGTCCATTTTGGCACCAAAACAATCAGAAGACAGTATTTTTTTGGTGGTTACAGACTGTTTGTGTTATATACGTGGGAAATAATATTCTGTAAATCGTCTGTTGAGTCATTATAGCAACTGTTGGCCTTAATGTTTATTTGAACATTGTTTTATGCATAATTGTACTTTAATATTACATTCTGGGCATTCATAGTGTATATACATTATTATAGCAATGCATATCTTTGCTGTATCATCACAATTTTTGCCACTTTTAGTTGGCTTAAAAAATGGGATGATTGTTTTTCAAACTCAATTAGACAGGCAAAAATTCAAAAGTGTAAAGAACAAAACAGCAGGTCTCCTAGACTAAGGGACAAAAGTGCCTGGCAAATCTTGTGATGGAATAATGCACCATAATGATGGTAATTTTCAATCAGCCACAGTGCAGAAGACTGGCATGCACAATTACCTCTATAATAAGCTGTAGAAAAGGCAATACTATTAACAGCATTGTGAAGAAAAATGTTAAAGACAATCTGCAGCTCCCTTGGGAAAAGACCAGATTCTGGGAAGTGAAAAAATGATAGCAATAGCGTTATTCTGTTATTATCATAGTAATTCTCATATCTACAGATATATGGACATAAAACTCCTATTTATTTGGTCTGTGCTCTAATAAATCTGTCATCTAAAAGTAAGTCACAGACAGAAAGGTAATAAGTTATTGTAAATTATATTTCAGTTTTAACATATACTTTCCATGGGAACAAATTAAAATTTTTCTTGAGTTACTATCTCACCTGCTTGGATATGTTTATGTTTCAAGTGCTATAATGAGACAGAAGCCTTCTCCAGTTGGTAGCTAAAAGTGAACAGAACTGTCAAACAGATGCACTTTATATTTTTCAAATGTTCTAATGCATTACTCATTCTTACATATATATAAATATTATTAGCCATATGCTATTATTGCATTCACGTGTCTAAGCTTATCTTAATGTGGACTCTGTATTAGGGTTCATTTTTTTTTATAAATAAAGTTTATTAATTATTTGTCTTCTTTTCTTGACACTTTCAAGCTTTCAAATGGAGACTGACCCCATCTAAAAAAATTGCTATGTAAATGTATACATTTATTGATGTTACTACTTTTGATTTCTCATCTTTCTATTCAGGCTCTCTTATTCATATTCCAGTCTCTTATTCAAAACAATGCATGGTTACTAGGCTAATTTGCCCTTAGCAACCAGATTGCTGACATTGCAAACTGGAGAGCTGCTTAATAAAGGGCTAAATAATTAAAAAATGCTGCTGAAAGAAAAATACTGTATAGGTACCTTGACTAGATTTCTAAAGCAATAAATAGAAATATATTACCCTTTTCATTGTTGAACTTGGAAATGCCTCCCTGATAGTATTTATCAGATATCAACATTCTTAGTTTTAGTACATAGATGGCATGCTTAATTTCTGCACTGCTATTCTTTAGAACTTGTAGCATTCTTGAAAGGAGTCAACAATTTTCACCTGACTATATACTTTTTCCAGTTCCTAAACAAATACAATATACACATCAAAAAGTATAAATCACATCCTTTCCTATACCACAAACCTGTTCTATATGATATGCTTCACAACTGGTTTTAGTCAAAGTGCACAAAACATTCCATAATGTATAGCTTGAGGATCCAAAAGCCCTAAATGAAGGTGCTATTTTAGAATAAAAACCAACCAAGTGAACAGTCCTTTCAGAATACCTAGAAAAGGAGATTGTTTTGCTGGACAAACTGCTTGGAAATAGTTATGTATGCAGAGAGTGCAGATTTAAGTACAGCAGAACCCCAATTTTATGTTTTTCAGGGGACCAGAATAAAGTTGTGTAAAATAAGAGAAAATATAAAATCAGTGAAATGCATTATGCATTATATAGTGGCGGGACCACAAACAAATTGTATAAAATAAGGTAAAACTTTTAAAACAAAGGTATGTAAAACATCAAACAGAAAAGCACTTCACATGAGAAATGTCATTATAGTTAGTGCCTTATGTGCTGGGACCTGCAGGTTTACATCATCTAGTCGCTCACGGCCCATCAATTTTTAGAATTTCCCAAAGCGGGCCAGGACGGGTTTAGGTTGGGAAGGGGTGGATGCAGGTCGAGGAAAACTTGACACTCACATCACTAATGCATGTGGGCTCCCACTTCTCCAGATCAGACACAATACAATGGAGGACATGGACATTTGGCATCTGAGAGTAAATTCCAAAAGTACAAACAACTTTGATACCCTCTGTAATGGAATAAATAGATGGAAAGACTTCATAGTTATTGACAACGCATAGGATTTTCAGATTACACTTGCCTTAATATATTCCAGTATATTGATATAATGTTATTAATAGGATCTTAAAAGTCTGCAGCTTTATTGAAATGCACTGCAAGGTATTACGTTTTTTTTTTCCAGTTGAGTATTAATTAATTAATATGTTTTCCGTTCTTCTTTTTTGGCATTAATTGACTGCAGGCCTTTCTGACATAAAAAAAGGTTTTATCTCTCTGTAATGCAGGTTATATATCAGCCATTGATAGTAATTGCAGAGGTGAAATGCAGGCCTGTTAAATATTCAAATGAAAGCTGTAAATCAATTACCACTGTCAAAATGAGCTACGGCATATCTGAAGTATAATATTGCATTTTAATGTTTTAGCACCTGCCTTCATTTATCTTGCTGCATAATAACTTAATTAGGTTGCTAATTAGTGGTGCTGAAGAAAAAAAAAATTGAAGTTGTTCACATGGGAATAGTTAACTGAGATTCAAACATCTACAATATGAGTTCTATTGTAAGAAGTGGAAAATATAGCAGTTCATTTAAATAATATATAACTCTATTAATGACGTTGAACAGATATAATTTATAAATATTTAGCAAATTCTTGCCAGGTTATTAAGATAATAGCTTTAATGGAATTTGCTTGCTTAATATGTAACTTGCTAGCCTTTTATGTGGGACATGCCTAGTGCCACAAATTAACCCGGAATGCTAAGATTTCTTAAACAACTGGATTATTTTTAGTTAAGAGGAACAATAATCATAATATAGTTTGTGAGAGCAGTCTTGGAGGAAATGCATATAGAGGATGTCTAATCTTATTTCTCAGTATGTGTTAAGCCACTTCTATAGCCACTAGAGCTCTATTTTGGCGAACTCAGATTGGGACAAAGGGTAGAGACACGTGGGATTTGGGGAGATTTAGTCGTTAGGCGACTAATTTCCTCTTCTTTGCGCGACTAATCTCCCTGAAAAGCCATCCTATTGGCTAGAATCTAAATCGTTGGTGGGATGGCACCCGGAGTGCTTAATTTTCCAAAGTTTCCTCATGAGGCAACTTTGGAAAATGAAGTGATCCGAGTGCCATCCCACTGGAGATTTTGATTGTAACCAGCAGGAAGGCTTTTCGGAGGGATTATTCACCACAAAGAGGCGTTATGACGCTGGGTGACTAAATCTCCCCGAATATTTGTGCGTGTCTCTGCCCTAAAGGGTGTGAACTTTAAAGAGATTCATCTTTAAAACTGTTAGTATGATGTAGAGAGTGATATTCCGAGACAGTTTGCAGTTGGTTAAGTAGGTTTTCATTCAGCTGCTCTCCAGTTTTCAATTTCAGCAATCTGGTTGCTAGGGTCCAAATTGCCCTAGCAAACATGCATTGATATGAATAAGAGATTGGAATACTAATAGGAGAGGGCATGAATCGAAAGATTAGTAATAAAAATTAGCAATAACACACATTTGTACCATTACAGAGCTTTTGTTTTTAGATGGGGTCAGTGACCCCCATTTGAAAGCTGGAAAGAGACAGAAGAAGAAGGCAACTAATGCAAAAACTATAAAAAATAAATAAAGGCCAATTGATAAATTACTTAGAATTAGCCATTCTATAACATACTAAAAGTTAACTGAAAGGTGAACCATCCATTTTAATTATTCTAAGATAACATAAACTACATAAGGTCATATAACATGAGTGTTGATCTGTGAAGTATTGGGCTGTGGCTACAATTGAGTATTGGCAGTGGTCGTTTGGTCCTTGGCAGCCATGGCTTCTCTGACATCACTAATTTATGTTAGGAAATAAGATGGCCAAGCTACTTTACTATATCACCAGTAGGGTGAGTAGACCACATGTTCCTGTTTGTGAGATTTATTTTTGCAAAAGGGGGGTTGCTTGTAATGCACCATGCAAAGGACATTACAGGTCTCAAACACACACTCAGGAATGAGCTGATAAATATGTTTTTACTCAGGGTCCCATTATTTTTTTTTTTTAATTCCACTACTAAATTATTACTTCAGTGGCATGGTATCTTTCTTTTGCATTCTTTAATTTAATTAAGAAACGTAAGGGACACAAAGTTATGTGTAAAGTACATTTAGTTGTTAGAAAAATATTATAATTGGGATTCTTAGTATGTGAACATGTATTGTTATTGATATATAGCAAAAGCATAATTTGTCATTTCATTCAGCACTATTTTTATTATTCTTCAGTAACTAATCTTCTGTAACTAAAGTATTCATACAGCAAATATTGATAATGTATTTCTGAGAGGAAAGCTGGCAACCAGTACATGTTAAGGCCCCAACCTTTTTGTTAACTGACTATGCAGAAGGGAATCAAATCATTGTTTATTGTCTGAGAGAGAGAATGATAAAAAGAACGGCTTCATAGTTGCTGTCATATCACTCCCAGGTGGGCTATGCAGTACAGCTAAAACACATTGTTTAGCCTTATACAATACAATAGCATACTATTAGTGATTACATTAATGTTTCAGAAACCTGTCTTCAGGGAATGCCACTTAAAAGGCCAAGATGTAGGGCACTGTATTATTGTTGTAACAATCAAACAGAAATCTTATGCTTTGTGCTCAGGGATTAAACTACCTTTTTAAAGACTGAATATCCTCAAATCTGGGTCTGGCTGGACTCTCCTAAAGGATAGTTTTTAAAATACTGTTTTTCAGATATTGCCTAATGTAGTTCATTATAGATCACCAGAGGGAAGCTCAGGAGATCTCTAGTAAAGTTTAGAGTATTTTGCTGGTATATTTATCAGTATGTGAACCCTATAAATCATATATAAGTGAACATAAATTGTGGCGTTTTGCACTGCTGAATTGTGGAAAAATCTATTGTCATCCTTTGATAAATACATTCCCAAGATGACATGGCATTTTATAAACATTTTATTAAATGTTACTGTATGTCCATCAATAACCCTATCTTCTGTCACAGTCCAATACACACTGCAGCCCTCTACATTGCCATGAAGTTATAGAAGAGTCTTTGGTATACAGGCATGGGACCTGTTATGCAGAATGCTCAGTACCTGGGGTTTACCAGATAACCGATCTTAATGTAATTTGCATTTCCATACCTTAAGACTACTAGAAAAAATGTAAATATTTAATAAACCAAATAGGCTGGTTTTGCTTTCAATAAGGATTAATTCTATCTTAGTTTGGATCAAGTACAAGGTACTGTTTTATTATTACAGAGATAAAAGTAATCATTTAAAAAAAAATTGGATTATTTGGATAAAATGGAGTCTATGGAAGATGGCCTCTCTGTAATTCAAACCTTTCTAGAAAACAGGTTTCCAAATAAAGGATCCCATGCTTGTATTAGAAATGGTAGAGAACTTTCCCACAAATGCCCACATTTGTTTTGGTATGTGCAGTATCTGACAGTTCTTCTCACTTTGTTGAACGTAAATCCAGGATCACACAACCACCAACAAACTTGTATTTACCCACTGCCCTTGCCAACAGGAAACAAATTTATAATCCTGTTTTTAGCATGAGATACTCAAAAGCCTAAACTAGCGGAATGAATGGGTGTAGTACAGAGGTAGATCCTTGAATATATAAAGACATAAATGTTGCTTTATTATGTTAAGGATGCCACTATTATTATTAACATGTATTTCTATAGCGCCAACTTGTTGCGTAGCGCTGTAAAGTGAATGTGATTATACAACCAAATCACATGAATTACATACATAGAACATAAGGAGTTACATACATCACAATAAATATGGAGTTACTGTACATACATCACAATAAATACTGGTACAGGAGGTGAGGAAGGCCCTGTACAGAAAAAGCTAACGGGAAGGGAATGATACACGAGGTGTGGGAGTGGGCAAGATCAGAGTAAAGTGGGTGAGAGATGTAGTAATGTAAGCGGTATTGCATTGAGTAGTTAACAGTGAGGGTAGGCTTCTCTAAAAAAGTGGGTTTTTAGAGATTTTTTGAAAGCTGAAAGATTGGGAGAAAGTCTGAGAGACCGTGGGAGAGAATTCCAGAGGAGGGGTGCAGCTCTTGCAAAGTCTTGAATGCGAGCATGTGAGGAGGTAATGAGAGAAGAGTTGAGTAGCAGGTCGGTAGAGGAGCGTAGTAGGCGGTTGGGTGAGTAAATGGATATTAGTTCAGAGATGTAGGGAGGGGCAGAGTTATGAAGTGCTTTGAATGTCAGGGTCAGTAATTTGAATTTAATTCTGAAGGGGAGTGGAAGCCAGTGCAGGGATTGGCAGAATGGTATGGCAGAGGAAGAGCGGTTGCTGAGGTGTATAAGCCTAGCAGCAGTGTTCATTATGAACTGGAGAGGTGAGAGTTTCTGGAGGGGAAGGCCAATTAAGAGAGAGTTACAATAGTCTAGACGCGATATGATAAGAGAGTGAATAAGAATTTTGGCAGCGTCTTGGGTGATAAATGATCGTATTTTGGATATGTTCCTTAGGTGGAAGTGACATGACTTAACAAGTGACTGGATATGAGGAGTGAATGTCAGGGCAGAATCTAGGATAACCCCGAGGCACCGGGGTGATAGTGGAGTTGTTAACTACGACAGATACTTCCGGAATGTTACTGGTTTTAGTTGGAGGAAAAAGAACCATTTCCGTTTTGGAGAGGAACAGAAAAACAAAGATCTTGCAGGACAATAAAAGAACAGTTGACAGTGGCAGAGATCCTCTGAAGTGTAAATCAGCCAAAGGAAAAAACGTTATTTGCATGCAAATTAAAAAGCAAATCTGTTTTATTGTGCTCAATTTTTATGTTTGTCATTGTTTTGCAATTCAGGAAGACTTTATGAAGTCCAAGTTGGTTATTATGAGACACATTCGCATTAATTGAAGCAATGCTAAAAATAATGAGATTTTTGCTGTACGACTCTAGGCTATAAGGTTCCTTTCCTTTTTTATGGGAAACACCAGTCGACTTTTAGGAGCAAATTTACTATTATTCCCCATAATTAGCTCGACCAAATTCGCAATTCGATAAGCATTTGACCATCGAATGCTTATCGAATTGTTTTAGGCTATCATTTTGCTCGCAATATGATTTCCTGATTAATTCGTACGATCGGATACCGATCGTTCAATTTCGTGAAAGAATCGTGAAATTTCCTTCGAGCGTCCGAAAAATTTAGATGATTCGAACGATCGAACGCTCCGATCGTATGAATGGTATTCAAGCAGGACTTAGCCTCAGAAGCCTATGGGGAGCTCCCATAGGTTTCTATTACAATTCGGTAGGTTCAATCTGGCAAAGTAGGCAGTCGAATAACTTTAAAATTTTTATTCCTTCAATCATCGAATGATCGAATTATCGAATATCCGATCATTTGATATATTTGATTTATTCGATATTCGATGATCGAAGAGGCCAAATTTGCATATCCGATTTCACGAAAAAATTTTTGATCGTTATTCGATCAATTTGATCAAACTTCAATCACTTCACGTGAATTTCGTAAATCTGCCCCTTAAAGTTGATATATACTACAAACTATTGCAGATTCATTCACTGGAATGAGATGTCTGATATTTGTCAATGCTTTGCAAGCACTGGAGCAATTCAAAATAGATATTTTTACTGTATAATACAATAAGACAAACAAGCATAAACAATAGGATATCTAAGATATATGATTTTACAATCTATATATTCTACGTATTCTGTTTCCATTCCACATTCACAGCTTATTGGCAGTCACTTTCCACCCATACCCCACCTTTCCCCACTCATGCCTTTAGGCAGCACAATCATGCTTGACAGACAATATTTTTCACAACCCTCACACAGATCTTACAGTCAGGCATTCACAAGATAATTCAGTGTACAGGTATAAAATTTAAACTGGTTACAACTTTTACAGGGTTCTCTCTCCCATCCTTTCTACCAGCCTCCAATAGGGAACCTGTCACCACATTTTCTTCTACATGGCTGAACCCAAAACACCAGGCTTGACACTCCAATGGGCTCCAACACTTTCTTGGTCTTGCAGAATATTTCCAGAGACTACACTACCCTGGTCATTCACACTGTCACCCTACCTGTCAGGGCAACAGCAGGGAAGTTACTCCTACTGACTGGCGAGGCCATTAGTTGACCATTATCAACAACCTGCATCATCTCATACTATTAAAGTGCTATAACACACCTGTCCTTTGCTAGCTAAACCTTTCTTTACTCACTCTGGTCTGGCATGGTTTTTCACAGGTGCTCTCTGTTGGAGGTTCCTCCCATGATGCACACCTGGCTTTGTGTCCTACCTCTTTTTATACCCTTCTAGTCACACCAGAAATTCCTACGTGTTTACACATTCTTTCTGTCTTCTTCTCTTGGCCAAACACTATTACTACAACTAACATCTACTTAACTCAATACTACCATCAAGTGGCAGAAGCTAGTTGTTATTTTCCCACAATAACTTTGGTGAACCCTTCACTCCCTTATATGCTTGTCTTTCTTCAATTACTCTATACTAATTTCCCCTTTTTGCCTTTGTTAGCAGATAACAAAAATCTTAAAATAAATTGAAATAAAACTTAACATGGATTGATAAATTTGCCTCTATGATTCCTTAATAGGATTAAGATGCAATTACACTAGTTTATGGAAATGCACCAATGTGGTTTTGCTACAGTTGTGTGTACTGGGGTATCATATCTTGCAAAACAAAAGTTGTGTTAAATTCACTCTACATAAATGATAAACTCAATTTATTTTGGAAAAAACTGCAATGAGAAATCTGAGGGACATGTAAGCAATTGTGTCAAGAAGAATTTGGGGTGTAAACAGTATATCCTAACATTTCTTAATAATGTAAACTACTACAGTTCATGATTGCTTAGCAGTTTTACTAAAAAAAATGTTTTGCTTTTGCTTCCACAAATTGAAAGATAACATTGTGAAGAATGCAGTAGTAGCTATAACTCACCACATGTTGGCAAAGCCAATTAAATTGTGTTCTGTCTATACTAGGAAATAGATTTGCAGAGATAAGGAAAAAACACTGTGCACTGAGATTATCATATTCAGTAAAATGCGCTTAATTATATTTCCTAATAACACCCCTTCCAAAATCATCGTTTTTTTTTCTCCTAAAATTCTCATTAACCTTTTAGAAATATGTATGATTGTTTGCACTGAAATCCAGATACCTTTAAAATGTTTTTTAACAGTGCATTTTGCCCATCAAACAAAAGATAATTTATAAAATATAGAAAAAATTATTATTTATTGAGGCACAGGTCAGAGCTAAAGGGAAGGAATTGCAATACATGATGTCTATATTATAAAATGATGCAGAATTTAGTAGTAAATTAACATCTATAATGAAATATTATTTTGCTTGCTTACTTGGATTTCTATCCATTGCTTGGTCTTTAGGAGTGTCACTTCATGACCTAGTGACCCCTAGTTCAAAAAACCCTCTCCTGGTCCATACCAGGACTCCATCAGGCACCTACCGGGGTCCCTCTGTGCTTATGCTAGAGGTTTAATAGACTTTATGGTGTCAGCACAATATAGATGTCTACATGGGAGGTGTAAATGGTATCACTATAAAGTGCTACAATGTACATGCCAGCCAAAACTTCCAACCATTTACTTTGCGTAGTTTCATCTGAATTGTTATTAATGATCTATGCAATTAAATGGAAAGCAAGGCTATGCGTTATAGAGTTTTCAGGAAACATTTGTTGCCACTAGTAGAATCTAGTGCAAAATTGTAGAAATAAGACACTAATACAAATAAGAAAATATAAATTATTTTTAATACTCTGTTTTTTTTATTTTGCGTTTTCATATTTAGCAGATAGTAAGTTTGCATTTCATATTTAGCAGATAGTAAGTTATAAAAACAAATAGCAAAATGTAGTTCTTTGTGAAGCTGTCAAAAACGAGTATACAGCTGAAGGGTTATTCAGTGGAACCCAAAAAGACAGTTAATAATGTGCAGCCAACTTGGACATTTAGATGTTAAATACTGTATATGTACTGTAGGTTGGGATTGCAAAACCTGACTTGCAGTACTAATCAGTATTGATGGGCAAATCTGGGGCGTTTCCCTTCGACAAAACAGTGAAAAATTTGTGAAACGCAGCTGATGTCTCGTTTTGGATGCGGACGTCCGTTTTTCAACGCGGGCATCTGTCTTTGGGCTCCAGCGCACATTCGTGCAGGCATCCAAAAAAAATGGGCACTGGCGAATTTTCGCAAGGTGAATTTTCACTGGGTTTTGCCATCGGTGAATCACGGGAATTCGTTGAGGATTTGACCCAAGCAAATAAATTCGCCCATCAGTACTAATCACATACTTTTATACTAAAAGCTACAAACCTAGACTGTTTAGAATCATACGCCTTGAAGTTTCTTATAGATACCATTTATTTATTGTTCCATCTATAGTTCCACCTGGCACTTTTAACCTGTCAGTTTTAGCCAGTGGTGTAACTGCATGGAGCCAGGCCCACCATCAAAAATAACCTGTATAGCCCCATGTCTATAACTGTGGGCTAGTGTTGGGTAAATCGGACCCATTTCACTTTGCCAAAAACCAGCAAAACAGCTAAAAAGTGCTGAAGTGCTTTAAAGTCTATGGGCGAAAAGATTTTTTTGATGTGACAAATTGTGGGGCAAATTTTTGGCGCTCAACAATTTTTTTCACTCAATAAAGTCTATGGGTGTAATTTTCTGTCGAACCTTAGTGAAAAATTTAGCTCATCACTCCTGTGGGAATGTTAAAAATATATATATATATATATATATATATATATATATATATAAAATGATATCACAACAAATGCAGCCCTCATCTCATCAGTTTTTATAGTTTTTTTTAACAACTGGCCAGACTCTTTCCTAATAATTCTCTATATAGGAGACACTCCAATATATACTCTGTACAATGTTCTCAAGAGACTTTTTTTCCATGATCCAATATTTCAGTTAAATCGTCACTAATGCTCTGTGCTATTGTCCTACAGGGTTGCTGTTGTGTTGCTATATTAATGTGTCACTAAACTCACTATTGTTATTTTGCACATACATTTTTGCAGTGTTTATGTGAAACAAAGAATTTGCCGAAAAGCAACAATATTTTATAGATTTGATATTTTTAGAATAATTTACAGTCTCTATAGAGTATAATGAAAGATAGCTCAAAAGAAATGCCTTTAGTTTATCCTGGCTGTAAAAATATTGAGAAAAATAAAGATTTCATTCATGCTCTGTATTCTGTTACCCCACAGGGCTACTCTGATCCCTGACATCATTCAAACTGAAATCATTGTTATACAGCCACATTAAACCCAAGTACTTATCCACAGGATTAAGCCTTTTATATTTTTGCTCTGTAGCAAGATGGAACTGGCAAGATTTCTATTTTTCTCAAAGCACAATACAGGCCTCCAGTAAACCATGCTTTTTGCTTATTATATCCAAGATGCTAAAGATTGCTTGCATTTATCATCATCACCTATGACATCTATAGCTAGTCACATCACGGGTGACAGCCTCAGATAGTCACAAAATATGTCTCTACTCTCCAGCTCTCAGATGGCGTGTCTTGATTTCTTGGTTTAAAATATACAGTAAGTGATGGGAGAGGAATACTGATCAAGTGATTTGCCAGAGCAAAGTACACAAAATTATGCTTCAGTCAGAGGCACCGGAACAAGGCTATTAAGTTGATACTGTATTTTGTACAGAAAAACAGTATTGTTGGTGTCTGCCTTTTTGAAGTTATTAATTTTTCAGCAACATATGCAGTATCTGTGTGTTTTCTAATTTATACAGATTTGGGATATGTTATCTGAAAACCTATTTCCAGAAAGCTCCATTTTATTTAAATAATTAAAATATTTTTTTCTGTAATAATAAAAAAGCACCTTGTGCTTGATCCAAACTTATATATTTTCAAGCAGATAGTTGAGTTTGTTTTAGTTATTTATGATGTGTAATGTATCATAATGTAATTATGTATAATATGTGTGTTTTGTGTGATTGAATGTTAAACTAGTAAACTCTGGCATAATTATTTCCTTCTAGATTAATACAGTTTGTCTATCTATCTATCTATCTATCTCTCTATCTCTCTATCTCTCTATATATATCTATCTCTCTATCTATATCGATCTCTTTCTATCTCTATCTCTCTATCTCTCTCTCTATCGCTCTCTCTATCTCTCATCTATATCTCTCTCTCTATCATCTATCTCTCTCTCTATTATCTCTATCTCTCTATTTATTTATATATCTGTCTATTTATCTATCTCTCTCTCTCTATTTCTCTATCTCTCTCTCTATTATCTATCTCTCTCTCTGTTTATCTTTCTATCTCTCTATCTATTTATCTACCTCTGTTTCTATTTATCTATATCTCTCTCTATGTATCTATATCTCTCACTATTTATCTATATCTCTATTTATCTATATCTCTCTCTTTTTATCTATATCTCTCTCTATTTATCTATCTATCTGAGGCAAAACAATCCTAATGGGTTACGTTAATGTTTAAATTATTTTGTAGACTAAAGGTAAGGAAATCTACATGGGCAGAATTGTTTATTTAAATAGGTTCCTATAAAAAATGGTATTTTGGAGTTTACTGCTTAACAGGTCTCTGGATAATAGAACCCAATACTTAAATTGGGAACTATTATCCAGATATAATTTCAGTAAAGAAATTGTATTTTAATGGCTTACATGCCAACACTCACAATACAATGCCTTGCAATAAGAATTGGAGTAGAAATATTCAATATAAATGCATATAGTCCATCACTCTGACAGGATTCTTGGGCAGCAAAGGTGCTTAATAAACAGAAACGATACTTTCACCGCAGTAATAAAATATATTTTCATTGCTCCGGTAGGTTCTCAGCATTTAACAAGATACTTTACACTAGAAATGTCCCTTCAAGTGTATTAATGAGATAGGTAGAACGATAAAACGATCACACCAAATATACAATTTTGCTACAGGAAGTTTAAGGGGAAGATTTATCAAGGGTGGAATTTCGAGTTTATGGGGACTTTCTAAAAACTCCCACAAACTCGAAATTCGAAAAAAAACTTAAAAATTCCTATTCTTTAAATCAGAGTGAATAGGATCAACCTGCAAACTCAAATCTAATGCGATTGAAATTAGAATTGCGTTTTATTCCCCCAAAAATATAAAAAAATTTTTTTGTTAAAAGTCCACCTAACGACTCCAAATTGATTGTAGGAGGTCCCTAAAACACCAATTCAGCAGGTTTTCAATGGCGATTAGACAATATTGAATTCTGAAAGGGACAGTACATGATACATTTCAGAATTCGAATTTCAAATTTTTTTATATTCTAATCAAATTAGGACTATTCCCTAGTCGAATTACACTAAAATAAACTCTAAATTTGATTTTAAAAAATTCGAATTTTCAATTTGACCCTTGATAAATCTGCCCCTTAAAGCATTGGGATCCATATCTGGTATTCCTCTGGTCCCAAGCCTTCTGGATAACAGGTCCCATACCTGTACATATAGTTTATATATTTATGTGCACATTGTATATTTCCAGACATAAATATATCATAACTTATATGTATATTGAATGGTTGAATGGTATATTTATTTACCAAATGTATCATAAATTATAGCCTGGTGTGTGTGGAGAGCACAAGTAATCTGCTCTGGTAGTCTAGCCCTTCACAATGAAAGGAGTGAAACGGAGATATAAAATACTAAACCTTTATTCAAAGGAACAGTTCAAAATAAAAATTGTTTCTAATATAGTAAAAAAAAAAAATATATATATATAATCTATAAAGTCTGGAGTGAGCATATGTCTAACATAATAACCACAGCACTACTTCCTGCTTTTCAGCCCTCTGAGTTAGTCAGAGACTTGAAGGGTAGCCACATAGGACATAACTGTTCAAGAAGAGAACTGCAAAGCAAATAGTGTTCTGGCTATTATATTAGACATCCATGCACTGCAGTCTTTATTAGAAATATCTTATTGCACAGCCTAACCAGTTTTTATTTGCTGAACCATTCCTTTAAAGATGTGTTTTAAAGAAACAATTCAATCAGTTTAGCTTTCTAATAATTACATAGGTGGGTCATTTTCCACTGGCCATAGTGTTTGTTTTTTGTCCTTTGGAGTTTACGCTGCATAGTGTTGTCCCCATAAAGATTTATAGAGCCAAACAAAAGAGATCACAATAATTACTTTTAAATGATATCAATATTAATAGCGGACCATATTCTTCAGTATGTAATTAGCATTACAAATCATCTCTGTAATCAAGAACTCAATATCAGAACTCACTGAGCCATGTTATAAAGAGAATGTTTTGTTTTATTGCTCTCGTTGTAATGAAAATACTAAATTATCAGAGATATATTGTGGAATAATGTGATTCATTAGCAAGCTAGCAACTTTCATTTCACAATCAATGTTTAGAATTATTTCTTGTGTGTGTATGTGACACATTCTGAACAACTAAATGCTATTCTATATATACATGTGTTCAGTGGAGCCCAATAAAAATATACATAACTGCCACGTAGTGCAGGTGGAATGACATTTCTTGGAATGTTTGTGCAAGGGAGATCACATCCAGGAATCTACATCTAATGTCACAGTCACTGAACTCTCACAATCAATTTGCCTGTGATTTTAGCATCAGTTCCTTGAAAATGTTAATTTTATCACTCACAGATCCTTTTTAGCCCTTAAATATGAGCATGGGTGGCGATTCCATAAATAGAGTTAATTAGCTAATCATGTATTGATATGGCAGATTATAAAGGTTTGCTATTATGGGTTTATCCCAGGTATGATTGTTATGGATTAAGAAGCTACTAATTAGATAAAATATAAATTAGATTTCATTTGTCATGGATGTCATTCCTCCTACGTAAACTGCTTGATTCATGTAGACAAACATTTATTTCAATATCTCATCCATCATATTTTCCATCATCTACGCACATGCTGCGTGTACTTAAGTACATCAAGAGTTAATCTGTTAAAAGTCTCTGTAAACATTAACCATCAGTGCAGTATCTCATTGAATAGAATAAATTATTTGCCAATGCCAAACTGCCAACTGTATAGTTACTGCTAACTGTTTAATAATCATAACTGTAGTTCCCTTTTTACTTTAAAAAGTCAAATCTTAGTACTTTTAGTTGTCACCTCCTCCTTTCATTAAAGCTATAGTGATTGGAAAACCTTCTTTATTTACAGTCTCTGTGTATCATGTCATCTGTACTTTTCTTTATATAAAGCAATTACAGAATGTTATGCTGCCCTTAGAAGGCTTTGCTGCATATCTTTCATGTTGTGACGATGTATCCTCTATGAGGGCCACTGTTCAAGGATAATAACTCCATTTAATATGCCCTTTCCCTGTAAGCTAGATCATCAATAGCCTTTAGCAATTTGAAAGCCCTTTTTGAATATGTGTCAAGTTTCTCTAGATCGTTCTGTGTTTTGTTTTATTTTTCTATCATCTTTCTTTTTCAGATGTATATGTTCATATTGACAAATTTAATGCACTAAAAATGTATGAGCACATCATAGATTTAAATGATGAAAACACATCCTTTGATATCATATTAAAACATTTGTGATGAAAAAAGGAATGGAAAATATGGTGTCTATGAGAGAGACAGAAAAATACACAGAGATGGGATTGCAACCACTTCACATATCATTTGGAAGAATCATGAAATGCAGAGAAGGGACGGATAAAGGTAGCTATAAACAAAAAATATTGAACCTCCTCTAATGAAGGGTCCAATGGCACAAAATGTGTCAAGAGGGCGTGGCTGAGGGAGTGCTTAATTTTTTTAGCCAGATTTGTGTAGTATAATGAAAACAAATATTGAATTGATTACCATGGGTTACTGCCCATGTGCACATTTGTCCTGTGGTTACAAATGAACCCCAGTAGGTAGATAGGAGAATACAATGTTCTAGCAAAAAAAGGTTATGGTAAAGACACAACTTCATGTAAGGTAACAAAATACACAACTGCTCATTCTTAGTATTGTTTATGTCCATTTTGATAATTTGTTGCTCATACGCATGTAATGATTTTTTTTTCTGATAATCTTGATGTCATGTTGTGCCTGTCACTAAAAACAAGTTGCAATATGACCCAAAGGCTTAATGTATTATTTAGGATGCAGTGAGCTACAATGGAATTATTTAATAGCCTGCCTGAACTAGGTGTAGCTAGGAGTAAATAGATGTGAAATAAAATAAGCAGAGTTTCAAAGCTATTAAAAGGATATAGACGATAAGACGATATAGACGATAAGTATTACTCATGATCATAGCTTATTTATGTTGGAGTCATTCTGCTGCCTAAGGAAGAAGCTAACCCCTGTTGCCCCTTATTATCTTACTTGTCACTTTGAGAAATAGCTTTAGGCCAGCAAGTTTGTAAGCCATTTATAATCAAAGTACAGCTCAAGGTATGTACAGAAATTATGTTTTCTTGTTTTTATGGCCAACCCATGACATTATGAAAGTTTTGAAAGGAAAGTGATCACTTGATGATTGCAGATGATTGTAAGTGATCTCACTTGGTTTCTAGTTCTAGGAAAATGTAAATAAATTAAACATTTAATTGCAGAAATCATGGCTTTTCATGGACTTTGGAAAGCATCTACAAGACTTGCTCAATGTTTAGATTTTTACAGATAAAAGATCAAAGAGTACTTATAGACTGCTACTGGAGTTCCATGGGTCAGTGACTTCCATGCAGTCCAATTGTCGTTGTTAAGAAGAGTTATATAATGCTGCAACTTTCTAACACTAGGAATCATTTCCTCATTCACCACTATTGAGTTGAAACTGGACGCAAATTGATTTTTATATGACTAATGATTTTTTGTGACTAATGATCAGTTTTGTGACTGTGAACAGTGTGTTATCTTTATAAAAGCAGAACTGATATCTAATATCAGGACTGGAAAAGAGCATGGTTCAAGCCAGAAGCTAAATTCCCCATGTAGATTTGATTTCAAGCTATGCTTGTGTCCCACGTCCATGTCTCATTATAATGCCATAATCAGACAGGTCACAGCGCATGTTAAAAATCACTCTCTGTGTTTTTCACTAAGCATGTGCTCAAGGGAGTCAGTTATTTTTAATGGTAATAGTAGCAGGAAAAGGTTGAAAGGAGGAATGCTGGAACTGGAAAACCAAGCAGTAAAGCACAGCACCACATTACTCTGTTCTACTAATAATCCAGTTCATTACTTCCTAAGATGACAAATAACTTGACTAGTGTGAAATGAATTGATCCTAACGATCATGTACTAAGGCACACACAAAACACACACACAAACTATTCTTAATGAGGTTACTGTATAGTTGGGGCAGATTTATCATAATTTGAAATTAAAGCTCACCACAGAATCTATTGAGAAATACACTTTTAAAAATCCCATGGGAAATAATAAAAAGTGGGTGAGTTTTTCTGTGCTTTCGTTTTTGTGTCCAGTTACTAAACTATTGATTTTTGAGTACAAATAAAGTGACTTATAACTTTAATCTGCATTAGACATTAAAAAATGGCCTACTATTCATAATGAAGGGAATACATTATGTAGAATGAATGTCCTTGACATATAAGTCAAGAAAAATAAAGATTAATTGTGAAAAAGGCTTAGTAAATGTTTTTACATTTAAGGTTTATTGCAGTTTAAAATACTGAGAAATTGGCAGCTACTGCTTTAATACTGAAATAGGAGGGAATGATCTCTTTGTTCCACTGCTGGAGGAGAGTGGAAAAGCTCTGAATGGAAAACTACTCCAGAGTTAACATTAGATATTCATTTGGTAATAAAGTATGTTAAGGAACAATTTATGGCACATGTACAATAGGCATTTTACCACTGATGATAACTTCTGTTTTCCACCTGAAAGCAGCACCTGAAAAAAATGCTATTAGCAAGTTAGATTAGTGCTATTCAGGATGGCCATTCATTCAAAATTAAATAATAATATTATAATAATATATATAAATATGTAATAAATACTATATATATAAATATATAATAAATAATATATAAATATATAATAAATATATAATAAATAATAATATAATAATTAGAGTGAAGAGTGTGGATGTCAGGTAGAGCTTAATTCTGTGGGACAATGCATGTTTTTTACGGAATGTACTCTGTGAACCCACTGATATTATTTATTAGCACCAATATTTTCTGAATCCTATTATTCTGACCAAAGAGTATATGTTTGTATCTGCACAATTGTATTCTTGCATGGAATACTGTATACATGTAGGGTCACTTTGAAACAGTTGGGTCAAATGATAATGATTCTAGGGATATTTATGTATGGGTAATTCATCAAGTTCCCCCTGAGCTCTTATCTGCTTCAGTATCTGTAGTAAGATGCTTCTCAAAGTTAGTGCAGCCTTGGACCAGTATCTAGCAAATGTCTGAACTGTCTAAAGTAATGGGCTCAGGAATCTGAAGGAGTTCTCAAGATCATTTATTTGTCCATACTTTTCTCTTGACATTCATATATTTCCTTACAATATTGTTATCTTTTTCTCTGAACTAGATGAGAAAATATTACTGAGGAGTACTTCCCACTGGCTGAAAAGGGAATTATGAATATCTTATGCCACCCTTATTATCACTTATAAACATGGATGAACAATACCAACTGCATTCTTTTTTTTTAAAGGGCACCTATTGGGGCAAAATTATACCCCCAACCAAAAGTGCGGGCTGATAGAGCCAGCATTCCGGTTGGGGGTTTCACTATTTTTAAAAAAAAAATATGCCCCTCCTAAGCGCTAGCGGCCTCGCTCGAGGAGGGAGCTCCCGGAGCGAGCAGCCGTCTCCCCATAGGCGCGCATGCACAGAATGAAAAAGCGGTCACAATTCTGGCTGCTTTTCATTCAGCGCATGCGCGTGACGTCATTAAGACGCGCGCCTGTGGGGAGACGGCTGCTTGCTCCGGGAGCTCCCTCCCGGAGCGAGGCCGCTAGCGCTTGCGAGGGGCATATTTAAAAAAAAAATAGTGAAACCCCCAAGCGGAATGTGGGCTCTATCAGCCCGCACTTTTGGTTGGGGGTATAATTTTGCCCCAATAGGTGCCCTTTAATTAGCCTGGGCATTTTTTTCAAAATATTGGGTAAATAGATAAATAAAAGATGTTTTCAATATAGTTATTTATAGTGATGGATGAACCTGGGGCATTTCACTTCATCGAAATTTAGCGAATTTCACTGCCATGTCTCGTTTTGGACGCCGGAAACCGTTTTTGTACATCAGCGCCCAAAAACGGACGCCGTGTCCAATATGTGATGCCCGTGAATTTTCACCAGGCAAAATTTTTATGGTGTTTTGCGTAAATTCGCCCCAGGCAAATAAATTCGCCCATCACTAGTTAGTTAGCCAAAAATGTAATTAACTAAGGCTGGAGTGACTGGATGTCTAACATAATATCCACAAAACTACTTCCTGCTTTGCAACTCTCTTGGTTTCCACTGATTGGTTAACAGGCAGTAACCAATCAGTGACTTGAGGGGGGCACATGGGTCAAAGCTGTTTGCTTTTGAATCTGAGCTGAATGCTAAGGATCAATTACTGTTGCTGCCTAACTCTGAATTAGATAACTGAAAAGCATGAAGTAGTGCTCTGTTTTGTTGGCTAGTCACTCACTCACTCCAGCCTTTATACATTACATTTTTGGCTAACTGGCTATATTATAAACATTTTATACAGCCTCTCTATTTACCCAGTTTTTACTTTTACACTGAACTGTTCCCTAAGTGATAAAAACAATATTGTGGAACTAATAGGCAATTTCTCAAAAACATATAAATAAAACGTGTGCAAAGAATTAATAATCACCCTCTACAGTGATTTTTTTTTAATAATAGTATTGTGTTCCCTTTATGGTTTTCCTCTTAAAAGCCTCTAGAATGAAATGCAGTTTTCACTGAATGTTTCCCCAGATACCAAATATATGTCAGCACAATGAAAAGATAACTTATGTATCTTTTGTTAGTTATCAAAGCAGAATCTTTGTAAAAAGAAGCTCTGTAAAATATGTTAAATAATTCAAAATAAGACTTTACATACATTTGGGCATCAGGCTAAAGAATGTTCTGTGCTGCACTTCCATTCATATGTGCTTTGCCTAAAGCATCCCATTGCATAAAGAGTTCACCAGTTAAACAGTAATTTTATTTAAGGCTAGTTGTGGCTGGGAGTAGTTTGAAAGGGGCGATTAGTCAGAGAAGCAACAAGGAGAAAGAGATGATATCAAAAAATAGAATATTCTGTTCTGTGTACCCCTGTACTAATTCATTAATGTTAGGCTGCAGGCTGTTTTTCTGAAAGTCATCTATTAAAGATCTGTCAGTTTTTAATTTATGGAGTTCATGTATCAGTCTGTGGTTTCACTCAAAATACATGAATGTCAAAATATGCAAAATTAAATATAGAAAAAAAAAGTATTTTTAGAAAATAATATATAGTTTTATGCTGTATTCTGCTCCCCCTGTCTTAGTTTTAAGTTTTATATATGTTGTATTTAGTAGATGCAGTGCATAGGGAACACAATACCATATCCAGTGGTTTAAGGATAACATACAGTATACAGTACATTTTTTTGGGGGGGATGGGGGAATAAAATATGGTAAACCTTTCATATGGGGTCTATGAGGGTCCATTGATGTATAACGTTGTTAAATATCACACTTTGGATAAATATTTCCCATTGGTTATGCAAAACTGCTGTTTAGAAAAACTTAAGCAGCACCAATATACATTAAAAAACAATTTAATTGACCATTTACTATCAGTTCAAACCACAATCTTGAAACTTTTATTTCTTTTCAAACATCTTATTGGTATGATGCTCAAGGAGAGGCTTTTGATTTAAAAAACTGCCCACTGTAGGGATAATCTTGGGGAAGGGGCATTGGTTTTAATAATTTTAAAGCAATCATGTCTTGTTCAAAGGTGCCAAATTATTTATCGTGACTCAAAATAAATAATTCTAAATAATATTACCAAGAAACAAGTTTGTGTAATGTATCCAAAAAATCTACAGTACAATATAAAGTAAATTATAAACAAGGATAAAATGCATATAAGACATTTTGTTTATGAAAATTGGTTGACATCAAAGCCAATAAGTAAATCAAGCATTTATATATGGTTATATACGGGCTTAGTAGACAGTAATAATGGAATGATGGAGGAATAACAGTTGGCCACATACATGAAATTATGCTGATGTCATGGGATTATTGGTCAGAGCACTCTGTACAGTTTTAGGTCAGCCAGTGACCTAATGCAAATGCTCATTGGGCCCTTGTCATTCTGCCCTTTTGTTTTTTCTCAATAGTTGATCAGTCAAAACAGTCTGCAGGCATGTTTTAAGTAGAAAGCCAGTAGTTATGAAGATAAGACTGTAAATCTTTAAATGGAGGCCAGTTGGACCTATTGTTTTTGGGGCAAGGTGTTGCTGACTGCCAGTGGAAGGGGTGAGGTCTTTCTAGTTGTTTTCAACCTCATCCCTTTGGTTCAAGGCAGTTATAAGAGGGGAGGAGAATAAAGTTTATAAGGTGAGGTAGAAGGAGAGGGGCCAGATAAACTTTTTGTTTTTTCAATTAGTAAAACGTTTTGATATGTGTTTTGCCAGTTTTAGTCTTAGAGAGAATTAAGCTGGCCATAGACGTAAGGATTTTTGAAAGATCTAATTGTTATCGTGAGACCACGATTGTCTCAACACGATCGTGTCTCAACACGATCGTTTAAATGCCTGATGTGTCCATCAACTAAAAAGACCATTTCAGGCGATATTGCCAGCAAAACTGAAGGATTGCAGCCTGCTTGGCCCTGCAAACATAGGTAGATTGCATGGGGACCGATAAAGATTTTCTAACCTGGCCGATCAATCATCAGACCGATGTCGGACGAAAAATCGTAAGATGAACGATTGTTCGTATCCCACTAACCGCACAATAATTTGACAGATTGGTCGGACTTCCCTAAGATCGGTCGTTCGGCAGGGAAAGATCGTTGTGTCTATGGGGAGCTTTAGTGGAATCCCAAAGTCCAACATTGTAGTGCATTGTTAGATTTTATCTGAAAAGATACTGAAGATAAAAAATAAATATGGTTCCTACCTGTAGTTCAACTCCATAGCCCATGTAGACAGTGATATTGTAAGTACACTCCAAATAGTTTTGAGAAGGAAGTGGCGGGTAATCTGTTGAGTCAATGTATGCTTCGGGCTCGTGGAAACTCATACTGCATTGAACTGTAAACAAACCTTTGTTAGAAACTGCATAGAACATTGCATGAATACATTGCACAATAAGACAAATGCTCAGATGTATAGATATGGTAGCGGCATCCTATGGTTACCCAATTAGAGCAACCATGGAAGTCCTTCAAGTAACTGCAAATGGAGGAGAAAAATAATTCTTGTTTGGCAACAACTGGAGGGAATACAAGCTGCTCCAGAACATAATGTAAATATCTAACTGAATAGTTGATGCAGTCCAGGTGCATCAGCCCAGACCCCTAGCTTTAGAGAGTGGCAAATCAGGATACAGGAAATAAAGAAGTATTAGTTAAAAAATGGCTTTATGGCTCATGGAGATGCAACTTTGACTTTTTTGACTTTTAACTTTGATAAATAAAGTCTTTTATTAACTAATACTTATTGGTCTTGCGGACATGTCTGACAGCCCTGTTCTTTTTTCATGTGCAACTGGAGGGCAAACAACTTCACCAAGATATATCATATGATTTTGCCAAAAGCATTTTTTTTGCATTCACATAAAGTGCCAACATTGGTGCAAATTCACTAAAGCGTGAAGCGTCTAACGATAGCGCTAATTCGCCAGCGTGACGTCAATTTGCAACTTTGCCAATTCATTAACAGTGTCCCTTGCGAAAATTTGCTAGCGAAGTAGATAGACTTGCGCAACGAAGGGACGCAACTATGCTAATTCACTAAGATGAACATTTTACTGAACTTTACCTCTTACGCTAGATGTTACTTTTTTTGAGAAAAAAAATTTGAAATTTTTTTCTAAGTCCCAAAAAATGCTGGCGTCTCCTTTTGTAGGGTAATACGTAGTCGGAAAAATAGCGAAACTTTTTTTGGGGTTATCCTCCTTCCCCCCTACATTTCCTAACATATGGCAACTCAACTATACAGTGGGCAAATTTTTAGGGCAATAGGACAACTTTATTTTATTTATTAAAGGTTTCCTGGTCTTGTGTAGTGTAATGTAGTAGCTGTAACATACACCTCTATTATACGCTTAAGTTCACACCGTATTGCAAATTGGGCATCGCTAGAGTAAATGCGCATTTCCTGGTGAAGTAACGGTAGCACTACTTCGCTACCGTTTGCAGCCCTGAGTGCAAATTTGCATCTTAGTGAATTTGCGTAGCACTGGCAAAAATTTGCCTGGCGAAGTGCGGTGACTACCGGCGAGGCTGTTGCTAGCACGTTTTTGCACTTTTGTGAATTTTCCACATAGTATTCTTACTTGGTAATATTTAGAAAATTATCTAGTATCTGTACAGCTATATTAGTCATGATATATTTTCTACCTGGATTTTGGTCTGTGGTTATAACTGTTGTTGTTATAATTGTAGACGTTGTTGTCTCTTGGTTTTCCTCTCCTTTGTTCAAATCATTGTCTGCATGACGTGTTCTGGAAGGTTCATCTGCCTGCATGGAAGTGTTTATATCAGAAGAGCCCAATTTTAAGGATTCAGAGTTGTGAGAAACTGCAGGTTGAGATGTGTATGGTGCTAACTGAATAGGAAACTGGGAAATTGTGCCACTGTGTCTTCTGTTAACCCATAATGAAAATTCTGGAATATGGTCTCTTGCTTCTCTGGTCTCTGACAATATATCCTTTACTCCTTGGACCTTTTCTGTTGGTAAGGAAAAACTCCCACTTGTCTCAGCTAGTCTTTCAGAAACAAGAGAGGTGGAATATGTTCTCAGACGTTTCCTTGCTGTGTTCAGTTGCTTTAAGGATGGTGGTTTTTTTCTTGTTGGCAGAGTCTGTGTGCCAGAAAAGTTTGGGGCAGTGCTTGACACTTCAGATACCTCGTGGAATAACCTAGGTTGCCTTTCTGGGTCAAGGAATTCCCCGGATGGAGGACTGCTTTGAGATGAAGTTTCTTTTAGCTGGGAATTTTCTTTGCTGATCTTATTGTTGACAAGTTCATGGGGAACCAGCTCCAATGGACTTGTTGGTGAAGGCTTCTGTGTTACATTTATATCTGTAAATCAGATAAGATAGTCAGCATATTTCTAAATTATTGGATTTTGCTATTCATGAGACATTTATGTACTCATATATAAACTTGTGGCAAGCAGCAGAGAGTAGTAAAGATTATTGGTAGTTATAGATCTGGTTAAGATTATTTCAGGTAATAATTTAACTTTAAGGTATTGTAATATCTCTTAAATGGGCCATCATGGGTCAAGTAGAGTAATACAGAATGATTAGATATTAGTTCAGTGAATTAACTGAACAAGGTCACCAGTAAGCCTTGTATGAGGTATATTATCCAAAATACTATGCAGGTATACGCTCTGGAGCTGGGTAGATCACAGAAATAACATCATAACATACATTTTAATGAACCAGCATAAAAACGTATAGGTAGAACTAAATAATATTTTCTTCATCAATTAATGGAAGTCTTTGTTAATGGGAACATTATTAGTACAGGTAAGGGATCTGTAATCTCGAATGCTTGGACATCAGGTTCTCCAAATAAGGGATTTTTCATGCAATTCCAATCACCAACATGTCTACTAAAATATAATTTAAACAGGAAATAAAACCAATAGGATTGTTTGCCCCAATAAGAATGAATTATATCTTAGTTAGGATAATTTCAAGGCACTGCTTTAGAGAAAATCTGAATTATTTGATTAAAATGGAGTCTATGGGAGGTGCTCTTCCGGTTATTCAGAACTTTCTGGATAATAGGTTTCAAATAATGAAAATCGAAAGCTATACAGGTATGGGGCCAGTTGTAACTGGTAACATTTAAAGATTTTGGGATAAATTTCTGAAAGATGGCCACCCTTAAAATAAATTCCCTTTTGTTATACAATAGTGGTACAATAGTTCAGTACATAGCCATGTTTGTGGTTTGTGCATCACGACTTTTGTTAGCCAGGCAACACTATGGAATCCAGGTTATAAATTATTGTAACTATGTTGGTAGAACAGAACATCAGAATTTTATGGGGAGCCACTGCCTTCACCTTGGACCTTATGTTTTGCTGTCAGATACCTTTACTGTACCTTACTTTTCTGACTCTATTCCCACCTCTCAAATAAAGATTTGTGGAACCAACCTAAGTTCTGAACACCAACCTAAGTTTTAAGCATACATGATATATAAACCTACAGTTTAAACAATTAACAATAGTTCTTGCAGCACCATCCATACTATATTTGCTCCATACTCTATGATAATAACATGCTCAGTGAGTCAGCAAAAGGGTTATCTTCAAAATTGGCATTTTACATAAAGCTGTGCAAAAGCCAGCCATTGTTGTTACTAATCTTTTGATAGATACAGTGTGGTATGTGTTTAGCAGCCAACATCTAAAGCTGTGTAAACATGGCTACTTTGAAATTCTTTACGTGTATGAAAGGAATGCATATTGTAAATCATATGCTTATTATATGGTGTTGTTCAGGTTCTTATAAGGCATGTGTGCTGTATTACATTCATTTTAATTATGTGAATTATGTATATGCACTTAGAAGCTTATTTAACACCTGCTCAAAGGCAAAAGGCAGCTGCAAACCAAACAAAATGAACGTAACATGAAGGGGGAACAAGTAGATCACAAACTGATATTTTACTGCTTATGTATGTTATACCATCACATTTCTGAATTGAATTGAGCACAAGGTACTCCATCTATATTTACACCATTGTACAGCTAAAGGTGGCATGCCCAGTTCTTATGAGGGATAGCCAGTGTTCCCAAGGTAGTTTAACCTTTATCCATACAGGAAAACATGTAAATGCTAGTTACCATCGATTAAGGGGTAGTTACAATGCACTGTGCATGGTTACTATAATGGCATTAGTTAGCATGCATTTTACGTAGGGTGTTGTCTCTACTGGCCAATTTTAAAGGAACAATAACAGAAATTATTTAATTTACAGTAATGAGAAGAATAAATAAAAAAGTTATTCAGTTCACTTCACTTCAGTATTTAGATGTGGTATGATGTAGACTCTAGGTGTCAAACCTTGGCCCTCCAGCTGTTAAGGAACTACAAGTCCCACAATGCAATGAAGGAGTCTGACAGCCACAGTCAGGCAAATGCATTGTGGGACTTGTAGTTCCTTAACAGCTGGAGGGCCAAGGTTTGACACCCCTGATGTAGACAATATTATAAGACAACGTGACATTGTTATTATATTTGTTTTCCCCTACATAAACCCAAAGGTTAAAAATCATCTGTTTAAGCTCAAATTTAAAGCAAATCTGTTTTTGCTTACTGAAAGTAAATGCAAGAGTTTTACCCAATCCATGGATACAATAAATAATAATGATCTATTTTTCTACTTAAGTTAGCTTCTTCAGTTCTGCTGCATACCTTTTGGCAACAGAAATTTCAGACACATACTCATACAATATTATTTCTTGTTGGATAATTTCATTGGGCTGAATTTTGCCTTTTCAATGAAATTACAGCTGAGCCATCACACTGCTAACTATATACTGTTTACCCTAATTGTTTAGTGAAATATTTGAGTCCTTGCTTAGTATGCTTACAGTGTGAGTAATTTTACACTGGCCATTTTTAAAATCCAGAATTCATTACAAATTGACATATAGCCTATAGAAATCAATGGGACAAGTTTAAGTGAAGAAGAAATTCCATCACAAAAAAGTGGTACAAAAGTATAAAAGCCAATTTATACAGCTAGCGCCTATTTTTACATTTTGCCAAAATATATACAGCTTTATAAACTGGCTGTATTTTATGCTCCAATGCTTGTATCAGATGGACTGGTCAAATATGTGCTGTATTTTTTAAATGTCCAGTGCTATTAAAGACCTAGAACTAGGAATGAGTATATAGTCTATTGCAGGCATCTGATAAATTGGCCTTGTATCATGTAAAAGTGTACAAAGCAAATTGAAAGTGCAAACTTTTCAATAAGAACACATGTTTAATCATTCCAGGTATTACAATTAATTGAACATAAAGCCTTATGTTGACAAATTTAAAATTGTAACATCAGCTTCTGAAAGGGTATTGAATGAAAAGCCAATATTTCATTGGGAATGTGCAGATTTGCTGATCTGATTAGCCCTCTACCCTTTCAACACAGTATTTATGTGAGATGCCTGATTTGTGCAGTTTGTAGTAATTGGATTCACTTTAACAAGATTGAGAGTTTTCCCATTACTAGTTTTTATTTCTATGGATCAAAGTTTGTAGAAAATTGTATTAGGGACACTATTAGCATAAAGTAATTCTTTTTGTTCAAAACACTCTTTGTTTTGATATCTTTAGAAGAATAGTCAAGTATGGTACAGGCAAGTATGACACAATGATCCTGGCTGTGTTTGTGTGTGGTACAGGGGTATCTTGGGGGAGTTGTATTGCTATGTTTCATAGTAGGGTAAGTCTCTAAATAAATAGGTAGTCTCCCATCTATGGGGTATATTTATCAAAGAGTGAAGTTACAGATTGCAGGAGTACTCTAGAGTGCGATTCTGCCACTTTCCATTAATTTCCATTCATTTCTATGGCATGGAGTATTTATCAATAGGTGAAAGTTCATCCTTTGCTAAATATGCCTTTCAAAATTCAACAGAAATTAATAGAGAGTGGTGGAATTTCACTCTAGTGGACTGTGACAATCTCTAACTTCACAATAAACCCCTATGCCTCCATGAAAGAAAGAAAGCCTCTTTGTGGATATTCACAGAACTATTCAGTTATAAAATATAAACTTCAGGGAAACTTCTTAATAACAACACCAGATCATGTACAAAGCCACAGGTACCAGCAAGTAAATGATAATGAGGGTAATGAAAATATTGGTCTTAAGTTTGTAACTTGCCTAGTGTTCCAAAGCAACCACTCAGAAGGTGGCATTAGGTGGCCAACTGTTTAAAACAAACATCCAGTTGGTTGCTATGTGATACTAGTTATAGGCAAACCTAATTGTAAACCTATTGTAATTGTTGATTATACTGGGTTAATCTCTAGTTATGTTTAGTTATGTCTGGGTCCTTTAGACTAAATAATAAATGTAGGGTGTGTACAGGTAATACAACAAACATTTGATAACTGTTGATTCAGCAATTACATATTCATACAAATATACATTTTAATGGTACGTGCCATTGATTAATCCTAAATGGAAAGTTGCTATTTTAAATATTAAGGGCCACTCCCTGGGATCCTACAATTCACAGTGCACATAAACATGGAAACATATACATGGTAAATCACATGAGCCAATTAATGGGCATCAGTGGGTATTGCTTTCCTTTTAGAAATACAGAAATAAGAACAACCCATGGATACCTGCAAGTAGAAGTTATAGTTTTCATAATGATTTTCTTCTTTTTTTGTGTTCCAATGTTTAAAATATTGTAAATCCAGTTACTTGGAATTACCTATGTGCTTGTGTCTATAATATTTACAAATTTTATATCAAGGGAGACATTTCAAAGTGTAACTAATCCAGCATAAACCTTAGCATAAAGAAACAATTGTATTCCCTATTCACTTAAATATGTTGGTTGATCATAAGCACAGTGCTTCAAACTACAGACCAAACCTTCATCATCAATCATAATAAATCCTATACATGTCATAATTATTTTGATAAATACAGCTGAATTAGCAGGACACTAAATAAAATGATTTTACACTCCACCGCTGGATATAAAAGGTATATGGAAGGCAGTTCTATATTTTATTTCAAAGGAAACAATTTTTAATATTTCACAGTTTAGAGAGATTTATAAGATTTCCAGAAATATATATTTTATGTATTAAAACTTTGTGTATTCTATACAATTCATTTCAGTGAATACACCTCACATGGGGATGTAATTCCTATCATTGTGGTTTTTCCTTGTTTGTAATATAAGACATGAATTTGCATTTCTGGGTAAATCGTATTTTCCACAGAGATGATAAAAGCTAACAATTTCACAGCAGACTAACACAATTCTTATTCAACTTTTTATTTAAACCCTTTATAATCAACTGAAATTCATTGTAACAATAAGTAATGCATTACTCATTCATTATATTAGTTGTGTTCCATATACATATTGATTTCAGAAACATCTTACATTGACTCATGGGGTTATGCCTAATGAAAATATGGCATTTTCAAAGCAATCCAAAGATATAATTAGAGCCAGAAAGAAAACACATATTTTTCTGGATCATTAAAATATGTAAAAAATTTTGATAGGGAAATAGAGACAACATAATTTGTCAAATGCCAAGTTTCTGAAAATATGTGATTAAGACGCAGATTTCATATTCTCAAAGCCTGCAATATCTAGAAAGGTAATTTATCAAGCTTTGCTATCTGGTACTGTAGGAAGATTGCTTCTCCCTGTTAAGGACTTTAGCAGCAGTTAATTCTGATGAAGCTGCAAAATGATTTGAGGTCTGGGATTCCCATTTTATTGATGGGATGCCAAGATGTTTTCAATATACAGTACTCTCATAATTGCAGTGGTAATAATTGGAAAACTCTTGGCAAACATTATTACCAATGGACTATTCCAGCAGAGAATATAGCTGTAAAATTTACTTTAATTTGTTATAGTTATGACATCTTTAAATGGCAACAGTATATTCTGATGTATTGATGAGTCCTATTCTGCAAGTAATAAACACAACTTATGCCATACAGGAAGTCTGTTTTGTTATCAATGTAAAAAATGTCTTTATCTCGGTGACAGAATGTTGTCTAGCTTGTTAAACAGTATATAGTAATACATTATTTATATTATATTTGTGAATTGTTACTGACCAAACAAAACTGTTAATATTATCCATGGCTAGTCTTAACTTACAGGTCTGTTTTAGAGTTCCCTCCTTACACAGTCGTCATAGTTGCCAATATTGTGGCATAGGATAGCTGGGACCAGTATATGGATATAAACATTCACAACTTTCTGCTGTTATACTTTATGTTGAAAATGTGGTACCTAGGGCTATACATAACTTTAAGGGCATTGATTTGGTTCAATTCAAATTTGTAATGTTTTTTTCAAATTCAAGTAAAATAAAAAACTTAACAATGTGAATGTGTACTTATTTGTAGTAAAAAAGTTTGTCCTGGCTAATTCATCCAATTTTTATTTTCATTGAATTTAAATTGAAGAGACTTATTAAGTGCAAAAAAAAAGCCAAGTTCATGTAGAAGTCAATGGAGTTATCCTATGCAAAAGTTAAGCAATTTTTTCAAGAGAATTTATTTGAATCTTTTGAGTTGGTAGATCCATTGAAAATGATATTAAAAATACAGATTCTCTGCATTGAACTTTCTAAGATGATCATGTGTTTTTTTTCTTTTATAAATAAGCACCCGTCAAGTTTTGAGTTTATTTGAATTTTAAAAAAATCTCTAAAATTCACAATTTGAATTTTGATAAATTAGCCACTAAGGACTCAACACAATGCCTCGCCGAATCCAGTGCACACACAGTAAACAAACTTTTACATAGATGACATCATCCTCAACTACTGAAAGGCATTAATGCACTTCTTCATATTCTTATTACTATAGAGAAAAAGGGAGACCATTGAAATGCTAGACATCTGATGAACCTCAACAAACTTTACACATGTGCTCATGAACTAACTAAACAAGGATTGAGGTTTTAAATTGTTTACACCACTGAGACCATAACAGAATTTAAAATGGGAATGTCCATTTATCAGAATTCGAATTTGTGCAGTTTTAGAGGTCTTTGAAACCATGAATAAACTCATTTTCTCAAAAGTAAAAGGTTGCAGGTGCACACTTGGTCTCTCGAAAACCTATACGGTGCTTGGGGTATAGGAGGACAGCCCCTCCAGCAATCAGGTCAACAAATTACTCCAGCACTCCTAACGGTGTTTAATGTCAGCCAAAAAAGGTTACAAAATTGTAATATTAATTATATTAGCAAATTATAGCAAATGGCGAATTTGGCCATCGAATAAAAATTTAAACGGCAAGTAATTTGACTATCGAATGTTTGAATAATCTAATCGATTTTTATTCAATCTATTCCAGTGGTTCTCAACCTGGGGGTCGGGACCCCTTTGGGGATCGAATGACCCTTTTACAGGGGTCACTTAAGGGGTTCCAGGAGCTGGTTCATCTCTCTCCCCACTAGCCCTGGGGCAAGGTTGTAGCTCTTCGGGTGTTGGTGCTGGGAGTTGTAGTTAAGTAACCTGTGTAGGGAAGCCAGTTGCACTACAACTTTCTATGTCCCCTTAGTAGGGACTGCCATACAGCTTTCCCTGCCCATTTAAAATTTGTAAAATTAACATCGTAATTGGGGTGTGACCACAAAATGGGTGTGGCAAAATTTTTTGCAGCACTACGCACGGAAAACAAACCTTAATGCAGCCACGCTGTCTCCTGTACTTTCCTAACAATCCGCTCTGGGTTGGCAACGAAAATATTTTTATATTTTATGGTTGGAGGTCACCACAACATGAGGAACTGTATTAAGGGGTGGCAGTATTAGGAAGGTTGAGAACCACTGATCTATTTGAATCCTTCAATATGATCGAATTTTGCAAATTCGATAGTCAAAGTGGTCAAATTTAAAATTCAAAAATTCTAAAAAAATCATATTATTACAATTCGATCAAATCATTCACACAAATTTAGTAAATCTGCCCCTTATAAATCAGCCCTGTAGTAATGTTTAGTTTGGTGTTTTAAGTATCTTTATTGTAATTTTTCCAGTAAACTTAACAAATTACTAATCATCTCTGATTAATAAGACTAGAAGATCAGAAATTTAAAGCAGAAACATCTCATTACAGTGTACATATTAAAAGTATAACATTTAAAAAGGTAGGTATAACTATAAATATAACTTAATTACAAATTATATTATTTGCAAACACCTCTTTATGTACAACCAGTAGAAATATGTACATAAATTACATAACATGATCATGTTATCCAAGCTAATACTCCCCTGGAAAAAGCTCACCTTGACTATATAAGATGTAGTGATGAGCAAACCTTTTTTGTCGCACAGAATTTTTGTAGAATTTTTAATTCATGTGAGTTTTTTTAACTCACATGAATTTGATTTTACTCGAAATTAGATTGGGGGACATTTATTAAAAAAAATGAATATGCCAAATTCGGACAAATTTTACTGACCTAAAAACTCGAATCAAATTCGACCAAACTCAATTTGAATGTCAGGAAGGCTACAAACATCTCCAAATTGGTCAATAGACCTCTCTCATACAGTAATTCTGCAGGTTTTAGGTGACCAATAGTTGAATACAAATTCTTAAATGGCCAGAGTACGATAAATCTCGAAAATTGAATTAGAACTTTTTAAAAAAACTTGAATCAAATTTGGATAATTCTTTAGTCAAATATGACAGTTTTGCCTCTTAGAGTCTTTGAGCATTTTTTTGTGCCACCTTGTTTCTGTTTTGGGAGGACAAAATCACATGCATTTTTCACTCAGTATACTGATACATACATGCCTTACATCAGTGCTGTCCAACTGGCAGCCCACTGGCCTCATCCGGCCCTCGACCCCCCTTTTGTTGCCCCCTAAATGAATGTCTGCTTGCTGTGCCTGCTTACCTTGTGTAAGAATTAAAAGGTATCAGTACTGAGATTAACTGGTCCTTTCATTGTTTTCACCTCAGTTTCATATAGTAAGGTTGGTTAAGTTGCTGTACTGTAAAAATGTTAAAGGACAACTCTTTTAAAATAAAAAAATCACATATATGGTATATGGTATAAAGGTGATACATTTATTGGCTAACTAATATAATCATAGCAAGCTTTCAGAACATTTTAGTTCCTTATTCAAGCTGATTAATCAGCTTGAAAAAGGAACTAAAATGTTCTGAAAGCTTGCTATGAATATATTAGTTAATATCACCTTTATGCCACTTTGTTATTTTTTTTATTTCAAAAGGTTACATTACATTAAGGTTCACACCTGTAATCACCCTGCATTGTTCACACTTATAAAACCTCTACTGTTTACACCCCTAAAGCCCTGGACCATTCATACCTCACACACAAGACTGAAAATGATGGCATTGTTCACACCTCATACAAACCGCTGGAGGGGCACAAGCACCATGTCACTGTATCTAGCACAGTATGAACTGTAATACATACAGTGATATAATCAGATTTACATTAGAATACCTAGGGGTCGGATTTCTATTTTTTCTCTAAAAATTATTTATTTTTGTTTTTCTCTAAAACTTTGAGATTTATTAAATGTAAAAACCACAAAAATTCTAATACAAAACTGCACCAAGTAAAAACAGTCAAGGTCCCATAGAAGTCAACGGGAGCTGCACTGATCCTATTGGACCTTTTTAATCAATTTGGACTAAGAGCTTTTCTGATTTTTTCTCTTCGCTAATAATTGTCAGAAAAACTTGAGAAAAAAAACTGGAAATATTGATTAATTGTTGTTTCAAAAACCTCTAAAACCAGTTAAATTGGACATTTGACAAATAGGCCTTTTATGGTTGATATTTGTAGATATTTCCTATAATGAGGAAATATTCTTATAAAAAGTGGCCTATTAAAAGACCACAGTGTCATTCCCATACACTTTTAGATTTTGTTCTGATAGGCTATGTTGCGCAGTGGTTTTCATGGCTTTGTTTATTGGCATAGATCAAAGAGTCTGGGGGAATCTGACATGTTTATTCATATAAGCTCAGGTAAAAGCTTATTGTTTATATTAATCCCCTACTGTAACTAAGAACATACACTAATGGTGATAATATATCATTCTTGATATATATATATATATAAAAAGAAATGTATGCTAAGCAAGATCAATATATTCTATAGAGCTTAGGAGAACCACTTTATATTTTCCATTGATTTTTCATAAGTGTGGGATAGCAAAATCTATATGAAAGGCGAGATGATTAATTAGTAAGTTCCTTTCAATTTTGCATACAGAAGATGCAGGCAGAGCAAGATGAAAAATATGTCTATTTTGTACAAACTGGTTAGTTAGAGACCCAACTTTGTCATCAGCTTTGATTGCAATTGTTTCAAAGTCAGGGTCCATTTATCAATTGCCAGTGTTAATAATTCAGTCTGGCATAGAAAAGAATTGCCCAAATCCTCTCTTCCCTGTGTTCTTATTAAACATATTGAACAGAATGGTGTTCGACTACTCAAAGCAGTAGAGGACATTCTGACAAATTGACTTAAAAATGTAGCTGACTGTTAGAAAAATATAGGAGAGTTTTGATAATCAGGGGAAATAGTTATAATTGAGCATAGGATTTGCTATAATAACAAATGTAATATTCTGTATTTGTTCAATATTGAGTCATTTTAAAGGATGACAAATATTTTTGTCCCTTGATAAATTTCCATCATATATATATATATATATATTATATAATGTTGTGCTTTTCCCATTACAGAAAAAATGTCTAGTGAGGCTGGTTACTGGAACAGCAATAAAATATAAATTCTCAAAAAAGCACAATTTCCATGAAACTCTACTCTTAGCAATTCATTTCTCTTCAGAGAGCAGTACTTAATGTTAAATGCACTTCTTCAGACCTGCATGTTCCTCTACTTTATGCTCCACTTTATTCTCCTAAGTATTCATTATTTGGAAAGGTCATTTAGTGGAATATTACATTCATTATTATCTTCCCTATTGTACTCATTTTTAAATGGGACAGATTTTCTGAATGCGTTACCTATAAAGGGCAGTCTGACTAATTTCCCCAATATAAGTGCATTTTTTTACCCACTTACCAGTAAAAAAAATGTTTCTTTTAACAGCATACACGGATAATACTTTCTAGACCACTTTCTCCCTGGATTTTTTGCAATACAGAGAGTATGATAAGGAAAAATGTGCCGACAGAAAAGAAATATGGTAACCGTGCCTGTGCATTTAGCTTGTCCACATTGTCAAGCTGTGTTGTGGATGGCTGCAAACACAATTAACAGATAATAGAAAAAGAAACACACTGACACCACTTCAAACATGCTTTTTTGGAAATATATATTTAATCTATCTATATATCATCTATCTATCTCTCTGTCTACTGAAAGAGCATTTATATATATAAACCAAGAAAGAAAGGAGGCACTCATAGGACTTACTGAAAATTAAAGCTGTTTAATGTGGGCACAAAAAAAATCTGACGTTTCGGCTGGATCACCAGCCTTTATCAAAGTGTGATAAAGGCTTTGATAAAGGCTGGTGACCCTGCCAAAACATCAAATTTTTTTTTGGTGCCCACATTAAACAACTTTAATTTTCATTTTAAGTCCTGTGAGTGCCTCCTTTCTTTCTTGGTTTATAGTATTATCATTTTGAGGTGAGC
>CM044431.1:161183277-161251319 GCA_024363595.1 Xenopus borealis | reverse complement strand
TTTCCAGAGAAAACAACCCCAACCTGGACAGTCTCCCCTCATAATTTAAGTTTTCCATCCATACGTCTTCCATTCTATTTGTTATAGGTTTATCATTTCTGAAATATTTTGAAGATTTTATGTTGCCATTTACCTATATAACAGTTGTAAAAACAAAGAGACTAACATCTTTATTTTCAGAAAAACCCAAAGGAGAAGGAAAGAAGCTTATAAACCAGTACAGCTCTATATTATTTTTTCACATTTGCCAATTTGTAAGAAAAGAAAGATTATTACCTGCACCATACTGAATAAAGAAGTCAAAAGCTACTTTACAATTGTACAGTTACATTCCTCTAGATCAGTGGTTCTCAACCTGGGGGTCGGGACCCCTTTGGGGGTCAAACAACCCTTTCACAGGAGTCACTTAAGGGGTTCCAGGAGCAGGTTCATCTCTCTCCCCACTAGCCCTGGGGCAAGGTTGTAGCTCTCCGGGTGTTGGTGCAGGGAGTTGTAGTTCAGTAACCTGTGCAGGGAAGCCAGTTGAACTACAACTTTCTATGTCCACTTAGTAGGGACTGCCATACAGCTCTCCCTGCCCATTTAAAATTTGTAAAATGAACATGGTAATTGGGGTGTGGCAAAATTTTTTGCAGCACTACGCACGGAAAACAAACCTTAATGCAGCCATGCTGTCTCCTGTACTTTCCTAACAATCTGCTCTGGGCTGGCAACAAAAATATTTTTATATTTTATGGTTGGGGGTCACCACAACATGAGGAACTGTATTAAAGGGTCGCAGTATTAGGAAGGTTGAGAACCACTGCTATAGATGTTATGTATGTAAAAAAAACTAAAATGAGTCATAATGTTACAGTGTGATTGTGATATCTTATACTTACCAGATTCTCCTTGCAAAATGTCTAGGACTTTCCAACATAAGACTTTCAAATCAAAATTTTAACTAATTATATGTATAGGAAACAGGATTGATTTCAAACTTGTTAGATCACAGCCACCGTTCACTTTAGCAGGAAAGGAATGTACTTTGGCTATGCCACTTGTCCAGATACTAAGAAAGTCTAAATCATCTGTAATTATGCCCTTTTAAATCTTACTTTGTTAAGTATTGTTCATTAAATGAAATGATTAAAGGAACTCAGACATGGAAAATCAGGTTCCTCTTGTATGAATGAGCTAATTATAATGGCACATTAAGACTTTTTTCTTCATTATTTTTCTTAGGATTTGATAAAAGGCAAATGCTATCATTTAGTAGCAGATGCACTGTTTCAAAAGGATCTCATTATCTACTGACGTCTTCTTTAAGGTCAAATTCATCCAGTCACAGTCACTCCTATTTAAGAGATTCTCTAATGCAGCTTATCTCCTTGATAACCCATAGGTACCTCTGCAAAAAAGAAACGAGTACAGAGCTCAGACACAGATATGGCAAATAAGGAATTGAATGGATTTTCTGGTTTCTGAGGAACATGGATGAAATATTGTTGTTGTTGATGAAGTGAATATGCTTTGGATTTTGCCAAAATGTTTTATACAGTGCTCCACAAATGACTGCTTTATAAACAATGGTTTATTGGGCTTAATGTAGTTGTTTGCACATGGACAGGGAATGACCTACAGTACAGGGTCTGATACAGAGGGTGCTTGTTAATGGTACATTCTCTACTTGGAGTAAGGTTCTTAGTGGGGACCCACCAGGGCTCAGTATTGGGTCCACTTTAATTTAACTTGTTCATTAATGACTTAGGGGAAGGTATTGTAAGTTAGTGTTTGCAGATGACACAAAACTATGCAGCCCAATTAATTCCATTCAGGATGCGGCATCCTTGCAGCAGCAACTTGATAACTGGCAATCTGGGCGGCAGTGGCAGATGTGATTCAATGTTGAAAATGTAAAGACATGCATCTGGGATGTAAAAATATCCAAGCCTCTTATACCTTTGATGAGACTGCACTAGGCAAATTCATAATTCATAATGAAAAATTACCTTGGAGTCCTTGTAGATAAACTTGGCTGTAGCAAACAATGCCAATCAACAGCATCAAGGGCAAACAAGGTCATGGGCTGTTTGGAAGGGGCATAAATTCAAGGGAGGAGGCGTTATTCTTACACTGTAAAGAGTTCTGGTAAGGCCCCATCTAGAATATACAGTGCAGTTTTGGTCTCCATCACTCAAACAGGATATTATTGAATTAGAGAGGGTCCAGAGAAGGGCAACCAAGCTGGTTAAAGGTATGGGAAAAATTTCAGCAATGACGAAAGACTGGCCAAGTTGGGGTTGTTAACGCTGGAGAATGGTTGCTTAAGGGGAATATGATAACAATGTATTATTATATAAGGGGATTATACAATAACCTCTAATGCTTTATTTACCAGTAGGTCATTTCAGCTGACAAGAGGGCACTCAAGACCACCAGGAAAGTTCTTCACACTGATCCAGGGACTGCTCAGATTGCCATCTTGCAGCGAGGAAGGTTTTTTACCCCCTCTTAGGCACATAAAATGGATTTTTGCATTCCTCTGGATCAACTAGCTGTTAGGTAGGTCATATATAGACTTAAAAGGTTGAATTTTATGGATGTGTGTCTTTTTTCAACCTAACTTACTATGTTACTATGTTACTTAATAAAACCTAATGCCTGTAGGATATCCACTGTATCCATCTTTAAAGATCCTTATTGCATTAAACACAGAAAGAAGCTTACACTGCCATCGGCCGCTGTGGCATCACACAGAGATAAGACATCACACAAATAACATTTACCAGCTAGCAGGGAAGCAGAAAAGGCAGAACTGCTAGTTTGAGTATGCTGAGATATTATCTTATATCAAAGATTTTAAAAAGGATATATGAGAAGGTTAACATCACTAATCAATTTCATCCTTTATATTACTGAGGTGCCTCAGTGCAGTATGTAACACCAAGGATCACAAGAAACTTATACCACATTCAGTTGGACTCCCAGCCTTGCTCAAAGTTACAGAAAAAAAAAGAGTGCACCCATGATAAAAAGTATATGGCTGAAATCATAGTCTATTATTTCCATAGTTACTATTGCTACCATACTTACTACTACTATTATTACCATTGCTTCAATAGTTACTATTGTTACTATACTTACTATTGCTACCATTGTTAGTATTATTTTCATAGTTCATATTATTTCCAAAGTTACCATTGCCATTATAGTTACTACTACTGATGTTTTTATTGCATAGTTTCTATTGTTTCCATAGTTACTATTGCTACCATAGTTACTATTATTTCCATAGTAACCATTGCTACCATAGTTACTATTGCTACCATAGTTACTATTGTTTCCGTAGTTTCCATTGCTACCTTAGTTACTATTGTTTCCGTAGTTTCCATTGCTACCATAGTTACTATTGTTTCCGTAGTTTCCATTGCTACCATAGTTACTATTGTTTCCGTTGTTTCCATTGCTACCATAGTTACTATTGTTTCCGTAGTTTCCATTGCTACCATAGTTACTATTGTTTCCATAGTTACCATTGCTATCATAGTTACTATTGATTCCATAGTTATAATTGCTACAATAGTTACTAATACTCTTTCTCAAGTCCAATAGGGTAGAGCACCACATTGTCCCTTTAAAGGAACAGTTCAGGGTAAAAATAAATACTGGGTAAATAGATAGGCTGTGCAAAATAAAAAATGTTTCTAATATAGTTAATTAGCCAAAAATGTAATATATAAAAGCTGGAATGAGTGGATGTCTCACATAACAGAATACAACACAACATCCTGCTTTTCAGCTCTCTAAATCTGAGTAAGTCAATGACTTGAGGGGGGGCCACATGGGACATAACTGTTCAGTGAGTTTGCAATTGATCCTCAGCATTCAGCTCAGATTCAAAAGCAACAGTTATGTCCCATGTGGCCCTCCCTCAAGTCATTGATTGGTTACTGCCTGGTAACCAGGGTAACCAGTCAGTGTAAACAAAAGAGAGCTAAAAGCAAGAAGTAGTGTTCTGTTGTGTTAGGTTAGACTTGCAGTCACTCCAGTCTTTATACATTACATTTTTGCCTAACTAACTATATTGAAAACATGTTATATTTTGCACAGCCTATCTGTTTACCCAGTTTTTACTTTTATACTGAACAATTCCTTTAAAGCACCGAATGTCTTAAGTAGCAAGCAAAATAAAGCACAGTTTTTGGGATTACAAGAAAACTAACAGTGGAAGAGTTTCATTCAGTCCTTTATGAGTTACAGTGTCCAACTTAAAAATCCTTTTCAAGTTGCAGTTGTACAATAGGGAATAGATTATTCACTATATATAGAACTTTATGTACTGTAAAACATTTTGAAATGTACTGTATATATATTATCCCATACATATCATGTATGTGTATATATTTGTAAAACATTGTGGCATGGTTTTGGAAGCCTTCCTCTGCTTTTGTATGTGGGCGTGTGTGTAAATATTTTTGTGTGCTCAATATTGTCTATTAGTTTGCTCTATCTCTCCTTTCTCTGCATCATTAATTTAAACATTACCTTTGTTTGTTTTTCTACAAAGTGATTTTAGCAGAAACAATATTGTGTACATCTTAGTTACTGCTTAACATGAAACAAGACAGTAAAGGCTATGGAGCATTTAATGAGCAGCAGTACTTTCCTCATTGTTTCTTACAATGCCTTATATATACAGTATGTAGTATATGTAGGATCTTGGGACAGTTGACTTCTTTACCAAGCAGGGAAATTTCTATTTAATAATGTTTTACTAACCCTGTAGACGGAAAATGGCTGACACCTCCACAAAATGTGTAAAATAAAATATTGTAAGCCTTCTATTTGTCTTTGGCTGGGAAACTGATTTTTTAATAGTTATATTGTGTTGTCTTTTTAATCCTTTTGGATTTGCTCTTGCATACAGGACCCTTGAAAAATTTCTCCTCTTCTACTCTTCATCTAATGAAACTACTCAAAAGTCTTCTCAAAATTCCAGATGACACACAATACATTTTAGGGGGCCCATTTATCAACATTCTCATTTTAGTGGTTATAGAGGTTCCTGAAACCATGTGTAGCACCTATTTGGCAGGTATTTAGACAAATACCCACTAGCTGGATAGAGCATTTGCTACATGCGGCCTGGTGTTTGGATAAGAGGTCGGCACCTCTCCAATAACTTTGACAAGCCATAGAGCAGATTAACCCATAGGGGTCCCTACACAAGAATAAACTCATTTTCTCTAAAATGACAAATGGAATGGCACAAACAAAAAAAAAAAAAATTTGAACAATGCTGTCAACAATACAATAACCTCTAAATATTTTAGTTTTTCGGACAGTTACTAGCAAAAAAAATCTGAAAACCTCTAAAAGTCTGAATGACTAAAAAACAGTCCAATAGGATCAGCATGTAAGGAGGATAAAGCCTTCTGAAAATAGAAGGTATGTACTTGCCTCATAAAATATATATAGTACTGCCTTAATACAAAAAATGAAAATCCATCTCACCCAAACCAGGCTAAGTTCTCTGAATTTAAGGAGGCAAAATGTGAAATGTTACTCTCTGACCCCTTGGATGTTGCTTCCAGTGACCTCAAAGCAGGTGTTTCTTTTTGAATTCCTGTCTTGAAGACAAACTTTACTTGCATAAAAGTAGGCATTATGCCAAGCAGAGCTTCCTGTTGGCTGCCAGTCCACATGGATGCTAACAATTGCCAATCAAAGACCTTATTTTGCATGCTTATATTGCTCTCAAACATTTTTTGGCTCATGGGTAAAAAAGGTTGGTGATCCCTTAGTTAATAGGTAATGGTTTGACCACTAGGTGGCAGTGAGTCCTAAGTTAAACTGTGAAGTATGAAAGGTGAATAAAGCAAACAGGAACAGGAAATACTGTAAGTTGGCCATTTTGGCAGTGACAGCAGTCTATGTCAGGGAAAGGTGAGAGCAAGAATTGTGTCACAATTTACCTATTAAGAAGTCACCTTAATAAATTTGAACTGTTTATGAGAAAGTCCTGGTGTTTGAAGCTTACAAGCGCAGCTCCCATTACTTTCTATGGGACCTCGACTGCTTTTGCTTGGTAAAGTTTTGTACTAGAGCTTTCTGTGGGTTTAACAGATAATAAATCTTGAATTTTTAAAGTTTTAGAGAGATAAAAAACCACAAACCTTTGAAGAAAAATATGATTTGTGAACAAAGAAATCTGAATGTTAGTAAATAGGTCCCTTATTTCCTATGACTTTTCCTCTGGTTCATGAAAAGGTCCTATAAGCACATGCAAAAATACTGAATAAGGTTCTAGAACAGGGGTCCCCAACCTTTTTCTCCAGTCAGCCACATTCAATTGTAAAAAGAGTTGAGGCGCAAACAAGCATGAAAATGTTCCTGGGAGGTGCCAAATAAGGCCTGTGATTGGCTATTGGTAGCCACTATGTGAACTGCCAGGAGGCTCTTTTTGGCAGTACATATGGTTTTTATGCAACCTAATCCTGCCTCTAAGCCAGGAATTCATATTTAAGCACCTGCTTTGAGGCCTCTGGGAGCAACATCCAAGGTGCTGGGGAGCAACATGTTGCTCACAAGCTACTGGTTGGGGATTGCTGTTCTAGAAAATCCTGAAAGTGCACTTAACAGCTCAAGGTTTAAAGGTTCCTTTCCACTATTAGGCATTCCTGTATATTACTGAAATATATGGATCTTCATTGGCTTTACATTTCACTGCAATGGTTTTTTTTGCCTTTTATTCAAGCCATAACTATTCCATTTATATATAATGGAAACTAAGCAGCACTATTTCTAGTCATCATGATGTATATCCCCTGTCATTTACCCCTATCAGGCATATTGCTAGTTGCTACTGCTTCTGTTAATTTAGGAACACGGATCCTTTTCTCAAAGAAATTGCTGCCATTTGGGACATACAGATACATGGGCTTGTGCTAAATAAACAATATTGTAACAGCCTTGTTGTTCAGGTACCTAAACTATTGTGTTCCAGCATTGCCCCCAAAACCCAATCTTATCTTACAGATGTAGTAATTTCATCTAATATTTGCTGACATCTCATTTGCAAATGTTGTAGTCTATTTGTCGTTCTTTAGTTTTTAAAGGATTAAAAGAAATATGTGTTTGAAAGTTTCTGCAGTAATATAAAAAAAAGATTATCTACCTTTCTAGCTGTTTTGGGTTTTCTCAGTATTCATTTACTGAGAAATTACATGAACAGGTGAACAATGTGGGAACTTTCACTTTGGGCCTAAGGTGTGAACAGTATTGGGCTTTAGAGATGTGAACAATCAAGGTGTTACAGGTGTAAACAATGCAGACGGATTACAGGTGTGAACAATGCAGGAGTTTACAGTCTGAATTTGATGTTTAACCAATACAGAGGCCAGTTAATCTCTGTAGTGATACCTTTTAAAGCTTACACATGGTAAGTAGTGATGGACGAATCGGTGGCGTTACACCAAAGTCTTTGCGAATTTCAAGAGAAATTCGCAAAACACCGAAAAATTCGCGAAACGACGAAAAATTTGTGAAACGCAGCGTCTCATTTTTGATGCAGGCATCCGTTTTGGACGCAGGTGCCCATTGCCAGCGTCTGGCAATGGGTGCCGGGAATTCGCCACAAATTCGTCACAAATTCGCCACAAATTCGCCCATCGCTAATGGTAAGCAGTCACAATAGGCAGACTTTCATATGGGGAACAACAAAAGAGTATTGCTGTGGGCCGCCAGCTGCACAGCACTGGTCTACGTGTATTGTAACTCTTTACAGAAGAAAATAAAGATGATTACTGAATGATTACACTTTTGGATAGTTTTGCCTTCAATAAGGATTACTTATATCTTAGTTAGAAGTTAGCACAATGTTTTATTTTATTATTACAAAGAAAAAGGGAACCATTTAAAAAAAATCTGAATTATTTCATTAAAATTGAGTCTGTGGAAGATGGCATTCCTGTAATTCAGAGCTTTCAGGAAAATGGGTTTCCAGATAACAGATCCCATACCTTATAATCACTATCTGTGGAGCAATAATGATACTTCAAGTGAAGCCATAAAATTTTTACAGGGCATTGAATACAGTATTACAAATTGAAAAATATTCCAATTCGACCATGTGAATAGGCAGGGAAGTAAAATCATTCGAATCCGAATAATGATACAATAATGATACTTCAAGTGAAGAACTTTTTACCTCAGCCATAACATTTTTACAGGGCATTGAATACAGTATGTCTCAGGGTCGAATTTCGAATTGAAAAAAATTCGACCATGTAAATAGGCAGGGAAGTAAAATCATTCAAATGCGAATATCGAATTCGAATGATTTTACCGTAATTCGATGGGTCGAACAATCGAATAGGAATTCGAATCTTTTTTGAAAATTTGATCAAACTTCGAATCCTTCATATGAATTTAGTAAATCTGCCCATCAATGTCTCCCAGACCCTTCAGCAGTTACTAATTTCCATACCGCTACACTGCCAGTGCTGTTACTGTCGGACTGATGCCTCCTACCTCACTGTCCCCTTGCTAATGTATACAGCAGTGAAATGTTCTCTAAACTGGGAGAGCAAACATTTTGGAATACTGTAAAACTATTTCCAAGAGTGATTTTTTTTGCCAGCCCTGACAAATTGCCATCTGAAGCAAGGTTTTCACTTTGCCTCAACCTGCACATTTCCGAAATACAACCAAACCCAGAGAAACTTTACTTATACAACCCCAGACCTATATTAAATAAAAAAAAATAACTTTCTCATAGTGATATAACTAGTAAATACTGAGGATTATTATGTACTGTAACTGTGCAGAGGCAATCATAAATTTATTTAATGGTGTAACTATAATGGATAACTAATACTGAATAGTAAATGGGATTATAGAGAATTATGATACCGAATATTGTTGCTCTGTGTTTCTAGTATAGAGCAATTTCAAGTTAGCCATGAATCCTGTTAGATTCAGTCATTTACTGTGGGACAGCAAACACATTGTTGCACTAATTCATACTTTATGGCCACTTAGAAAAAAGAAGCTCCATGAATTTTAATTCTTTACACATTTGTAAATGAGGCTATATATAGTTTTGTTATTGTAGTGCAAAACACACCATGTGTTACTGTAAACAGAATGCAAGTATGTAAAATATTCTAATGTTTTTACAGATTCCCATTCCCTTATATGCTATTTAGAGGTGCTAGTAATTAGGGCCATAATAGTTAAAAGGAATCCGGACATCGGCATACAAGTCATTTTCAATCACAAGTGCAGTGATGCAAACTACCGTGTTTTTTTTTAACCACAACACAGAAATTTTCAAAATGGGATTTGCATTTCATTTGATGAGTGGCATCATGATGTCTGTGTTGGTTCTTAAGGTGGAAGTGTGCTACTCTAGAGTTGGCCGTTGTGGGAATGCTTGAGCTTCCCCATCCTTCCAGATGAATTTCCCAGGTGCAGTTGTCCATTTGAGGCGAATAGACACAGCAATGCAGCCTGGAACTATGTGGTAATTTAAGGAGCGGCTTTGGATGCAAGCACAATTATTTATTTGTTTAATTAAAAATTATTATAAAAATTAAAAACAAAAAAAGGGGGGGGGAAGTATGGGAATTCCAAGACAGCTGTCTGAGACTTATTTCAAATCAGGGTTGGACAGGGCCGGAGGGGTAACAGGAAAAAACCTGGTGGCCCTGCAGCTCCTGCCAACACAGGTCCACTTCTAACTGTGGGCTCTGATCTTGGTGCCCCAGTGTAGCAGGGGGTGTGGAGCTCACGACTAGAGAGGGGGGGCCCAAGCAGCAGCACTTGTGCACCCTGGCCCTTTTTCCAATATGCTGAAACAGTGCTTGGGCTTATGTTTATTTGTAAACTAAATTGTGATTGAGAGCAGCACTTCCTTAACTTCTGGTAGTTCCCCAGCAAAGACAGATCTGTTAATCAGCTACAGTAGCTTGTCTTAAATTGAATCAACAGTCTGAGCCACGAGGGCAGAGAATAAAAAGGGACAGACAAACATTGCTTTCAATAGCATAACATATACACAACTTAAAAACCATAGAAAATTTGTAATGACTGTATACTGCAATGTTTCTTACAATTACTTTTTATTTTATTAGGCAAAACATTGTTTTTTTCACATCTAAAAAGCTTTTTATTCAAAAACGACAACTTAAAAAAAAAAAATATATATATACATAATTCTGTATTTGTGTAATTAGCTTTTTTTAAATGTTTTATTGAGAATTATTAGTGGTACAAATGAGATAAGTATAAAAATATTTAACATTGCAGTACTATGCATCAATATTGTACATATCAATTAAATATTGGACATTGAAATATTATTCATTTGACGTTCTTGGTGATATGCTCTGAAATTAACGGTATTGTGAGAGGATAGGAGGTTGGGTGGTGTGTAATGGGGGGATGATAAAGATAGGTAAAGCCAGACATATAGAAAATACTGTAGATGCTGTGGGAGATCAGTATAACTACATACCTTTACTGATTTGCTTTATGGGAGTCAGTATCTTTAAATAGTAGTCACCATTTCATTGTATTAGAGTATTAGGTAAATTGTTCTAGGTTGTGGGCAGTAAGTTCTTCAAACTTTTGGATTTCAGAAATTTTTTGGAGCCACTCTTTAATTGTAGGGATCTGTTTGATTTTCCAATGCAATGGATTTAAGAGTTTGGATGCGTTCAGTAGTTGTGGTTCTAAGCTAAGGATGAAGGTTGAGGTAGGTTGGGGCTATGGAATAACAGGACATACCCGCAGCTATATCAGTCCCTAGAATTAGGCTACAGACTGAACAAAGCTTGTTCCAAAAAGGTTTTATGAAATTGCATGTCCAAAAAATGTGGAGCATGATGCCCTTTTCTTTGATGCAATGCCAACATTTGATGTTTGTGTGCCCCCCAGGCTATGAAAGAAATGAGCAATTTGGGCAAATTTTAGGTGGTCTATTGGTTTAAATGGTTTTAGTTTATGAAGGCTTTCTTTAATTATTAAGAATTTATTTTCCATAAAGTGGCATAGTTGTAGATTCCATTCTATTTGCCAACATTATGTTTTGAGTTGACATTCCCTTTAATTTAGCTGCTAGAGTTTAGTTAAATACCAAGCAGATCAAGAGAATGTCCGTAAAGATTCCTGAAGTAGTAGTTGAAAAATGGCTTGGAGAAGTGAAACTAGATGAATGAAATGGCTGGATTATCTTAATTACAAGGAAACAAATGGCAATTTGGAATTGCTTATGTGACAATTCATGAATCAGAAGGGATATAATCAACCTGTAAAAATGCAAGGTCAATTCAAAATTATGTTTAGCAAACTGTTTTGCATTAGGCTGGAGCAGATGGCTAACATGCATCCACTGAGCATGAAGTTGAGGAGAGATTAGCTTGGTAAAGTTGTATTTACTGAAAGGGCCATGTGGCTAGGGAATTCTCTAGCAAGAGAGCTGCTGATCAGTCACTCACTGCTGTGGTTCACACTCACACCAGATGCCTTAGCAAGAAAAAAAACTCAAAAAATCCAAATGGAAAGCGTCACACAAACATACACTTTTAAATGCCATTAATCTGTTATCCAGAAACCTGTCATTTAGAAAAATTATCTGCCATAGTCTCCATAATTTTATTATTATTATTTATATAATAATCATATAATTATTTATTATTATTGGTAGTATTCAATAGGTTTTGCCAACAAACTTGCGTCGTTATTCAAGCACTTTTGTTGTGATGCTGTGTGATACTGCCAAATAGAGCAGAAAAGTGGGTATGTAAAATGTCAGATATTTATATGTTGCCTAAATATAGCTCCTTTAGTTTAAATCTCATCAGAATTCATACAAACTCATAACAATTATTTTCATAATGTAAAAATCATTAGTCTTATGTTATACGGGACTTGCCAATATTTTTATTTAAGGGTAGGGCTGGAGAAGTCGTCAATGTGACACTTACATCTTTTCTATTAGTGTGTACCCAAGAAAACATTGTAGATTGATAGAGACATTAACTTTGTGCAAGGTGCATTAAAAAAGCTTTTATTTTGATAGTATTCAATTATGATATAATAATAGCAGTATAAGAGTTTGTTGCTTATATTATAACTTCTGAGCAATTTGTATGCTGTTCCATATAAAGCAAATTTTTCTACATGTTCCCCATTTCTCTGAACATTACTGTAGATGAAGCAAAAGGGCAAAGCAATAATTTAAATTGTCACCTTTATCTCGTTCTTGCTCTAACATTGCAGAGAGGACACAAAATCTGCTTAATGCACAGGGAAATTCATTAGGAGATATATGACTTATTTCCCTACAAGCCAAAGGTGACATTGCTAGCCTTCACACGATTCTCCCTGATAACAAATCTAATCTGTTTTTCCCTTCTCCTCTGGGCCCTATTGAAAGCAATGTAACTCCGTAGTTAGCATTGATAACTAAGGATCTGTCTGCCGTGAGTCTGGAATGAAACAGGATGCACTCAGTATGAATTATACTATAAATTATCTTTCGTTAAGGTTATCTTCAAGGAGAAAGTCAAGAGGTGATTCCAATTAATCACTGGCAGAGGAATAAGCGTTGCATGTGTATCAAAACTGGGAGAGATTGTAACTTTACTTTGAAGACATATTCATAGATTTAATATCTTGGCATTCAGTAAGGAAAATTACTATATGATCATTTTTCTATTTATGTACCAAACTTATTTTTATAGAAATAACCCCCTTACCCTAATATGTTCACTTTAAGCACTCAGTTCATATTCTTAATAGAGCCAGTTTAGTGATTATTCCTACCTAAGGCCACAGAACCACTGGGGTCCAATGTAAGTAGTCATCTTATGTGCCTCTCAATGAAATATGAACTTATAGACAATGGTAAGCCCCCAAGTAACTAGCTTGCTAGACCCCTTTGGTCTTTTTCTGGTGCCAATACTACATTTTAAATGTCTCATAAAATTATGCTTTTATTTATGATTAAAAATTTACTTTGCCTCTTTAGTGAGAAGATATAAACTAGGTATAACTATAAGACTATTGGTTTACTCTATAAAAGAATATAGGTCCTTATAAAAAAAATTGTAGGGCTCATTTACAACCTCAAGTTCAGTGATCAAATCACAATTGCCAACATTCAGACCAGCTCCTGCAAGTGCAACTATATTGTTCAAATACATACACAATCAATAATTCCTTAGATTTATTTGGGAGTCACTAGAAGCTGCAGTTCTCAATGATCTATTTCCAGGGTTGTACAGTGAAATACATGGTAAATACATCTGTTTCAAAAACAAAAGTGGTCTTTCCAAAACAAATTGCTGCCGAGCATGAATTTAACACTTCAAATTTTTTTTGCAGAGTAATTGGTCTACAGTGTTTGTGTTACTATTGGCAGTTGGATAGTATCTATGTAAGCTACATAACCCATGGACACAGAGGGCAGTCATTCGCTATCGCCCCTCCCCCCACTTAGTGATAACAACCTTCCCTAAGCTAAAGTCACGTGTTGGTTGATTTCTACAAAATTAATATAACCCTAATTTGTCTCTTTAAAGGAAAACTATACTCCCCAAACAATGTAGTTCTCTATTAAAAGATATTGCATAAATCAACTCAAATGTAAAACCCTGCTTCATGTAAATAAACCATTTTCATAATAATATACTTTGGTCATCCTAAATAGAAAATTGCCATTTTAAAAAATAAGGACAGCCTCCTGGGATCGTATGATTCAATGGTGCACACAAACATGTCAAACAAACTATAAAGTTAGGTCACATGAGCCAATTAACAAACAGAGTTGTGTCTTTTGCTTCAAGACTTCTTCCTGTTACAATTAGAGTTGAAATATTTCTGGTCAGGTGATTTCTGAGGCAGCACACAGACCATCATGAAATGGTTGTTCAAGGCAAGAGATGTAAAAGGGCAATATTTACTTAAATATATATTCAGGTTTGATAAGATTCTTTAATATGCCACTTAATTTAATACAAACTATCTGTTGCTCAAGTATTCATTTTAGGGGTATAGTTTTCCTTTAAATAGCAACCAACCTATAGCTATCCAGGGGCCCTGAGTCCCTTGTGTGTATGAGAAGTACTGGGACCTGGCAATTGCAGCACAGTGCCTCCACCAAGGGAACACTGAGGAGCACACCTCAGGGGGTTCCACTAGGAATAATAAAACAAACAAACACAGTTTGCAAATGAAACAAATATAAACTTTATATAAACAGTAATAAGAATGTGGGCAATCCAATACACAATGCACTGGGACATGTGGGACACTACCGAAATCACTATTAGGTACCTAACTGTTTCTCCAACACAGTCCTTTTTAGTATCCAATCCTCTGGAAGGGGTTAATAACTAGTGATGGGCGAAACGGGTGCGTTTCGCTGCGCCGAAAAATTAGCGAATTTCCAGAGAAATTCGCGAATTGGCGAAAAATTTGCGAAACGAGTCACGCGTCGTTCTTGATGCGCGTCGCGTTGGTTTCCGGCGCGTGTCACGTTGTTTTCGGCGCGTCGCGTCAAAAACTACGCGCGACTCGTTTTTGGCGGCGAATTTTTGCCCGCAAATTTTTTCAGCCATTTCGCAAATTTATTCGCCAGCGGCGAATCGCGGGAATTCGCCGCGAATTCGCCCCTGGCGAATGAATTCGCCCATCACTATTAATAACCACACAGATGTGTTCAAATAGAATGTCCCTTCCCAAGGGCTCTTATACCCTAGGTAACAGGTACTTTTCCCAAAAGTACCTCTCCCTTTGGAACTTAGCAGGTAAATACACAAGACCTGTCTTCAAATTGTGGCCCCATGCTTGTATACTTGTCAATATCCTCCCTTGGGCTGCTCACTCACCAGGGTGCTCTCAGAGGTAGTCACACTGGGGATTACAGGCAGCTCTGCAGCAGGATCAATCTCACCAATGGCACCTTTCTCCTTCTGAGTCTCTAGCAGCTTGGCAGGGAACAGGATGGGCTCTCTCTGGACTTCACAGATTAAACAGCTTGAACAGTTTAACAGGACTTGGTTCTGGCAGGATCTTTCACCACACCACCCTTGCTAGACTCTGTCAGAGACCCTGTACAAAAGGCTCCAAAGTCAGGAACACCCTCTCTCCCAGCCAGTGGGATCACTCTCCTGCCTGTAACTGCGCTGGGTGATGTCACAGACAAAAAAACAGTGGAAGGATTTCTCTTGCCCCCTACATAAATAGGCAGCATATATACTTTATGGTCATTTAGAAGGTGCACAGTGTGTCATTCATTGCAAATTAAGTCAATTTTAATAAACTGCACACAAGTTGCAGCACATTCTTTTCATACTACATTTGTAAGCAAATTGGTATGATGTCCATATGGTTTTTATGCATTCAAAACTTGCCTCCAAGTCTGGAATTCAAAAATAAGCTATAACAGACAAAGTAAAGTTGTGCTCACAACAATTTTGTTGTGCTCACCAGAATATTAAGTGGGGGTGCAATGAGACTTTATACTGAATCAACAGAATTCTTAATGATTCAGATGCAAGTTGAGTATAAGACTGGCCATACCAGGGATGACTTTGATGTAGTTGACCATCTTAAATATATTGCAATATATGGACAAACAATCCCTGTTTTGTTTAAAGGGTAAGGCATGGTTTTAGTAGCTTAAAGGAAAAGGAAAAGTTATGCACTACCTATATAAAAAGTTCTTGTACAGATGCCTTGAATTGCAATAGTTTTAGATTACCTATGTGTATATTAAAGCAGAACATCATGCATCATGTTTAGCTCTTGATCAGTAAAACACAGCCATCTTCTTGTGAAAGGATTACAAGCTTCCTTTTCCTCTTCTTTGCTATAGCGCATGTGCAAAAAAACACTCCCCCTCTCCCCAAGCATGTCATAGCTTATGTTGCGCTCACTACTTACAATGACAATGCTCCGTGCACAGCAAGGGAGGAAAGCTGCACAAGTGAAGCATGCACAAAGAGAGCTAATTTGACACAATGCGACTCAAGGCTGCCTCGTGCAGCCTTGCAGAAGCTTGATGAAAAATCTGTGACGTCACTGGAGCCTTGCGAGCAATTCTGATCAGAGCGAGTTTACTAATGCTACACACCAGGGACACAGGATTAACTCCGCCCTGCAAGTGATTAGATAACAGACTGGTTTACCTATATTTTACCTTTCCTTCTCCTTTAAGGCACAAACTGTCTCAAGGTCCAAAATATATTGATAATGGGTTGAGTGCAAAGGACCTTAATTTGTCTATATTCAAAAATAAGCACCAGTTTTGAGGCCATTGGGAGCAACATCCATTGGTGAGCAACATGTTGCTCATGAGCCACTTGGGGACCACACGATTTTCCCATAAAAAATCTAACTGTATTCAATAATCCATATTAAAAAGAAAAAATGCAAACAGGCCCCATTGTAATAAACCTTTAGGCCAACTACCATGTGGTCTGTATGTATTTTTTCTTTTTTATAATATGAAATATTGTATGTTGATTTTGACCAGAATCAAATCTATGACCTCTGCACTGTTCCTAGGATTTTGGAACTGTGCTCTAGGGATGTAGCGAACGTCGGAAAAAATGTTCGCGAACATGTTCGCGAACTTCCGGACAAAAATGCGAACTTCGCGAACCCCATAGACTTCAATGGGAAGGCGAACTTTAAAAGCTAGAAAAGACATTTCTGGCCAGAAAAATGATTTTAAAGTTGTTTAAAGGGTGCAACGACCTGGACAGTGGCATGCCAGAGGGGGATCAAGGGCAAAAATGTTTCTAAAAAATACATTGTTGACACAGCGCTGCGTTTTCTGCTGTAAAGGGCAGAAATCACACTACGTCACTCAGGTGATGTTTCTGGACACGGAATGTGAAAAAGCTCACACAGCTACGTGGCACTTGGTTAAAGACTGGGCAAACAATGCCTACAAGGTCAACGTATACACTACTACAGCAGTGGATACGGATTACGTAAAATATATTATTGCTGCTTGAAAAACGTCACTCAGGTGGTTGTGGAGACTGTAATATTATTGATATTTAGACAGAATGTGAACAAGCTCACACAGCTAGATGGCAGTTGTTTGAAGAACAGTAGATTACTAGCCAGCAAACTTGCTATCAACTGTCCCTCAAATCACTAACAGCTCTCTCCCTACACTAGCTCTTCCAAGCACACACAGGCAGAATGAAAAAACGCTGCAGGGCTTCAGTTTATATATGGAAGGGGAGTGGTCCAGGGGGTGTGGGGGTGGTCCAGGAGAGAGAGCTTCCTGATTGGCTGCCATGTATCTGCTGGTCTGGGGGAGAAATGGCAAAAAAAAGCGCCAGCTAAGGCGAACCCAAAATTGCGAACGTCGCGCGACGTTCGCGAACTTCCGGCGAGCGCGAACAGCCGATGTTCGCGCGAACAAGTTCCCCGGCGAACAGTTCGCGACATCCCTACTGTGCTCAGGCAGTCTGCACTTAGTACTGACTTTGACACCTGAAAGCTATAGACCTTAATGGAACAGGCATGGCTTTGAATGACACTGTTCCTTCCTATAGTTTTTGAAATGTTCATCCCATTCAGCTGCAGTGTAATCTAAAGTGTGAAATAGTGTTAAAAAAGATAAATGATTTGAATGCAGGCTACAAATTGGCAATTACTGTCAGAGCAATGAATGAGTGTACATAGGCATTTTCATTTACAGTAATGGACGATATCAGATTATTTCTGCATAAGGAAATTCTTAGACGTAAAAGCGTTTGTTGATTCTGTTATGGATCCTGGCCTGAACATAACATAGTTAAATGGAACATCAAATGAATACACATTTTCTAATATATTTTCTTGTTTGGCACAAGTTACATTTGCACTTTATTTGAATTCAACACATAAAGGCTGCTCAAAAACCAGCGCAGTGGTTAAAACCTTAAAGCAGTGGTTTTCTTTGGTTCAGTCTTTTAAAGCACAAGAAAAAAGGAAAGGTTTCCCTCATCTTAGTTGATAACAAGTTTAGACATTTAAAACTAGGGTATCAAGGAATATCATCAGTCTGGTGATGATAGTTATATATGTTATTAACACTACTTCTATTTATTCAGTAGACACTTGCATGATAGAAAGATACACAAGATGGTCACAGTGCTGTGATCCTTCTAGTTTACTAAAATCAGGTGAGCGATTACCCTGGGGTCCTCCAATGACAGCATCAACATAGCAGCTGCATCAACTAAATGATATCTAGACAAGTATACTGTACATGCATCTTCAATATTATTTATGCAGGATTTTTGTTTATCTCTTGAGGACTGCAATTTTCAATATATATATATATATATATATATATACTGTATATATATATATATATATATATATATATATATATATATATATATATATATATATGACAGTTTTCATCCTCCTCACTAATGCTGTAGATTAGACAGAAGCATCTTTGTGCAGGCTGTATCATCATTTATAAATCTGTGCCTGACAAACAGTGCTACGTTTAAAACTTATGCTTCAAATAGTAGTATTTAGTAGAATGACACTTGCTTGCTTGCGCTGGGCACAGCCAAACATATCCAATTCAATCCTCACTGGGCAAGCAAATATATTAAGTGTTAATGGAGTGTTCTATCCCCTCTTCTATGTCTTTAGTCAGTGTATAAAACATAATAGAGGCACTGTGCCAACTGACTTCCAATCTCATATCAGTACTTAACTCACAAGGCAACACGCAAAGGGCCACAGGAGGTCAAGATAAAGAATTCTGTCCTAGACTAGTAATGCAGCATATGTTTTAGTTCCTTTCACCCCTGAGCTGTGATATTGTAATTTTTTGTCAGCTGCTGACAACATTATAGTCATGATGCAGAAATTTCAGTTCACCTTTGAAATCAGTTAGAAAAATAGGTTAAAAATATTATGTATTATAACCAATTACTTTTTATTGTAAAAACATTGAGTCAAGGTTACTATGGAAACAATCCTTCTGTTACTTCAGCAATGGATTGAAAATAGCTAGGTTTTCTTCCCAGTAAGTCAAAAAGAGCCCAATAATCCTATTAAATTCCAATTAATTTATTGTTCTTTACAATTAATAATAATAATAATAATAATAATAATAATAATCTATAATCACATAAACAACTGGCCAGTCAGAAACTTAATAATCACTAAATAATATTAAAAAGGGAAACAGAACAAGTCATATCCACAACAAGTTCATATACGAATATATGAATAAGAAAATATATATGTGTATATAAATACCCCCTCAATTCCTCAAAAAATTGTGTTTCCCATAAAAAATTTGAAAAGATGTAAGTAGCTTCCCCAAATCAAGTTCTTCAATTAGGCAATTCCAAAAATGACATATAAGTCGATAGATACTGGATCATGTGTGTAAAATGCAGGCTCCAGCCAATGATATTCTGCTTGAGAAAGTCCAGGAGATTGACATGTACCTATGCATATCGATTGACCCATTTAAAAAAACAAGGGCTCAAAAATAATGTGATTGAGGTCTCAACTCACTGGACCCTAAATGCTATACTAGGTCACGTTGTATATATAGATAAAGTTCTCAGAATAGCTTTAGATGGAGGGCCATGCTCAGAACCTTTTGACACTATCTCTCCCAGCCCAGTGAATGACTGGTAAGGGTGATGCGCACTAATGTCATGCTTTTACCATTGATTATCTGGATTGCCACTGTTTGATAGCTACATTCAATATACACGTTACTATTGATTCCAAAAGATCCATTATGATGCTGGGGTTTATTAAACCAAGTAAAAAATCAAAATAGATTATACTGAGAAGGATTCTGATCTGACTTCTGATTGATCAGTTAGGATAGTGCTTCCATGCTTCAGTGAGTTTCATATTGGAAATTCTGTTCAATTAATTTTTTTCAATTCACAGATTGAACCAGCTAATGAAGGTTGCCTTACTAATAGTCCCAATTCTAATATTACATCTAATGATGCATGGTTCACACATGCTGAAATTCAAAAGAGACTAGAACATGTTAAGATAAACAAAGGCCAGATGGGATTCATCTCAGGGTAATTAACGAGCTTAGCTCTGTGATTGCCAACCCTCTCTACTTAATTTTTAAGGATTCATTGAGGTCTGGCATGGTGCTGAGAGACTGGCGAATAGCTAATGTGGTGCAGCTATTCAAAAAGGGATCCCATTCTCTGCCTCAAAACTATAGGCCAGTTAGTCTGACATCGGTGGTAGGAAAGCTTTTCGAAGGATTAATAAAGAATAGGATACTGGACTTCATAGCAAATAACAATACTATGAGTTTGTGCCAGCATGGTTTTATGCATAATAGATCTTGCCAGACTAACTTAATTTCATTTTATGAGAAGGTAAGCAGGGACCTTGACTCTGGGATGGCTGTGGATGTGATTTATTTAGACTTTGCTAAAGCATTTGATACAGTGCGACACAGAAGGTTACTGGTTAAATTAAGGAATGTTAGTCTGGAACATAGTATTTTTAACTGGATAAAGAACTGGCTAAAAGATAGACTACAAAGAGTGGTGGTAAATGGAACATTTTTTAATTGGACCAGTGTTGTTAGTGGGGTACCGCAGGGCTCAAATAGTTTAATAATGACCTGGATGTGGGCATTGAAAGTATGGTTTCTATTTTTGCAGATGATACTAAATTGTGCAGAACTATAGGTTCCATGCAGGATGCTGCCACTTTGCAGAGTGATTTATCTAAGTTGGGAAACTGGACAGCACACTTGAATGAGGTTCAATGTTGATAAATGCAAGTTATACACTAAATGGCAGTGTGTTGGGAGTTCCCTTAAGTAAGAAGGATCTTGGGGTTTTTATAGATAACAAGTTGTCTAATTCTGGGCAGTGTCATTCTGTAGCTACTAAAGCAAATAGGGTTCTGTCCTGCATAAAAAAGGGCATAAACTCAAGGGATGAAAAAATAATTATGCCTCTTTATAGATCCCTAGTAAGACCTCATCTGGAATATGCGGTGCAGTTTGGGACTCCAGTCCTTAGGAGGGATGTAAATGAGCTGGAGAGAGTGCAGAGACGTGCAACTAAACTGGTTAGAGGGATGGAAGACTTAAATTATGAGGGTAGACTGTTGAGGTTGGGGTTGTTTTCTCTGGAAAAAAGTTGCTTGCGAGGGGACATGATTAGACTTTACAAATACATTAGAGGACATTATAGACAAATATCAGGGGACCTTTTTACCCATAAAGAGGATCACCGCACCAGAGGCCACCCCTTCAGACTAGAAGAAAAGGACTTTCATTTGAAGCAGCGTAGGTGGTTCTTTACAGTGAGGACAGTGAGGTTGTGGAATGCACTGCTGGGTGATGTCGTGATGGCTGATTCTGTTGATGCTTTTAAAAGGGGCTTGGAGGATTTTTTGGACAGACATAATATCAAAAGCTATTTTGATACTAAACTCTACAGTTAGTATAGCTATGGGCATATATGGTTTGTGTGAAAGAGTGGAGGTGTGTGTGTGTGTGTGTGTGTATGCTGGGTTTTATTTTGGAGGGGTTGAACTTGATGGACTTTGTCTTTTTTCAACCCAATTTAACTATGTAACTATGAATGGAGAATATTACAGGAAACAAGCAGGATTCCCAAATCTGTCTTTTATAAAACTGTCACCGCAGACTGATCCCTTATATTTGCATGAAAGCATAAATTAAGCTCATAGGGAGGGCATTGATTGGCTATGTGGTAGCGCTAGGTGGACTGGCAGCCTGCAGAAATTTCTGTTTGGTAATGCACCTGTGTTTGTGCCTTAAAAACTTTCTCCTGGAATTCAAATTGTGCACCTGCTTTGAGGCCCCTTGGAGCAACATGAAATGGGTCTGTGAACAAGCAGCTGGTTGGTGATCACTGCTCTGTTGTCATGCATATGAATTACCAGTTGATAACAAAATTGACAAAAATTACACAATGTCTTGCTGGAACAGCCTATCAAAAAGTTGCCCTTTTCATGGACATCAATATTTCACACATCTCAAAACCATCAGCCCATTTTCCTAGCAATCGATTGATTGCAAGCAGAGCGATCCATCTTTGTTCATAACAGGTCTGTTGTTTGTGTAACAGAGACAGTCTGGTCTTTGCAAGTACAGTAAATAGCAGTTGCAGCATGACCTTCCACATAAACGACATAGCAGAATAACAGAAAATTTGCCATTTCTTAACAGACTCATTTCTATGATGGTAGTTTTATGCTTGTGCACATAGCTATTAGAGTACACAAGATGTGCAGCATTTTGTCTAAGAGAGAAAATGTTCCATTTGAATTTTCCACAAACAAAAAGATTTTTTTTTGATAAAGCTATTTAAATAGCTAATCCATACCAAAACATTTCAGCTGCTCATATTAGTGCACATTCTTATAGCATAATATACACATAATCATATGTTATGGGGCAGATTTACTAAATTCCCATGAATTCACATGAAGGATTCGAATATTCGATCAAATTTTCAAAAAGATTCAAATTCGAATTTTGAATATGCAAATTAGGCAAATTCGAATGATTCGAATATTCGAATGTAATTTTATTCGAATATTCAAAAATTCGATGGTCAAATACTTCCCCTTTAAATTTAAATTTGATCACTTACTTCGCCAGATTAAACCTACCGAAATGGGGATCATTCCCTAAGATCAAATAAGAAAAATTCAATTGATCGTTTAAAAATCGTTCGAAAATTCGATTCGAATTTGAATAGAATTCGACCGAATTTGATTGAATTTCACCTATTCGATCGTTCGATCGATTGAATTCGAATTCAAGTTTTTTTAATTCCCCACTATTCCCTGGCCGAATTTCGAATTTTTTGGGCATTTGAAATTCGACCCTTAGTAAATCTGCCCCTATGTGTTCAAAAAAAGTGCTCTGTTTTTTTTACTACACACAAACTATTGGGGGTTAACAAGGAAGTTATACGACCTTTAGCCTGCAAGCTGGTAACAACAAAACATGTGACTAGAAACAAAAATTACTGCATACAAGCTCTGAATTGAATGCTTAACATCCATCCAGCAACTAGGTAGCAAGCCAGCCAGTTCAGGTTATGATCGCAACAATATATTAAAACTTAACCTTTAATAGTAACATTGCTTAATAAAAACCAAATAGGCTCAAACCGACATAAACACTCACAGCATGTTCCAATCACAGCTGTGCAGGACAATGTCCTTAAAAATAACACATACTAAAAACTGAATGTGCAGGCGGACTGGGTAGGCTAGTGGTAACAAACAGTTTAAATGCACTTCCACTGCTTGACAATGTATCAAATTAGTCGCTACTATGAATTACTCTAGAATAGCAAATACCCTCCAATAGGGTCAATGTTCACACAGCGTTAATGCCAGTAGCACTCTTAAATATATTCCACACCTTCCAGTGAATCACATTAAAGCCCCCCACCATTCCCTCCCAAGGCTATAGTTTCTGCCTAGCTACGTTGGGAAGCGTGGGAACTAGCCTCACCACCTTCCACCTACACCACCCAACGCGTTTCGCTGCTCGGCAGCTTCGTCAGGGGCATAAGTGCAGAAACTATAGCCTTGGGAGGGAATGGTGGGGGGCTTTAATGTGATTCACTGGAAGGTGTGGAATATATTTAAGAGTGCTACTGGCATTAACGCTGTGTGAACATTGACCCTATTGGAGGGTATTTGCTATTCTAGAGTAATTCATAGTAGCGACTAATTTGATACATTGTCAAGCAGTGGAAGTGCATTTAAACTGTTTGTTACCACTAGCCTACCCAGTCCGCCTGCACATTCAGTTTTTAGTATGTGTTATTTTTAAGGACATTGTCCTGCACAGCTGTGATTGGAACATGCTGTGAGTGTTTATGTCGGTTTGAGCCTATTTGGTTTTTATTAAGCAATGTTACTATTAAAGGTTAAGTTTTAATATATTGTTGCGATCATAACCTGAACTGGCTGGCTTGCTACCTAGTTGCTGGATGGATGTTAAGCATTCAATTCAGAGCTTGTATGCAGTAATTTTTGTTTTTTTTACTACACCTGACTACTTGGGATATCATGAGTGCCTGCTCCATTTGACTCTTCCTGGTTCTCACCTCTTACTGAAGGTCTAAGGGCATGTGCACATTATACTGGGTAGGCTTTACTTGTTTAGATATCTTTTACTTTTTATTCAATTAAAATTTTTGTTAAAGAATGAGCAATAGGCCTGTACATTTTAATTACTATATGAAAATATAATAAGGGTATTGTACTTTTACTTTGATAGATAGGTTTCATTATAATTAATGAAATTGATGAATAGCAATATATGCTATGTTTTTCCCCTAAAGCACGTTCCATTTCAGTTTGAAATATATGTGATTACCTCTACATTATTTTACCCATCATAAAAAAGGTGTGCTTTATTAATTGTCTAATTTCATTCATATTATCTTCAGATATATTGCCATGCACCAAATATTCAGAATATTGACCAATGGCCTAATTTTGGCCTTCATTTTTGGACAGAAGCAGAAAAGGTGCTTTATAACTTATTTAGGTATATTATAGAAAAATGAAAGGTAGACAAATGTACTAATATACATTGTATATTATTCTGTTAGGATATTTGTGTCATACTACATCACATTTTCAAAGGTATAGAATAATGTGCATCCTGATAAATAGTGAACAGTGAATGGATGCTCATGCTCGGCCCAAGACAAATGACACAAATGCCTGTTTTCTTGAGTCGCATTATGGATTAGGTGCATTAGCCATTCTGTTATGAATCACAAATGAAACAATAGGACAGGCAGTGCCCAGCTTTATACATTAAATGCCCCCTTTTGTTATAAAAAAAAGTCAATCAAATGTATTGCTGTTTGGTCTTTTGTAACCAACATTAGTCCTATTTAGCTTGCATTTGCAATCCAATAGCAATTAATCCAGGCATTTCTTTTTCCAGATAATCAATGACAGATCACTGTGGTAACAGCCAATGAGCTATGGTCAGATGCAATTGTATATCTATTAAAACTAGACCTTCTTACACAGGCCAAAGTATCTGTTTCAACAAAAGCCCAACTCGTTATGTTAGAGATGGAGGGCCTGGCCTGTGACTATTCTAATGAACTACTTTTCACTTTAGTCCCAATGTGAATGAGTGCAAGTGAACATAAACAACATGTGCACTGACCTCATTTTTCAGTTTCACCTAAAAATATCGATCATTTAATAAATGGTGAGAAAAAAATTTACTCTTTCAAGCTTTTAATTTACAGGCTTGATTAAACCCACAACAATAATATCAGTAATATTTAATTACTAAGTTTGACATAAGCTGAATAGAACAGTGTGAAGAATGTATATAATATACAACCCACTTTTAATTTATGTTTTTTCCAAGACAGCACCAATCATGACGCTGAAAATCTAATGAAAGTGTAAGGATACCCTAAAAATCTTAGGTTATGTATATTATATAGTGTATGAGTACAGATGAAGCCACTTTGGATTGTGCATTTGACACAGAAAAACTTAACTCATCTATCCCATTTATCCCACTTAGCACAGAATATTGTGTCACAGCATCCCATCCAATTAAAGAGTTCACCATTGAAAACAGTGGTGCTTTGGTATGCTAATGAAAAGGTTAAATGAGTTAAGATAACAGTTTCTTCAATTAACCCTGAGTCATGATGCATTTAACTCATAAATCCCAGTGGCTGCATCTGTATATGGCTTTAGCATTTCAAATGGGAGTATACCATTTTTAGCATAAACAGTTGCTGAAGATGTTTGGTTGTCTATTATTTTAAGGAAGTAAGATATAGTTTTTTTATTATTCATTTATGAGTGAACTGTTGAATGGACCATAAAAATATCTTACTTCAAATTAAAAGAAAATAAAATTCTGTGTATGCAGATTTCCCTGGAAGGACTTGAATGGATTCGGTTCTCAAGCTAGCCTTAGTTAACATTCTAACACTCCCAAGTCTATAAAACTCATTCATTGGTTCAGGGTTTCTTTCAGGTTTCTGACTCTTTGTGATTTCAGAATCTATTGAGTTTGTGTCAAATAAACTTTGTCTGTTACCTCAAGTGGTCTGAATTTCCACAACAAAATCCATCCCAAGAGAGCCAAGTGGGAGAATAGGATACCCTATAACTTGATTATTACTCACTTGATTTTAAAATGCAGCTCTGCTTTAGCAATATAAACTGCATAAGTGTAGGCCCAAGGGTTCAATTATGAATGCAGAGCTATGTGCAAACTGTATTTTCCAAGAGTTCCAGCTTAATTGTGTACACACTCTTAGGGGCACATTTACTAATAGTCAAAATGAAAATTCAAATTTTGAAGTAAATTTTGTCTACTTCGACTACCGGATAGCCCAAAATTTGCTTTGAATTGAAAAAGTGTGAAAATTCAATTTTTTTAATTTTGAAGTACTGTGTCTTTAAAAATTTTTGAATTTGACACTTCAGCACCTTTAAGCTGCTGAACTGCTATTTTAGCCTATGGGGGACCTCCGGGAACCTTAAAGGAGTGTTTTTGATATTTTTTTGAAATTCAAAGGATTTTTCCTAAATAGTTCAAAACATTCAAATCGATTGATGCATTCGAACAATTCTAAAAATTTTTATTCAATCGAAAATTGACATATGTGTTCCATTTTTGATCGAAAATGCCCTTAAAAATAAAATGTGATGGTCGAATTTCAAAATCTATTAAATTTATAATTCGACCCTTAGGGGCACATTTACTAAGGGTCAAATTAATATTCGAATTAAATTCGAAGTGAGAAACTTCGTATTAGATTCGAAGGGAAAAACTTCAAATTTCAAAGTAATTTTGGGCTACTTCGACTATTGATTAGCCCAAACTTAATTTTGAATTGAAAAGATTTGAAAATTCTAATTTTTGAATTTCGAAGTACTGGTCCTTTAAAAATCCTTTGAATTTGACTATTTGCCACCTTCAAGCTGCCGAATTGCCATTTTAGCCTAAGGGGGACCTCCTAGAACCTGTCCTGAAAAGTTTTCTGAGTCCTAGGAATTCAAAGGTTTTGAGAAAAATCCATTGACTCGTTTGATTCAAACAATGCGATCAAACGTGTTTCATTCAATCGAAAACGGCCATATTCGATGAACAAATTACCCCCCAAAAAATTAGATGGTTGAATTTCAAAGTATTTTCACTTCAAAATTCGACCATTAGTAAATCTGCCCCTTCGCCAAATTCAATTGAATAAAAATCGTTCAATCACATCATTTGAATGAAACGATTCGAACAATTTTATGCAAAATCCTTTGAATTCCTAGGATAGGTTCTAGGAGGTCCCCTATAGGCTAAAATGGTGATTCGGCAGCTTTAAGGTAGCGAATAGTCAAATGAGAAGGAATTTTTAAAGTGCCAGTACTTCGAAATTCAAAAATTAGAATTTTCAAATTTTTTTCAATTCACATCGAATTTTGGGCTATTCGTTAGTCGAAGTAACCCAAAATTACTTCGAAATTTAAATTTTTTCAATTGAATTTTATTGGAATATTCACTTCTACCCTTAATAAATGTGCCCCTTAGTGTCATTCAATGCAACTTATGTACTACGAATCAATGCTGATCACTTGCTTTTTACATTATTGATGTGGATGTCATTAGTGATGGGCGAATCTCCCCCGTTTTGCTTCGCTGAAAAATTCGCCAATTTCCAGCGAAATTCGCGAATTGGCGAAAAAATTCGTGAAACGATTAGTTTTTTTGGCAAATTTTTTTTGCCGAATTTTCGCGATTTTTTTCACCAGCGCCGAATCGCGGGAATTCGCCGCAAATTCGCCTCTGACGAATAAATTCGCCCATCACTAGATGTCATCAGTAATGCTATTGGGGCAGATTTGCTTAGCAGAAGTCTATTGCATCCATGGATCCAAACCGCTACTGAAATCCTGGAATTATAAGTTCCAGCTTGGCATTAGTTTCCTAAGGTTTCCTAAGGATGCATACTATACACACAATTTAACAGAACAAATTAAAAGGGTATATTGGGACTTATTACAAGTTTCTAGATGCATGAATGGCCATGAGTACCTTTATGAATAGCATAAATGTGCATCTATTGTAGTGTTTGTAACTTGTACTTGTGTTTATACGTATGCTTTACAGCATGGAAGGAGCTGGAGTTCATTATCAAGATAGTGAGTAGGAATGCCATATCCATTGCAATTATAGTAGCTTTTAAAAGCTGCCACATAATTGCATGGTTGGATGGATTATTATTATTATTTTTAAGTAGCAGATTTCCATATGTATACATTTCATTTTTGGAGATATTTCAGATTCTAGTTGATGTACAAATACTTCTACAATTGGCAATTATTGCCCAGATTAGTATATATTTTGTGGATGGAATTCTAGAATGGGAGTCAGATTTCATCTTTCATGGAATACTCTATACAATAAAGCTTGCCCACTGGGTTTTATACTGAAGCTGGTTAGGCCATATCAACCAAGTATGGTTTTGGTCACTGTTTTTCCCTCTCCTCACTAGACATGTGTTATATTATTGTCTCCACTACTCCTATTTGGAAAGTCACAGAGACAAAACAATGTGTGAATGTCCCACTTTCTATTGTAGTAGGTGGAATAATGAAATGAAGCACTTGCTTCTGTGTAATGTACTGTAAGTAACTGTTTCAAGTGCCCCACCATATGCCAGGCATCTTACTTGGAATGGAAATATTGTTGCTGTGATAGAATCTGTAATGAGGTGGAAGTGTGACCTTGTAGTGTAAAGCCAATTCTTTTACAGCATCTTCATATTTCATATCTATTGACATCGGCAGATATATTTCATTTGCTCCCAAGGTAAATGTTGCGTGCTAAGGTGCAAAGAAGGTTGATGTGCACAAATAATTAGAACACTGCATTTAAAATCTACAATAAGTCTGTAACAACTTTGTATAAAACTAAGCCTAAATATATATGTAATGCAAACTGAGAAATAAAAGAACCTGTAATTCTTATTATCATGATGACATGACATAGAACTTAATAGCAATTAAATATACTGATACTGCCCATCTAATAAGGTTTTCAGGGAACTGAACCTTCCATTGACAAGCTTTCATGCTTTAATTGACAATGCTTTTAAATTTTCAAGATTATCTCTTATCCATTGTGAAGTTCAAAAACTCGTTGGCGAAATATTCATGAAACGAGTCTCGTCACGTGTTCAGCACGCGTTGCGTCATTTTCTTCGTGCGGCGCATTTTTTTTTTACGTGTGTCTCGTTTTTTTTTACGCCAGCAAATTTTCAGCAGGCGAATTTTTGCTGGCATTTTGCAAATTTATTCACCAGTGGTGAATCGCAGGAATTCGCACCTGGCTAATAAATTCCATCATTAATTTTCATCAATCAGAGCGGTGATGTAATAAGTATGGATAAATATGTAAGTGGATTGTATTATAATCTAATGCTTTATTTACCAGTAGGTCCTTCCAGCTGCAAGAGGGCACCCATTCCAACTAGAAGAAAGGAAGTTCCGTCTAAATATTGAGAAGGGTTTTTTACAGTGAGAGCTGTGAAGATGTGGGTTCTCTCCCTGAATCAGTCGTACTGGCTGATACATTAGATAGCTTTAAGAAGGGGTTGGACAACTTTTTAGCAATTGAGGGAATACAGTGTTATAAAAGATAGCAGTAGAAAACAGCATGCAGCATCCTACAGCTCAGAAGAATGATGCTCAGAAGAATCTCTCAAATGGCCCCCTTTTGAAGGTCAAGTAATGAAAACGAGTGAAATGGTAAGGAACTATCACCAATTTTTAATACACACGTTTTAAAAACAGACCTCAGGAAGTAGCATGGGGAGTCACAGAGAATAACCTTTAAAGCAGAGTAGAGTTCATGTTAGAGGTCACTCTAATGGCATGTAAAACCCCTATTTATGTAAAGAAAAGCTTAAAAAGGTTGTTCACCTTTGAGTTAACTTTTAGTATGATGTAGAGAGTGATATTCTGAGACAATTTGCAATTGGTTTTCAGTTTTTATTGTTTGTGGTGTTTTATAGTTATTTAGCTTTTTTATTCAGCAGCTCTCTAGTTTGCAGTGTAAGCAATTTGGTCTCTAGGGTACAAATTACCCTAGCAACCCTACATTGATTTGAATAAGAGACTGGAATATGAATAGGAGATGGACTGAATAGAAAGATGAGTACTGAAAAGTGGCAATAACAATACATTTGTAGCCTTACAGACCATTTGTTTTTAGATGGTGTCAGTGACCCCCATTCGAAAGTTACAAAGAAACCAAAGAAAATTGCAAATCATTAAAAAAACTATGGAAAATAAATAATGAAGACCAATTGAAAAATTTCTTAGAACTGGCCCTTCTACAATATACTAAACGTTAACTTGAAAGTGACCCACCCCTTTAAGTTACTGGAAAAGTGATGTGACGCGCACCCAATCCAGAATTGACACGCTCCACGCATGAACGTCTGTTTTATTTGGGGAGCTACTTCTCACGTCATTTCATGATAGTTTCTGGGTGTGATTCAAGTCTGATTAATGTGTTTTGACCCCCTGCCTGTCCCTGACTACTGCTTGTTCACAATATTCCCTTTGCCTGTTCCTGAACATTCTCTCAGATCCCTGACTTTGTGCTGCATTAATGTTTAGTTGTGATCCGGTCCAGACTATACTCCTGGTTGATAATTCTGTTCTGCACTGCCTGATTGGTAGAGACCCAGCCTGTTCCATAACTACGCTCTCTGTTCCCTGTACTTCCTGTATACATGTCTGTTCATTTGTCTGCCCAGAACTCTCCCCCTTGGCTTTGAGACCTGGTGGCATCTGATTAGCAGAGGGTTCCCCCCAGAGTGAATGGCAGCTGTTATAGTCAGAAGCATGAGCTGAGAATGGGAGCTTGGGGTTGTTTTGGGTTTTGGAATACCATACATTCCAGTTATTTTGTAGTTGGGTATCATAAGAGCCATACAGTGGCTCAGTGGGTAATAGGTCCTGAGTTTAAATCCATCTTGGACAGTACCAGATAGACTTGGGACTCCTGTGTGGTAGAAAGTGGATGTGATTACTGTCATTCTTTCATTTTAGGATCCAAAATGGAGGTTGGATTGAGCAGTTAGTTACTGCAATACAATTCTCAATGTCAGTGAATGATTTTCTTTTGTGGCCTGTTTCAAAAGTGAACTGTCACAGGTCACACCTTTTTTTTATTAATGGTAGTGTTTGTTCCAAGGACCCAAAGCCTACCATTAATTAAAAAAAAAGAAGGAGGATATTTATTATTATTTTAGTTCAGAATAGGTTTCTACTTTTCATCATTTTCTCAAAGTGTTTCTTTGGGTCCTTGGACCAAACAACATTGTACCTAAGAACAGGCAGGCCTTACCTGTTCAGGAAAGAAGATTAATTCATGCCTGTAAGGAATTATCCCTCTGCTGGGTTTGAATCTGGTACCTCTTGTGTTCTAGCCTGTTCCCTTACCTCTCCCCTATTCTGGCAGGCTAGAGGCATGGGCTCACCTTGTATTGAGGTCCCTATGGTTAGCCCTGGTTTGTCTGATTAATTCAGCTGCTCTGCACTAACTGGCGGGTGCAGCCTATTCCCTAGTTAACTCCCAGCAGAGGGCCCTTATTTAAAGCATGAGCAGACCTCCCCCCACTGCCAGTTCATAGTTCTACATTCTGCTGGTCACCCGGTTCTATGCTCCTAGTCTTAGTCTGACCTTGTTCTTGGATATCTACCCTGCTGTTATGTCTGGTCCTTGTTCCTGCTTTCTGTTTTTGGACTTTGTTTTACCTTGATCTCCTGAGCCAGTAAGTTGCTGTATCTTCTGTGTGCCACTAAACTTTCTGTGAGCATCCAATCCAGTCTACTCCCTCTAATTACCCTTTAAATATTAACCCAGTGGCCCTTCTGTGTGGGATTTGGGCCACTGAGCGTGACAATGCCCAATTCCCATGTATATGCCACCATCTAATTACAGAATTTTCAGTAAGTTTAGTTACCTTTAGATCCCATTTCATGTATTGAGTCCCTGTGCAAGCATGTTTGGCAGTGGGACCCTAGTGTGGACCCAACTGTAGACCCAACTGTAGTTACCAGGCTAATGGATAAACATGTGATCTGATCTCTTAGGTCAACAACCAGCCTGGAACCTTAAAGGGATGGAACCTTAAAAGAATGATAACTTAAATCAGTAAAAGCACATATTAATTTGTTTTCTTACTATATCACTGGAACTGTAGCTTTTCAGGAAAGATTTTTATGTACATGTATTGCTTATACAATATTTCCTTAAAGGAATTATCTGATTAGAACATATTGTCTGTTATTTTTGGGTGGTAACTTATTCAGGAGTTCCTGCAGGAACAAGAGGCTAATCTTCTTCACTGGATGAAAAAAGAATCAAGTCTAAGACTATGACTTGTGTTGATTTTTATGGATCTGTGGCACAATTCTGTGTTTAGCAGTGTTTTTCGTGAAACCATGGCAACATTTCAGAGCAAAAAATGTCACAAAAAAAAGCCCCCAAAAAATGCATTTGCTGTCAATGGATTTTGCATGGGAAAAAAAGTGAAAATATGCATTTGGACTTCAATGTGTCTTTTGCATTTTTACTATTTTGCAATAATAATAATTTACATAGTTTCCCAAAATTTTTTCCCAAAATGACATTTCTACTGATTATACAAAAGTACAAAACACCTTCCAGGGTAAAAATATACTATCCAATTTTTTACACTTATATGTATGTCATCCAGCTTACTGGAAATTATTCAGATCATACTGTAATAGCTTGCAATGAATTCTAATCATTTGAGTAAAACTTGATGGAAAACGAGGCACAATATGGCCATACTATAATATCTTATCTCTTATTCCTTTCCAGTGTGAAGAGGGTTGTTAAGTTCACTCACCAACTTTGAGTTGCCTAGAGCCCTCACTTTTCATAACTGACACTAAGGGGACAGTTTACTAAAATTTTGATTTCTGTTTTTTCCACAAATCACAGAAAAATTTGTGTTTTATTTTTATTACTCTAAAATTCAAAAATTTCGAGATTTATTATTTGCAAAAATCACAAAAAATTCAAATCAGTTGAGGTTTATAGAAGTCAATGGAAGCAGCGTAGCTTGTATTTACAGAATATATCTAGTATTGTTAATCCAAGCACTAACACATCGGAAATGGCAAGCATTCACCACTTTTGGATTTGCTTGAGAAGAACAAACTGATACCGGACAGAAATTCATTCTACTTTTTGGAAGGCCCGCAAGTGAACATTTCTAACATGATGGAGCTGCATAATGCTTTTGACAGACTATGAACAAGATTGTTGTTACAAGCCAGTAATCTACAATAAACACAGGTGAAGGTGTTAATGGTTATTACTGCAATTTATGGCAGCTAATCATAGCTAAAAAGGACAGTGTATGCTTATGAAGTGCTATGGTCCATGAATATTACCTGATTTGTTATTTTGTAACTACAACCTTGAACTGCAATGTTCCATTTTGTGGTTTAATTATTTGTGATAACAATATTGCTATGTAATTTCAATTTAAAAGGGTACAATATAGATTAATATTAATACTAACATTTGATTTAATCTTAAGAAGGGATGCACCGAATCCAGGATTCGGTTTGGGATTCAGCCAGGATTCAGCCTTTTTCAGCAGGATTTGGATTCGGCCGAATCCTTCTGCCTGGCTGAACCGAATCCGAATCCTAATTTGCATATGCCAATTAGGGTCAGGGAGGGAAACCACGTGACTTTTTGGCACAAAACAAGGAAGTAAAAAATGTTTTCCCCTTCCTACCCGTAATTTGCATATGCAAATGAGGGTTCGGATTCGGTTCGGTATACGGCTGAATCTTTCAGGAAGGATTCAGGGGTTCGGCCGAATCCAAAAAAGTGGATTCGGTTCATCCCTAATCTTAAGATTTACACATTAAGTTCAGAGGGATATTTATTGATTTTGGAACCTTCTCTACTGGTAGCTAAAGGAATTACTCATGAGTAATTCACTTTACTAGCCTGGACTTTCATCCTAAAAAGATAATGGTTATAGTGTAAGAAAGGCTTTCTACATGCCCCTGGAGGACTTTAATGAAGCACTTGGAATTACAGGGAGCAGATACATAAATGATACCTGCATTCCATGGGGCAGATTTACTAGGGCGAAGTGACTAACGCTAGCGAAAATTTGCCAATGTGACATAATTTCATTACTTCGCCGATTTACTAACGGGCGCAGGCAGCACATCGCTAGCAAAGGAAATAGAATTTTCACTCTGGCAAATAGACATAACTCTACAAATTCACTAAGATGCGGTTTACTGAACGTTACATCTATCGCTAGACTTGCCTTCCCCAGCTCTGACCTGGTGAAGTTCATTGGAGTGCATAGAATATCCTCAGTCTTCAGTTACAGACATCATCATTTTTGAATGGAATATTTTCCATTTCCAAGTCCAAAAAATGCTAATGTCTTTTAATTTATTCAGGGTGTTATATTGCCAAAGGCATACATTTTTTTTTGAGTACCCAGTTTCCCCCATGCATTTTCTACTATATGTCACATTATTTAACATTGGGATTATGTGTAGGACATTAAAACAACTCTATTGACTTTATTAAGGTTCCCTTAGCATGTCTAGTTATCAGTGTAAATGTAATGTATTAGATGCACCATGTAGCATAAATACAGTAGCTCCATTACTCTTTAAATTTCCCTCTTTATGCAAATTAGCATGCAATTAGAGTGTAAGACCTCTAGCAAAGTTGCGCTAGGCAGAATTGAACACTAGCGCAGCCTGCCTGGCGAACTGTTGTGATGGCTGCGAATCCGTCACTGGTGACTTTGCACTCTTTGCCCCCATATATTTAAGGAGAACATGAAACCACAATAGTCTATTGAACATGAAGGATCTTGTTATTTTTTTTTTTTCAAAATAAAATCTTGTCATTTTGTCTTATGAATGTTTATACAAAGGGTTCCAAACTGTTTTTTATCCATGAGCCACAGTGTAAAAAAATTGGAGATCAACACAAGAATGCAAAAAGTTCCTGGGGGTGCCATTTATGGGTTGTAATTGGCTATTGGTGGTCTCTATGTGGACTGGCAGTCTACTGGAGGCTCTTTATGGCAGTACTCTTGGTTTTTATCAACTAAAACTTGCCTTAAAACCAGGAACTGGAAAATAAGCACCTGCTTTTAGGCCACCTGGAGCAACATCCGGTGAACAACATGTTGCTCACAAGCCACTGGTTGGGGATCACTGGTTTATACTGTGAGAAAATCAATCCAATCAAATTGTAATACTTACCTAAAACAATGGATCTATTTTAGTTTCATAACACTGATTTAAAAAGGGTTTGATAACAGAGTTCAGCTTTATTGATAACTGTTGCAAAACATGTGGAGTGCAGTTAAAGGAAATCTATACCCCCTGAACAATGTAGGTCTCTATAAAAAAGATATTGCATAAAACAACTTGTAGGTAAAACCATGCTTCATGTAAATAAACCATTTTCATAATAATATACTTTTTAGTAGTATGTGCCATTGGGTAAATAGAAAATAGCCATTTTAAAAAATAAGGACTGCCTCCTGGGATCGTATGATTCAACGGTGCACACAAACATACCAAACATTCTATAAAGTTATGTCACATGAGCCAATTAACAGACAGAGTCTGTCTTTTGCTTCCACACTTCTTCCTGTTACAGTTAGAGTTGAAATATTTCTGGTCAGGTGATCTCTGAGGCAGCACACAGACCATCATGAAATGGTGGTTCAAGGCAAGAGATGTAAAAGGGCAATATTTACTTAAATATATATACCAGTTTGGTAAGATTCTTAATTTGATATAAACTATCTGTTGCTCAAGTATTCATTTTCGGGGTATAGTTTTCCTTTAAGAGAACCTTATTGAATGGGTAAAGCCTTTCCCTGGAATTTGCAATTATACTTTAACATTGTCTTCAGCAACATCTATGCACAGATTACATACTGTAGTAACATGGTAATTTAGGTAAAACAATAAAGTAATTTGAATCTTTATAAATGAACCTCCTTATTTAATAAAAGGCACTAAGGGGCCAATTTACAAAATTCACGTGAAATGATCAAAGTTCGATCGAATTCGATCGAATAACGATCGTACGAATTTTTCGTGAAATTTGGCATCTTCGATCATCGAATATCGAATAGATCTGATATTCGATAATTCGATTATTCGATGATCGAAGAAATAAACTTTTTAAAGTTATTCGACTGCCTACTTCGCCAGATTGAACCTACCGAATTGTAATAGAGGCCTATGGGAAGCTGCCCATAGGCTTCTGAGGTTAAGTCCTGCTCGAATACCATTCGTACGATTGGAGCGTTCGATCGTTCGAATCGTATGAATTTTTCGGACACTCGAAGGAAATTTCACGATTTTTTTGTGAAATCGAACGATCGGTATCCGATCATACAAATTCATCGAGAAATCGGATATTGAGCAAAATGATAGCCTAAAACAATTCGATAAGCATTCGATGGCTGAATACTTATTGAATTGTGAATTTTGTTTACTGTGTGTTTATTGTTTTACCTAAATTACCATTTAGCAATTAGTAATAGTAATAGTAAATTTGCCCCTAAGTTTGTCCTGGAGCAGTAACCCATAGCAACTAGTGAAGGGTGAATCTGACCCTTTTTGATTCACAAAAAATGCTTGACATGCATTAAAATCTATGAAAGTCAAAATTTTTTTGACGCATGACATAAAATATGATGTTAACCTTTAAACAGGTGACCAGTAAATGCTACCTGCAGATTGGTTGCTATATGTTTCTACTCCTGAGCAAACTTAGTGCCTTTGATTACATAACCCCATGTGTCTACAAAAAATATTTTAAACATTAATTAAAACCAATAGGCTGGTTTTGCTTCCAATAATAATTAATTATATCTCATTTAGGATAAAGTAAAAGCTACTGTATTATTATTATGGAAAAAAAGGAAATCATTTTAAAAATTGTAATTATTTGATTAAAATAGAGTCTAAGGGAGATGGCCTTTCCGTATTCGGGAGCTTTCTGGATAACAGGTTTATAGCTAACTGATTCCATACCTGTACTAAGAGCTAATTTCAGTAACACTGTATATTCTCCCTTGGTTAAAAGGCATCCACCCTTTTAACAGCTGCTTCAGGGATAAAATTTAGCTTTACAGCTGACTGTAAAAAAAAAATCTTTATGGAATATCGTCCTTTATATATTTAAAAATGGTTATTATAACCCAATAAACAACTCTTCTCCAGTGTAAACATTGCCACCTTGGCCAGCCTTTTTTCATAGCTGAGATCTTCCAAACCCTAAAATTTCTGAATAACAACCTTGAAATAGCAACTACCTTACAATAAGAGCGTGTTTACACTAGAACCTTGCATTTCTAGTTCTACAGTATAATGGAATAATCTAATTTCTACTACCATTTATCATTTTCTGGTTTTAGGGAGGAATAAAGACTGCCATCAAAAAATGATCTTCGCTCATCTGTGTATTTCCACAGTGATCAATAACGAGAATGTCTGCAAAGGCTGATATTTATTGCAGCATATTAAGAGGGTTTAATTTCAAGCAACTGTTCATGCTGGAGTCACTAGGGTTGCTTACTATATTATTAAATGGGATGAGTGGGAATGGAAACTTATTGAGCATGCTAAATAATGCAAACATTTCACACTACCTCCTCCTACTGTTTTAATTTCACTTGAATGATAAATAATTTCAACCTGCAATGCTTATTAAATTCATGGGGACTACATTCAAAACTTCTAAATTAATGTGCCAGCATACCCCACAGGAAGAGCTTGTAAGGTAAATTTAGGAACACCCTAGAGGATGCTGCTCCCATTAACTTACAACTACAATTTACTGCCACTGCAGTTTTCAAATGGCTTTTAAGTAATTAATTTATAGAAAAGGAGAGAGAGAAAGAAAGGGAGGGGAGGTTAACATGGTAAAAGGTTTTTATAAAAGGTTTTTATACACTAATTAAAATATAATTTCCTGGCAAATAACAACCAACTGAAGCAACCAGTTGCTCTATTCTTCTAGTTCAAAATGTGCTACTGATTTAATCCAAGTAACAGCTTCTATATTATGGGCAGGCAAAATAATGAAATTGAAAAATGAGTATTTCAAAGTAATTAAGTAAGAATTAAATGGTATTAGAAGGATTTTACACATTTATTAATTCCTATTCAGCATGGTAATGGTGTTCTGTAATAAAAGACCTTTGCAAATAAGACGGTTTGAAAAATTGAAAAATGTTCAATTTACAGCAAAATGTCTGGTTGAATCAATTCTGGAGGGGATTTAATAGCAGGTGTCCAAAATGTATGACAGCGAGAAAAATAGTGACATGCAGAGTATCGCAAGAGAAGAACACTGAGCATAATGAGGTGGTATCCAAGATGAAACAGGAGAATGGTTGTGGGTTAAATAGACCAACATCCTACCATCCTACGTGCTAAAACTTAGCAAAAACAGTAGTATCAGCTACCAGCAAAGAATTTATTATGCAATTAATTGCATGCTACTATAGCTTGCAAGCCTTAAAAAACATCAGCCAGTTATATATACCTGCAAACAACAGCAATATCAAGTGTACATTTTATTGGAATGAACTTCATGTATAGTCCACTTCAGACTTATGACTTATGTTAGAAACCAGTCCTCAGTGCCTAATTTAGCAGAACCTGGTACCCATTCTCTCATAAGGTTTGTGCCTTAATAACATGCATGTGCCATACCAGTTGGAAGTTCTGCCACTCGAGGGAAATTCCACAGCTCTCCATTCATTTCTATGGGATTTTGCAAGGTATATTCATCAATGGGTGAAGTCAAAGTTCACCCTTTGATGAATACACCTTTAAAAATCCCATAGAAATGAATGGAGAGTGGCGGAATTTCACTCTAGTGGCAGAACTTCACTCTTATCTTCACTCTTTGATGAATCTACCCCCATATTTCTTGATTTACTCATGTTCCAGTACTTGCGCTCCCATTCTACTACACAAAAATAAAAGCCGTTCTTTCATAAATTAATAAAATTAATTTATTCTTCCTTCATTTAAAATCAAAGCACCTCAAGGCATTATGTACCAAAATATACCCAATGTTGTACCCAAAGTTTAGCAAGAAGTGAGTTAATTATTGCACATAAACTAGAATTTCTCCTTGAAAACACCAAGCTAAGCATTAATGCCTGATTTGTCTTTTCTTGTAAGTGTGCCTGAACTGTACTGAAAAGCCATTGCAAAATTACAACCAGTAATCAAATTAAGATGTTCTACACAAGCAGAGCTCAGCTAAGCTCAGCGGGGACCTTGGGGGCAAGTTCCAATTTTCAAAGCAGGATCTGTGAACATTTTTTTACTGTTCACGATTTTAATATTTGATTATAATGGAGAAGGGTAACACAAAATCATAAATAGATTACAAAGTAACATATTCTGGCATTAAAAATGCAGGAGGTGCTAAATTAGGGGTTGAATCTAAATGTTAAGGGAAAAAACAATATTAAGTGCCCAAATGTGTCCTGCACATACCCTCATCTCATTCCATCGCAGTGCATAGCTTTTTCATTCAGGTGAAGCAAACTGTGACTCTAAAATACTGCTTTAGAACAATCACTATTATAATAGTTATTGTGCAAAATTATTATTGATTATGTATACCTTAATAGACAATCAGCACTTATTATAGGCCAGTAAGTTTGACATCCTTGGTGGGCAAATTATATGAAGGTTTTTTAAGGGATCACATTCAAAATTTTGCCCTAGTGAATGGCAGTATGAGCAGCAATCAGCAAGGCTTTATGAAGGAGAGGTCATGCCAAACAAATTAGATTGCTTTATATTGATGAGGTAAGTAATGTATCAGTGTTTGCAGATGACACAAACCCCAATTAATTCCATCCAGGATGCATCATTCTTGCAGTAGGATCTTGACAAACTGGCAAGCTGGGAGGCAGATGAGATTCAATGTTGATAAATGTAAAATCATGCACCTAGGATGTAGAAATATGCATGCCACTTATACCCTTAATAGGACTACAGTAGGCACATACATCATAGAAAAGGACCTCAGAGTTCTGTAGCAAGCAATGCCATTCAGCAGCTTCAAGGCCAAATAAGGTATTGAGCTGTATTAAAAGAGGAATAGATTTATGGGAGGAGGGGGTTATGCTTCCACTGTACAGCGTGACGGTAAGGCCCCAGAATATTCTGTGCAGTTTTGGTCTCCAGCACTCAAACAGAACATTATTGAATTAGAGAGGGTCCAAAGAAGGGAAACTAAGTTGGTAAAAGATATGGAAAACTTAAGCTATAAGGAAAGATTGGTCAAAGGGGTGATACGGTAACTATGTAAAAATACATGACGGGATTGTACAATAACTTCTCTAATGCTTTATTTACCAGCAGGTCAATCCAGCTGACACATGTTGGCTGATTAGAAGAAAGGAGGTTCTATCTAAATATTCGGGGGCTTTTGCAGTGAGAGCTGTGAAGATGTGGAATTCTCTCCCTGAATCATTCATACTGGCTGATACCTAAGATAGCTTTAAATGAATTGTTCAGTATAAAAACTGGGTAAATAGATAGGCTGTGCAAAGCGTCATCTATAAAGGCTGAAGTGACTGGATATGTAATATGATAGCCAGAGCACTACTTCCTGCTTTGCAGCTCTCTTGGTTTCCACTGATGGTTACCAGGCAGTCAGGAATCAGTGACTTGGGGGGGGGGGCACATGGATAATAACTTTTTGCTTTTGAATCTCACCTGCATGGTTAGGAACAACTGAAAACTCACTGAACAGTTATGTCCCGTGTGGCCCCCCCTTAAAGTCGCTGACTGACATAGGAAGTAGTGTTGCATACCTCCCCACATTTTTCAGCCACACCCCTTAATTACCATGTTCATTTTACAAAATTTGACAGGTTGTGAAAGTTTGAACTTTGTTTTTTTTCCCAGTTATTACAGTTTTTGCTAATGAAGGTGAATTACTTTTAGCTGTGAGTCTAACTTTTCCCAAGGGACCTGTTATCTTATATTGTTACAACTATTTATTTGCTTACAAAAGTATCTTACCTGCTGGTGTAGCTGTTGTGGGCTTTCTGCCAAAAGCCAATTAAGTTACAAACTTTGTTTCTTTTTCTGGCTGTTCAGTGCAGAGAAAAACGTGCAAACGAGGGACTGCAGGTTGAACTGTCAAAAAAGGGAGTGTCCGTCTAAAAACTGATGTTGGGAGGTCTGGTGTTGTGGCTATAATGTTAGATATCCAGTCACTCCAGCCATTATAGGTTACATTTTTGGCTAACTAACTATATTAGAAACATTTTTTATTTTTCATAGCCTATTTAACCAATTTTTTTTACACTAAACTGTCCCTTTAAGAAGGGGTTGGATGGCCTTTTCGCAAATGAGGAAATGCAGGGTTATGAAAGATAGCTCACAGAGCAAATTGATTGTAACAAACGGAGTACCGAAACCAGAATTAGCTCGAAGGTCCCTGTTGCAACTCACTCTTCCACCTAGAACAACCACATTAGGCTTTGGGAGGAGATCTCCACTACTAGCGTGAGTGAACCAGGGAGAAAGTTCTAGGCAGGCAAGGGAACTGAACATAGTAACTGGAACGGAGAACAAGAAGCATGGTTCAAACAGTCCAGGTCAATACTAATCAGGAGCAGCAGTGCAGAACAAGGAAATGAGAAAATGCTTGAACTGATTGGTTCAATACACCAGTTTCGCAGTACAAAGCAGGATCCAAGAGGGTAGTCAATACAACCAAAAGTTAGGCAGGCAGCTGACTAGACAGGGTCAGGGACAGGAAGGGTCATGAACAGATTAGTAACACTCAAAATCGCACCCAGGAATTAAGAATTAGACCTTTACGTTGGGTAAAACAATCTAGGCAGGGAGCCCTTTAAATAATTGAACTTTGCACCACTTGATTACGTCACACATCGATCTGAAACATACTGGAGAAAGCCAAGCACATGAACCCGGAAGAACAGTGTGCTACATCGCAGGAGCCTGATGTGGCAGGCGTCTCCACCAAGGGTGCTCCTTCATTACACCACCAGGCAAGTTCTTCACACTGATTCAGCAACTGGTCCAATTGCCATATTGGAGTCAGGAAGCATTTTTTCCCCCTCTGAGGCAAATTGGCAAAATTGGTCTTTTTGCCTTCCACTGGATCAACTAGCAGTTAGGTTGAACTTGTTGGACGTGTCTGCTTTCAACCATACTATTTAAACTGAATCACCCATTTCAATGTTTTTATTTCAAAAGCCTTTAAAGAGAATTTGCTAGAAATATTATATATTGCATACTTAATTGCACCAGCTGAAAGGTTCAGCATCTCTATAGAAGTAACAACTCACACCTTCAAAGCATCAGTAACCCACACATGCTCAGTGTACTCTGAGCAGTTGTTGAAAAGCTAGGCTTAGGGGTCACTGCAAATTATCACGCAGAAAATAATGCCGACATGTCATATTAGTTGATGCTACCGTGCTGATTATTAAATTTTACATTAATTGCACTGTTTCTGAGGTGCCATGTAATGAGAATCTGAATTAATCTTATACTATCTAAATTAATTCATATTGTGACATTTATATTCTATATATACAGAATATTGTGAGTACACAGAGAGATCCACTCCTTTTGCGATTTTGACAAACGAGCGGATCTCTCCCTGACATGCCCACCTTGAGGTGTGCTATATCACTCTAATCCGATCGTTGGGCCCTAGGGCCCAATGATCAGATCATAACAAAGGGTAACTGGAGGTTGGTTCAAAGGGCCGCATCAATGAACAGATGCGGCCGGGACCTTACAGGATTTTTAGTCATGTCCGATTGACATCTGGACGACTTTCGGCCATAAATCGATCGGGGAAGCCCATCGGAGGGCTCCATACCTGGGCCAATAAGTTTTTATTGGCCTGTGTATGGTCACCTTAACTGACAGTAGCACAGAGCATGTGCAGTGAATCAGTGGGAAAGAAGATTTGGAGCTACAGGGGCCTATTGAGAGGTACAGATCTTTTCTGCTAAAGGGATGTGGAAACATTTCTGCCCAACTTCTTTAGTTAAGCTTTAGTTCACCTTGAACAATTGACTTGCACTGTGTTACAAAAACAGTAAGTTCTGTATTTTCTAAACTCATATAATTTCCTGTGGTGGTGATATCTTTCCTTCTGAAATTGTTTTAAAGAAAAATTAACCAGAACAATGGAGGTCTCTATAAAAATATTTTGCATAAAACAGCTCAAACGTAATCCCTGCTTCATGTAAATAAACCATTTTCATAAACATGACCTTTTTTAGTATTCTGTACCATTGGGTAATCCTAAATAAAAAATGCCCATTTTAAGAAAAAAGGCCCACCCCCTGGGAGCCTACGATTTACACTGCACACAAACAAGCCATAAATGTTCGGTCACATGCTTCCATTCTTCTTCCTGTTACAGCATTTCTGGTCAGGTGATCTCTGAGGTAGCTCAGAGAATGTCATAAAATTGGGGCTCAAAGGAAAAGATGTAAAAGGGCAATATTTACTTAAATATATATTCCAGTGTGGTTAGATCATTTAATATGTTGTTTAATATGATGTCAAACATCTACTGTAGTTATCTTATTTCGGGGCTATAGTTTTCAAGGAATCATCGCTGACAAGCATTTAAAGTTGCAACTGCCTATCTATTATTGTGTTAGCAGACAGCAATTTCCCTTTAATTCTACAGTGTATCATTTCTGTAATGAGATGCAGATGTGATCATATTACTTGCCCCTACAGTGCCTCCCTCCCATCAGATATCCCTGATCACTCGTTTTCAGAAATTGACACATAATGATCTTGCTGTATTCACTGGGTATCTGTGGAACTGTGATACATATGTTGGAAGGGCTTGGGTTCTTAAGTCCATAATGATTGTTCCCTCTGCTCCCTTAATATTGCAATCTGACCAGATGGAGGTATATAGGTCTGAGTGAAAGTTATTAGTTAGCATTCCAGGAGGAACAGCATAATTTGCTTCATAAAAAAGTTGCTCATCTTAAAAAAGAATATGTGATATTACCTTGTAAATTATAAATATGATTCACACCACTTTTAAATTAGCTCAGCAGGTTATTGTTTTATATGTCATTTTGGTGCTGAGATGATTGATAATAGTCCAAAAAATCTGCAAGAGAATGACAAAATGTCACAGAGGTGAGCTTTTCCATTATTGTTAAATTTGCCAGATACTTGAGTGCCACTTGGAGTCCAAATGACAGCTCTACAGAGATCGCTGCACTGCCTGAACTGGACACGGGAAAATTGTGCCAAGTTGCGCTGCGATCATACTGAATTTCCATTAAATAGATCCTCACGCCTCTAGTAATTGAATATATAATGACAACTCAGCTGTTGCTATGCCTTACGCTCATACAAGTCAAGGGGTAATTGATTTGCAAATTTTGGAAGCAGCATCATTTTCTGTGGGGATGCATGGTATGATGCTTAATAATTAGCTGGTCAGAAGATCGCTTCAGAGACACGATGTATAATAATCAATATGGATGCAGGTTTTTTTTTTTTTAATCCAGTAATTCATTTCAGCGAGAAAAGAGAAACCCAATACAAAGCTTTGTGCATTTCTTATGATTTAGATTATTCTGCTTGCTGACAATGCAGACATTTTTTGGCTTACATAGCATTTGTCTGATACTGTATGCACTAGACCATGCAGACTGATTTGGAATAATTTCATAGAACCGTTTGATTTTTCGAAAGCATAATTAAGTCTCGTCGGATCTATGTTTTTTTGATAGAACTTTTGGAACAGTCATGGGTTGCTTGATTTTTTCATTTTTCATGGAAAAAAGTAGAAGCCGATGCTCATTTTGCTGGGTTTTGAATCAGAGAAATCACAGAAATGATTTATCATATCCATGATTTCCAAGGTGTCCATCATCAGTGTGACAAGAATAGACATGATGATATGATCAATTCAATGCCTCTTATATTAACCATTTTACACAATACAGTGGCTAGAGCTGCATGTTTTAAATTCTGCAATTCAGAATTCATATTTCATAAGTGGTTGTAGACTGCTTCTGTTTTTTTTTTTAGCAGAACGGATGCAATGCAAATATGCAAAATTTTTAGGAAGGGATTGAGTACTTAAGAGGGTATACCTAATTACTCATAAGACCACTGTGATCCGTGGTATGGTGGATTCTGAACAAATATCTATGCATTTAATCACCATAATCTTCATCTGCTTGTAATAACACTTAATACGTGAAGGATTCGAAGTTCGAACAAATTTGATCGAATTTCAATCGTAGGATTTATTCATTTGGTCGAATATGTGAATTTTTGCATATTCGATCATCGAATAGGGAATGATCGAACGATCGAATACATTTGAATAGAGTCGAATGGACGAATATTCGATCATTTGACCAGCGAAGGATTTTAATTTTAAAGTTTATTTGATTGCCTACTTCGGCAGATTGGACCTACCGAATTGCAATAGAAGCCTATGGGAGCACTCCCATAGGCTTCTGAGGCTAAGTCCTGATCGAATAGGATTCATACGAATCGTACGAATCGATTATTTGTTCAGTCGAATGATTTATTCGACTGATCGAATAAATTTGTATTCGATTGCCGAATGATTGAATATCGAATAAAAGGTAGCCTAGAACTATTCGATTAACATTCGAATATCGAATGCTAATCGAATATCGAAGAGAAACAAATTTTTTTTGGGGAATAATAGTAAATTTGACCCTTAATAATCACATAATAATCAGTGTGGATGCAGGTTTTTCCAGTACAGGTATGGGACCTGTTATTGAGAATGCTCATGACGTGGGGTTTTCCGGGTTAACAGATCTTTCTGTAATTTGCATCTTCATATCTTAAGTCTACTAGAAAGTAATGTAAATATAAAATAAACCCAATAGGCTGGTTTTGCTTCCAATGAGGATTCATTATCTTAATATTGATCAAGTACAAGGTACTGTTTTATTCTTACATAGAAAAAGGAAATATTTAAAAAAAAGTTTTGATTAATTGAATAAAATTGAGTCTATGGGAAACAGCCATCCCCTAATTCCAAGCTTTCCTGATAACGGGTTTCCAGTTAACGTATCCCATACTGTACCTGTAATACATTTCAACCAGAAAAGAGAAAACCAATGCAACACTTTGTGCATTACCTTTGATTATGATTATTACGATGGGTTATATAGCATATTGTCATCATTTTAATGCCACGTTTTTTTGAGAAGCAGAGTGAATAATTCTGGCATAAAAGATGTATCAGCTTGAAAAAAAGCCACCTAAGAAGTTAACACTAGTGATGGGCGAATCTCCCGCGTTTCGCTTCGGCGAAAAATTCGCGAATTTCTCTGGATTGCCGAAAAATTCACGAAACGAGTCGCACGTCGTTTTTGACGCGCGTCGCGTCATACGTGGCGCGTCAAAAACGATGCGCAACTCGTTTTTGTTGGCGAATTTTTCGGCGGCGAATTTTTGCTGCCGTTTCGCGAATAAATTTGCCCATCACTAGTTAACACTGGTTTTTCCACCACTTTTCACAACACTAGGCCAGATGAGAAGTTATCTCATGGTTTATCCCATGAAAACTCATGGACGAGATTCAATTAGTGGAGAAAAAACTTTTCAGTTACAGTTTTTTCCTCTAGACTTCAATAGCGTTTTCATGAGATAAATATTTCTGAATTGCATCGCATCTCAAATTGAATTTCCATTAGTTTTTACACTATAAACCTTTTTTCAATTGACTTTTTCTTTTAATGTTTATTTTCTTTCATATTTATTTTTATTTGCACTGTTAGTAGGGATGCACCGAATCCAGGATTCAGTTCGGTATTCAGCCAGGATTCGGGCATTTTCAGCAGGATTCGGTTTTTGTCAAATCCTTGTGCCTGGCCGAACCAAATCCTAATCCTTAAAATCATGTGACTTTTCATCACAAAACAAGGAAGTAAAAACATTTTTTGCAGTGCAGTTTGTGGCGGCTCACTTTTAACCTTCCTCTCACTAATTTGCATATGCAAATTAGGGTCCGGATTCTGTTCAGTATTCAGCCAAATCATTCGCAATTGATTTGGAGGTTTGGCCAAATCCAAAATAGTGGATTTGGTGTATCCCTAACTTTTAGTTTTGGTCAGGCACACCTGCTTGGAGATGAAGGCAGGCAAGGTGCACTTAGATGTATGCAGATCCAGTGATATCACTGGCACACGCCAAACCTATACTGTCATAGAGATCTGCACACATCTGGATCCAGCAGAAGGGGACCTGTGGATGTATCCTAGGGGCACCAAATCTCATTAATCCACCACCGTCGTCCTGGGTATTAGGTAAGTGAATTCAGTGACTGGTGGGGGTGCCTAACTTTTGGCATATGTACCGAAAAAAATATTTTAGTACACTCTTCATCTGTTTTCCTAGGTGCAGATGTAAAGTTGGAAATTGGGGTGGCAGGTATATTTAAAGGCACTTAGAGACACTATATATAGCCTTCCTTTTTGTTAAAACTCTAAACTAGGTCTATAAAATTAAACTGTAAACACATTAATAATAACAGAATTTTTTTTGCTACATTATATAGAACAGGACGTGACTGAGCTTGAAGATAGCTTGAGTTACCTGCACAAACATGTTTACACAGCCCATGATTTTTTTTTCACATTCTCTCATGTGCTTCAGACTCTAATTGGAAGTTGCTAAGTAATGTTTGCCATCTCACTACATCCTGAACATTTATAATAATTAGTAATTAACTTAGATGGATACTGCATGGCTGCACAGAAACCAGTGCAATCTGCAGTATGAATCTAAAGTAAATGTTTATTAGCTTGCATGATGTTGAATATTTGTCTACTTTGAAGTAAACCTATACTTAGCCTCATAAAAATGTACTTTACCTTCTTAATAAACCTCTGCAATCTGCCACATTTATTTTTGTCTTAAGCCATTCATTTAAATGAAACACTAATGGTATCTGGTTTATTGTATTGTTTAAGACTGCAGTGACCAACCTACTTTAATTTCAATGTAATCATCGTTGCTATGGTTATAGTAATTAACTTACTTAGATGCAAGGAAAAAATAATTGTATCTCAAATTTTATTTGACAGATACCCACAAAAATATGTGTTTCTAATATACATTACTATATTACTTCTCATATACAGTACAATCTGATTAATTAACCGGCCACTGAATATCTATTCTCAGTTCTCATTAGCCTTTTAAGAAAATGTATAGGTATTATTATTATTAATAATATAATTAACATGTATTTATAAAGTGCCAGCATTGTCAGCAGCAGTGTATAATCAACATGTTTATACATTTGACCTTATTACATTCATAGGGACCAATAACTAGGTGAAGAGGTCCCTGCCCAATAAAGCTTACGAAGTAGAAGGGGTACCAAGGTACCCTATTATACAGAAAGTGGACAGATGGCACAAACAAATTTTGAATGCAAATATACTTGACTTGGGGATGCTGCTTTTATTGCTGATTTAGTACATGTATGGGACCTATTATCCAGAATGGATGGATGGGACCTGGGGCTTTCTGTATAATGGGTTTTTCCGTAATTTGGATCTTAACACCTTAAGACTACTAGAAAATCATTTAAACATTTAACAACCCCAATAGCTTGGTTCTGCTTCCAATAAGGATTAATTATATCTTAGTTTTGATCAAGTACAAGGTAATGGTTTATTATTACAGAGAAAAAAGAAATCATTTAAAAAAAATATGGATTATTTGTTTATAATGGAGTCTTCGGGAGATGGCCTTTGGATCTTTCTGGATAATGGGTTTCCGGATAATGGATCCCATACCGGTATATATATATGGCCCTGTATTTATCTTATTAATGGTGGTTGTTAGCTCTACTAACAAAGTCCACTAAGGATGCCAATGGTTTTACAGCATTGCTGTATAGGATTTACAGAAACTATATACATGAAATGGCCTTTTCTTAAATGCACATAAGAAAGGTCTGCTTCCTATGGTATATGCAATTTATCATACTAAAAAAAGTTTTTGGCACGATTTGGAGTTGAAAAGGTATATTATATTTAGAATTCGGAGGTAATAAAAATGTAAGATCTCACAGCAGCAGAAAAATGTCGGAAGCGCAAGCACATAAATGTCTTCTGTGATATCAATTACAGATTATGTTTTAGTCCCCTCTAGCGCTGCCATCTAAACCCCCTACAAAATGCTTATAAGATCCGGATGGAGTTCAGTAAATGCTGTAGATCAACACATTTTCAATTATTATTCCATGCCTTCCCAACTGAGTAGTTATAATACAAGCTGAAAATACTTAGGCAGATGTTTCTCGCAAGATATAACTAATAAGATGCTGATGTGGCTGTTTTGCATGGACTCAACCTAACCTCAGACTGAACCTCAATCAAGATTACTGTTGCATACTTAATGTTTAATGCTGTATCAAGTGCTGGCATAAATTGCTTTAAATATATATATATACACACATTTAAATACATTTTCAGTTAGGACCATTCACATTCAGTTTAAGCACAGTAAATGGGAATGCTAATCAAACTGATACAAAATGAACCTAGAAAAGCAGGTTATTGAAAACAGATGAAATACAGACTTGTTAGATCATTGTGTATCATTGTGATTGCAGGTAGCTGTAAGAAAAAAAAATACAATCACTTACACAAAAATCATGACATAGGGGCCTATTGTTGGAATGTAATAAAAGCCAATAATAATTCAATTAAAAATAACTGAAATGTGAAAATCTATACTTCTGCACAAACAAATTTAATATAATTTTTGCGAAACCAGAAACTTTTTAGCAGCCACTTCTGAAAGTGAAAGATAGATTGTAAATTTCATAGTTTGCTGCAGTGTCTAAGTCATACCCAAAAAGTTAATTTAGAGGTGAACTACTATAACTATTTAAAGACAATATGGCCAATTTATCTAAATTCACTATTTATAAATCTTCAGCTTTGTTTCATCCCAGTTTGTCTTCTACAGAACTTCAACTTCTACTGATTTCCTGACATTGCCTTGATTATATAAAATATAATATTTATATATTTATATACAATTTAAGCTGCATATATAAAATATAACATTCTTTTTGACTGAACTAAAATTAGACTGCAAGCCCAGAACTGACTAAATCCCATTATTTCCTCAGCAAGGATTACATGGTTGAAGTCACTGAAATGCGATTAAAATAAGTGGATTTCATTGGCATTTTACAACATCAACAATATTTTGCTTCTATTTTAATAACTACCTCAACTTTCTGACTATACTGGGATATTTTGTAAGCATAATAAATGGCCAATCCCAGCAAATCCAGCAAAGAACATGAACATATGGTATTGACACATGACTTGATGCTTCATCAGTAGTGCAAATTGTCATGTACATCTTATCTCATCACTCTCTACTCTTCCATAGACTTTCTGCTTCTTTCTGTATGGGTCATGTCTGGCAATATGCTGGAGTGTTTACATGGTATACAGTTTAGAATCCATCTTAAATTTTGAATCAAGTCCAAAAAAAGAAAAATAGCTTTATACAAGTATGGGATCAGTTATCCCAAAACCTGTTATCCATTCCAGAAAGCTTCTGAATTATGGGGAGGCTGTCATCCATAGACTCTATGTTATACAAATAATTAGATTTGTAAAAATAATTTCAGTTTTCTTTGTAATGCTAAAACAGTACCATGTACTTGATCCATACTTGATCCAAACTAAGATATCATTAATCCTTATAGAAGGCAAAACAATCATATTGTGTTTATTTAATGTTTAAATTGTTTTTAGCTGACAAGTTAGGAAGACCCAAACTATGGAAAAATAAATTATCCTGGAAACCCCAGGTCCCGAGCATATTGTTGAACTGCTGTAATTCTTCACATGTATAGCTAAAATTGGACAGCTTCATGTTACTTTCCTTGGTTGATCAAGTGACACATACATGTGGCTGGCATTTGTTTAATGTGCAAAAGGAGGTGGCAGCCCCTGGCAAGGACTTAAGCGTTGTTCCCTAGTTTTTAGGAAAAAAGGCAGTAAGAAATAGTATCACACAGACCATAGTCTTAGGACATTACTGTAACAGTTGGCACCCTAAACTTAAAACCAGTGTCAAGCACCCTGGTCTCGGCTCGTGCTTCTACTTATAACAACCGCCTTTCACCTCGGGAGGAGCCCTCGGCTAATCGGATGCCGCCAGGTCTTAAAACTAGAGGTGCAAGACGAGAGGTTCTGAGTAGGCTATGGGGCACGACTGTAAGTAAAGTCTTTTGGGCAGAAGGTTGAAGTACAGAGGCATGAGAGGGAATCGTAGTCGAAGACAAGCTGGGTCGAGGCAGGCAGATAGTAAGTGTAGTCAGTCAAGCAAAGGATCAAAACCGGGTAATCAATCAGATGAGGCAGAATCGGTAGTCAGATAACAGGCACAGGTCAGGATACAGATATCAGAGTAGTCAGGGCCAGGCAGGGCCAAACACAGAAATCAGGATCAAACAGAAGCTTAAAGCACAAATTCAAGGCACCAAGAATAAACTATAATGGGCGATGTGCAAAAGGCTGAACCGGCCTTTTAAACCTTTGAATTTTGCACCATTGCGCGTTGACGTCATGACATCAGTGCGCCTGCGCCTTTAAGACAAACCCGGAAGTGCGCGCGCATAGGAGACCGACGCGGCTGCAGGAAGAACGATGTGGGCGTCCGCGCTTTGGGGGCAGCAGGCGTCCCTGCAGTCTGCCCACTAGACCACCAGGTACAGACTTTATTACAATTACATAGGGCTGCTGTAACCACAATGGGAAGCTTATGTTCCATCCAATTCTGATGGAAATCTTTCAGAAATCTTTAGATTCTACCACCTTATGAAAAATAAGTAGATAAGTTAAGTGTTAAAGGGCAGTATATGACTATATACACCTTTGTTCAATACTGTACAGTATGTATAATGAGAAGGGTTTTAAGGTGTTGTCTGTGTCTAGTTCATGCTGTTATCTGTTTAATATAAAAAGGTGCATATCTGTAAACTAATTTGTAATTTACCTGCTTTTTTTAAATGTCATCTTTTTCAAGAAAGAACCAAAATATGTTTCTTAATTATGCAAAATGTATTTTAGGCACAAAGCATTTCACTAAACTAATAGGAGTAACATTATAATAGCAAACACCATGTTTGGGAACTCGCCTTTTACTGGAATGTGTATTTAATTTATTTTACTGTGAAGAAATGCTGGCAAATAACACCCGCTCCTTCAAAAGAACTTAAATTGTTACTTAAATCTATTTTTGCATAACTGTCCCCAAAGCAATTTTTTAAACAAGTCACCTTTCAGCTCTCTACTGTTATGCTTGAATCCCTTTCTTGCCTATTTATAATTACCAACTATCCTTTTAATAGTACACACAAAATTTACTGAGACCGATTAGAGCTCCAGCTAATAGGCAGATGTTTAATTTACATAATAGACAGAGTGTTGGAGATAAATGTTGAGAATAGAAATAGCTAAATTTGTTAAAGTTTGAATATACGATAACAATCAGTTTATCTCCCATTTGCAGTTTCAAGGATACATTCATTTTGCACAAAAATATTTGCTATGCAAACAACAGCACAGTCACTGTAAGATACATTATTAATCAAAATATGGTTATTTACCAGAAAAACAATCTGACTGTTTGACTGTTTTGTTAGAACTCATTGCAGTCCAACAGCAGCATCAGTGAGTCCAAAGCCCATGTTAATCTCTGACCCACAATTAAAATTTATTGCGAGAATAACAAACTGTAATATTTTTAACAGAAATTGTTATATGGTTGGCAACATTAACCAGAGCAGTCACATCTATGTACAGTATCTATCATACATACTGTACATCCAGCCCGTGGAGTTACAACATGGTTGAATTGTTTGCATCAGGAAAAAATAACTGTTAGGCAGGGAAAGAGAAATCACTTAAAACACAAAATACCTCAAACCTATTTATACAAATAATTTATAAAGATTCACCTGATTTTGGGGGAATTTTAATTACAAGAACAATTCCCCATATTCATACAAAGAGCACCCTATACTAAAATTTGAATGTCACCCTGAAACAGGGAAGCTCATTCCTGTCCCTTCCACGGGGCATAGCAAATGCCTACCTATTTATTCTATTTTTCTATTTCTTTTATCAGACCATAAAGTATCATCATCTGCTCTATGTTGAGAATTCCTTCTCTGTATGTATACATCAATGCTTACCTAGCATCAATCAATCTTTTACAAAGTAACACATTCCCCAAAAAACCCTAAACCTTAATGAAACTGCATGTAAAATAACAATAAACAATACATTTAAATGTATTAGAGAGCATTTTGCTTCTCTAGTGGTACTCTTTATGGCTGCAGACAGCTCATGCTTTGCCGATGCCTATTGGGAGAAGAGCATTACAGTCACATTAATAGTCCCTGCATGCATGACAAGACTTTATCAGTACTATGTAAAGAAAATCTAGTAGAGTAGCACAGATTTCCCATTGGTCCCAATAGTGATTCTTATTTACAAGAGCACATAGCACAAAATCACACATCAACTATTCATGGACACTGGCATCCTAGCCAAGCTCTGATAATGACAGATCATTTCTTCAAAGCATTCAAAATGTAAATTCCTCTTTTTCTATGCACAGTAGACTTGACTTATCTTAAAGTGGACCTGTCACCCCAAAAAAAATATTCAAAATCATATTTTATCACATTAGTCAAGCAGAATTAACATTAATTATACTATATAAATTATTAAAAACTTGTTTTCTTCAGTCTGTGAATTCATAATTATAGCAAGCAGGCAGGAGCCATTTTGTGGACACTGCTATTAAGGCAAGCCTTGCATCATCTCAGAATCTTGTTTGTGCACCAGAATGGGGGACCCAATGTCTATCCCCATGTCCTGGCTACACAATTAAATGGTTAAGAGAACTGGGGGAATGTGTGGGGAGCAGTGGCATCTAGGAAGTGCTGAATGGAAAGTGAAAGTAATTATCTGCCCCGCCTCTATGCCTAAGGCATAGAGGAGTGGCAGACAATATTTGATTGACAGCTGAGATTTTTAAATGAGCTTAAAACAGCTATGAATGCTTTAATAAGAATTTGAAATTGGATTTCATGTTTAATTTGAAAAGGACTTTTATTATACAGATTTTTGTGTCTGGGTGACGGGTCCACTTTAAGAGCATTTTCCCCAATCTATGAACCCTCTCTATGTTCGTTTAATGGAAACAAAAACTTTGCAGTCAACAAAAAGCCAATTCTTTTAATCCATGCTTTTTCTTTTTATGCCCCAACACACTGTTTCCTAACAACATGTCATAAGGCCTTACACTGTATAAAAATTGACAGCTCTGCAGCACACGGGCACACTTTACTCATAAACACCAATCTGTCTACATTATCACCAGGTTATTCAGTCAGCATCCTTGAAAACATCATCTAGTATCTAGGTTTAAACTGTATTTTTAACTTTTCAGTTACAGCAAAAACTAAATGCAAACCCACAATTAATATTTTGCATTACCTTTTAAAACAATCATTAAATTTTTTTCTTCATATGTGTATGTATTTTACAAGAGCCTAGGCAAGTTTCTTTAATTCTGTTGCTTAGTATGTATTCAAAGCACTAAGCATGGACTCCCTCCCTCATAATGCTCATCCTACATTAACATCATCGCCCTATAATTCAGTGCTGTCCAACTTCTGTGGTACAGAGGGCTGCAACATTTCTGGTCTACATGGTGGAGGGCTGATAATGGAAGCAAGTGTTATCCATTCCCTGTTTTAGACCATGCCCACTTTAAACCACACCCATGTTACCCATGTCCACATTAATAGCACACCAAAAAACCGAAAGATTGTTTCTCACTGCTGGGATATCAATCATATGTAAAAAGTTATCATATTAATTAATACGCTTAAATACATATAACCCCTAGATACAAAGAACTCCCCCAGCACATGATTAAACACCTTAGGGTCCCCTAACAATAATTTTGAAATGCTAACAAAGCCCCAGAACAAATACCAGGCTTACACTCCACAGGCAGAGCAGGTCACACGCAGGCAGAACAGGGCACACACAGGGGACACAGAAAAGGCAGATTATGGCCCACACAGATGAAGTATGGCATACCCAAGGACAATAGGGAAAACAGAGTATGGCACACCCATAGGACAGACAGAGTAAAGTTCATACAAGGAGCATAGGGCAGGCAGAGTATGGCACACAAAAGGATCATAGAGCAGGCAGAGTATGGTACACACCGGGAGCATAGGGCAGGCAAAGTATGGCACACACACGAAGTATAGGGAAGGCATAACAGAGCTGGAAACAGGGAAACCCATCAGGATCTCTCTAAGATGTACTACATTCAGTGACACAGTGCTGGTGCCCCATTAACATTATGAATATGGAGTGAATATGTGAACAATGTGGGCAGTTTCAGTCTGTGGCTCAGGTGTGAACAGTACAGGGCTTTAGGATGTAAACAATGGAGGTGTCACAGGTGCAAACAATGCAGGGGGAATACATGTGTGAACAGTTTGAATTTGAGTTTTAAACAATGCAGGGGACAGTTAATCTCTGTAGTGATAACTAGTGATGGGCAAATCTATCCCATTTCGCCAAAAAGTTCGCGAATTTCCAACGAAATTCGAGAAACGAGTCACGTCACGTTTTCGAAGCGCGTCGTGTAATTTTCGACGCATGTTGTGTTTTTTTTTTTACACCACCGAATTTTTGGCAGGTGAATTTTCGATGGCGTTTTGCAAATTTATTCGCCACCGGCGAATCGTGGGAGTTCGCTGCGAATTCGCACCTGGCAAATAAATTCGCCCATCACTAGTGATAACCTTTAAAGTTTACACGTGGTAAGCAGACACAGCAGGCAGAACATCATGTGGGGGGCCACACAAGAGGAGTTGCGGGCCACCAGTTGGATAGTCCTGCTTAATTAATCATTAGATGCAATGTAAATACAGCTCAAAAGTTGTTCTGTGGCTAAGACCATGCTTCAAAAGACAAGATATCAAAACCATTTGGCTTGTTCTTCCTGTGTTTACCCTGTATACAAGTAAAACTAAAGGGGTAATTTACTACATGCAAGCAAGGGTGCAAAGTACAAAAACAGGAGCAATCTGCCTTATTTTTTGCAATTTGCACCCTGCCCTGTACAAAGGAAAAGTGCAACAGGTCTGTGTGCTCCAAAACTTTTGGTAATGCTGTATTCATGTAGGGCAAGTAGGTTACCCCTATCACCCTCCACCCATTGCTGTCCCTTGCCCTAATATGCACAGATCACAATGGAACCCACCAGTGGCGTAACTACCAGGGGAGCAGGGGGTGCAATTGCACCAGGGCCCGCTCCCTCTAGGGGCCCACTAGAGAGGCTAGGAGAACTCCAATCTACAATTCATATGGGGAGAGCCCGATAGGGGGGCCCGGGTGCCAATCCCGCACCAGGGCCCACCAGTGAGTAGTTACACCACTGGAACCCACATTGTACTTTGTCTGCCTGGCATGACTATGGACTGCACCTCACCTGGGACAGAAGTGCTATTTGAATGGGCACAATGGAGCAAGGTTTTTATGATCACTGTAGTTCCCTTGCCCTTTTGTATGGGGTTCTATGTAAATGACCATATTTTAAGGGGGCAGCTCAACATACATTTAACTTTTTGTATGTTATAGAATGGCAACTTCTCAATTGATCTTTAATTATTTGCATTCTTTGAACTCTTCCAACTTTCAAATTGGGGTCACTGACCCCACCTATAAACAAATGTTTTATAAGGCTACAACCCTTATCATTACTACTTTTTATTACTTGTCCATATATTCAGGCTGTCATGAATAGCACACTAAATCCAGAACCAGTGCTAGGCTCCCTGGTCTCAGCTCTTTCTTCTGCATATAACAGCAGCCTTTCACCTCAGGAGGAGCTCTCAGCTAATTGGATGCCCCCAGGTCTTACTAAGAGGTGAGCAAAGCTAAAGGTTCTGGACAGGCAAAGGGGCACGATCGTCTCATGAAGGAAACTAGATGAAGGGATGCCAAAGACTTGCCAGACAACACAGTGTGGAACAGGCAGGCAGGGCCAGCACAAGCAGAATAGAGAATAGTCGGACAGGACAGGAACAAGGTTAGGATTGGAGACATCAGAACGGTCAGCAGGCAGGCAAGGGTCAGGATACAGAGTTCAGAATAGTCAGGCAATGCAAGGGTCAATGACCAGGAAATCAATAGGATTTACAAAAAATAGAACACCCAGGAATTTAGCAAATAGAACCAAACAACAGGCAAGGTACTGTACACTGAAATCCCTTTAAATAGTATTTTGATTTCTCGCCATTGCACTGTGACGTCATTCCACCAGCGTCTATGTGCCTATGAAACCCGGAAGTGCACACTGTGCGCGCCATAGAGGAAACTGACACAGGATGAGAAAGGCAGCACGCAGCGAGCGTCCCAGCTCCTATTCCTATTCCAGTCTCTTAGTCAAATGAATGCATGGTTCCTAGGGTAATTTGGACTCTAGCAACAGATTGCTGATAATGCAAATTGGAGAGCTGTTGAATAATAAGTTAACTAACTCAAAATGTCTCAGAATATCGCTCTCTATATCATACTAACAGTTCATTCAAAGGTGAATATCCAGTTTAATGTCAGTAAATAGTGATGGGCGAATTTATTCGCCAGGGGCGAATTCCCGTGATTCGCCGCTGGCGAATAAATTCGCGAAACTGACAAAAAAATTCGCCCAAAAAAATTTGCCGCGCAAAAACGAGTCACGCGTCGTTTTTGACGCGACGCGCCGAAAACGACGCGCGACTCGTTTCGCGAATCGGCGAAAAATTCACGAATTTCTCTGGAAATTCGTGAATTTTTCGGCGAAGCGAAACGCGCCCGTTTCGCCCATCACTATCAGTAAAACCATCTTGTAAAACGAAAGCAACAAGCACAGAATAACTGCACATTCTTCTCTTAATATTTCCATTAGACAAATGTAAAATAGGGTGTCCATTCAACAAAACTTCATTGGCATATAGCCTTCAGCCAGTTTCTCTATGCATTTATTTATTTACTTATAATATATAATAGATATAAATGATTCAAATGTTATTATCTAAATTCTCATTTACTTTCTATTGACAGCCATACATAAACCCAATGATATGACATTAACAGAATCCTAATTCCCAGGCTCATATTTCAGTATTACAAACTAGCACCTTGTACTTGAATTAAAGATCTGGAGCAAGGTGCAAAGCACAGCTCACATCAACAGGTGTTAAGTCTTCCCAAACATCTTGCATCTTGTGCATTCAAAATAACATCCTAGTTTACTGCTCTTTACCTGGAAATTGAATAAGTATATACTGTAGATGTAAATTATTGATGCTGAGATGTGTCTTTGTCAGTTTGTTTTCTGTTTTAGCTCTTGTAATGGAATGCATTATCTGTTGACATAAGTTCTAAATAGCTGTCCCTCTAAACAAAGACACATAACTTGAAGTCATATTTGTAAGAACAACATTAAATAAAAGTATTCATTTCAACCTTACTTGGGATATACTGTTCAGACCCTTATATATCTGCACTGTATGATCCAGAAAATCTTTTTCTACAACATGTATGAGATCATGAGTTTTATTTTTATAATTAACCTGAGATGTATTATAGCCTAGTATTTAATCTTGGACCCAGGCCCACAGAAGAGATCCAACTGCAGCAAACAATAACTAATTACGTTAATACAATCACGTTGAACTTCCCAGCATTTTAATGAATTGCAGTAAAGCACCAATACATCACTTTGCTGAAAGGTTCATCTTTTTTTCCTCTTTTCTGTTTTGCAATCCTCTTTATAAAGTAAGACAATTTCCCTGATTAATTGCAGGAAAATTGGAATTGGCTAAAGAAACCAAATGAAACACAAGCCAGCTGCTGATTAGATTATTGTAGACTTTTGTAATTAGAATTGGCAAAGTGATCCCAGTTAATTGTTAGCCAGCCTCAAAATTCATTATGGACACTAACAGATAATGTAATCAAAAAGTATGACATAATATACTGCATATTTTCTTAATCATTTCTTTTTTCTTTGTATTTACATGTCTTACAGGACTGGAGAAAATGTAAAGTTTGGTGTTACCTAGTTAGCCAATAAAAGGTATCACCAAACATGGTGCAACATCTTAAAATTACTGGAATGGAGATCAGATAGAGAGGCTTGTAAAATCTATAACCCACTAGTCTTATATACAGTATGTGTGATGGCAAAGCATGATCTTAAAGACTGAGTTCTGAAATTAAGGGCAGGTTGTTGTGACTATTAAAGTCATAGTGACACATTTCTATCAATAGGTGCTTCGATGCTTCGATGAGGGTGCTTCGATGAGGGTGGTTTAGTGACTTTAAAAAAACAAATAACAAGGGCCTCTTTTGGAAGTGATAGTGACACCATTCCACTTATTGATATGATTGTGTCACAAAAAAATAATAAACTATAATAAAAAAATAATAATATATATAACTGTCCCTGAGAAGTTTTCTGTATTGACTTACAACTACATGGGTGTATGCTGGACACATGTCCAGTACTATATATTTCTATCTCAGACCTGAATTACCAAACAGTCAGAGGCAAGGGGCATATCGTTCTAAATATGGGAGCATTGGGTCTGCGCCATAACCAGAGTGAATGTAAGAGGGAAACATAGGAAGCTGTGCCAGCTAGTATACTATTATCTCCTAAAGCAAATTCTCAGCACAATAAAAATTTTCTGCAAGGTTATCATATGTCAAATTATATGGGTGTAAACAATTATATGTTATGTGTTGTTGATGATACAACTATTAACAAATAACCCTGCAAAAGTCTGTAATTATGTAGTGCTCCCATTTTCTCAACTGTCTCTCAATCCTGTATGCCTTGCCACTGCATCAATTTTAAAAGCAATAATGCAGTAGTTTCCAATTACTATATAAAGGGTATATGTGCTGCTTGCTTGGAAAATAGAGAAGACTGAAGTACAGTGAGAGTACAAATTACAGTCATATTGTCAAAACAGCTTATTAAATAGCGGAGAAGATGGTGATGCTAATCCTTTGCCTTGGGCGCACAGTGTACCTTTACAAATGTCTGCCAGTGTGTTTAAATAGGTTTAAATGGGTATGACATTGAAACATTCTTTCTGTGACACAGGAAAAAGTATTATCAGAAAAACTAGGACAGCATAACTAACAGTTTCTCTTCTTCTCTCTGTCAGAATGATGATTAAGGAAAAACAATATCCAATAGATCAAATTAAGCTAACCTAAAAATGTATTAATTTTCTGTGAGTGACTGTGCATGTTTCTTTGCATCATAAAGAGCAAAAATGCTAAACTGTAGCTACTTGTAAGCAAGCAAAATACAGGTTTGGGATATATTATTTAAAAAAAAAACAATATCCAAAGATTTTCTAAATAGGTCATCGATAGTCTATATATCAGTACAAATATGAGCTGTCTTATTTAGGTAGCCTTCTAATTAAGTTGGAGCTTCATGGGTATCTCTCATCTCTTTTAAGCAAATAATTTCAAGAGCTTTTTAAAATTATTTGTTTGTAAATAACATTGATTATTAAGCTGCTTGAATCAAAAGTGGTGGCACAGTCACTCAGCAAACAGAAAATTAAAACATTGGGTTTATTTCAGGTGTAGAGGTTTTTTTTTTAAGCTATGGTGTTCCAAATGACAGAAAACCCCAATATCCAGAAAAAAAGGCAGATGTGAACATCCATAAAATTAGGTAACTGTTTTTGACTCTAGTTTGTTGTTTGTTACCCTTATATAACCAATGAGAGATGATAAATATCCAAAACATATGCAAGATTTTTCATATATTCTGCATGTTTTTTCATCACAGCCATCAATATTTGTGTTGCAGGGGGGTCTGGCAAGGGTCTGCTTTCTCAGTAGTATGTGCAGCGGCTGACCTTCAAGTATGTGTGGATGGTGATTTTTTAGTAGAGCAGGCCTGGAAAGAAATTTGTTTGGGGAGCCTGGGCCCCAAAAGCGTTGCCCCTGCCAAGACAGAGGCCTTGTGGATAATTCATTATGACAGTTCAAGTCTGATATCCTATATATCTTGAATAAATGTATCTATATGTTATATATTTGTTTGTCTTTTCCTTAATGCAAAAAAAGAACTCAACCAAATGTTTCCACAGACTACCCAGCCTAACTACTTTCCCATTTATTTCTCATTAAATAAATTGGAAAAGATTTTGATGGATTTCGACACAGCTTCTTATTACCCCTGTGACCTCCTCTGCCCCTGGAGACTTTTAGATTTTAGTGTAGAATGAAATGTAAAATGACTTTATTTGGCTATTTCCTCTTTATGCTTAGTGTTTCAAACTCAGATTTATAGACTTGCAAATCTGTATTGAGTGTGCTCATGTATGCAACGCTTAATCACTTAACGGAGACTGATACGCATTACTAAACAGTAATCATTTTGCAAGGAGCTAATTATTTGGCTATATATTTAATTTGCAATGATGTTTAACTTTTAAACTACTTTACAATTCCCACAGAAAGGCAGAAATGGATGCTATGAACAATTCAACGTTGTGTGTATGTGTATATGTGTGTATTTGTCTATGAGGTAAAGTGGAATTAAGTTAATTGTTTAGATGATTAAGATGGGTTTATGGCATGGTTTAAATATCATTGTTGAGGTATTCATTTATAAGCATGTTTTTTCCCTATCTATATAGAATCTGCACCACAGATTTACCCCCATAAATTGCAGGAACCCATTGCAGCCAATAAGATGCTCTCTTTTAAATAGGTGACCAGTAAATACTAGCTGCTGATTGGTTGCAATAGGTTACTGTTCCTGAGCAAACTAAGTGCCTTTTATTACATGATCTCTTTATTGTGACAGCTTGTGAATGGAAAACTGTGTAATGTAAAATGTTTAAGCACCATTGTTTGACTTGCACAAGCAGCTCTTCCGCTTGGTGTTCAGAGGCAACACAATAGAACTGCACACACTTTTTAGAGAGTGGGCTGTGGGTGCAGTTTGATTGCCTCTTATTAAGTCAGCAGCATATCAGTATTTTGTTGGAATAGACTGAGACCAGGCCAACAACTAAGTCAGTGCAGTTGCAATTCTAAATCATGTGACAAGAACATCTAAAGCCTATTACATAGAGGGTGTTTTGATCACAGCAGAAAAGAGCAGAGTTAAAAGGCCCTAGTCACCTGTCACTGCTTCCCATAGAAATGTAAGAGAGCATTTGTGGTGACTGGAAAATCACTGCTCACAAATGAGTAGTGAATATGGACATTTTGATCTATGCAGTCTTCCATCTGAGCGTAAAAGGATCCATGTGCCACAAACCTATTTTCTACATATATTTACACTGACCCACGTGAAGGCATTAACTAATTGTAACTATTATAAATCTACTGCATGCCTGCAGGAGTTTACAGTGCAATGCCTGCCTTCATGGTAGTTACTTTGGAACAAATGAAAAGTTGGATTCAGGGAAGTGTTAGGAACAGCACAGACGCGTTAAGCCAAGGCACTTGGCTTCTTTATTGATGTACTGGAGGTGGACCAGCCATCCAAAAAAAGATGAATCCACATGCTACAGTTTTTAGACTGAGTTAATTTGTAATACTAGAGCAGTGGTATGGTTAAGCAATGTATCAGGGCCCCCCCGTACCTCATAGCAAGGTTGCAGATATAGGCAGAAAGATATTCTGCTACAGTGCCAACAAAGTTTACGTCAGTACAGGTATGGGGACCATTATCCGGGAAACCCATTAGCCAAATGAATTATTCTCCCACAGATTCCATCTTATACTGTTAATCCAAATTTTTAAAAATGATTTTCTTTTTCTCTTTTCCTTTGTTAAACAGTACCTTGTACTTGATCTAAACTAAGATATAATTAATCCTTATTGGAATAAAAACCAGCTTATTGGGTTTACTTAATATTTACATGATTTTCTAGTAGACTTAAGATATGAAGATCCAAATTACAGAAAGAGCTGTTATCTGGAAAACTGCAGGTCCTGAGCATTTTAGATAACAGTTCAAATACCTGTAAATGCTTTTTTAATCATCTTTTATTTGGGTCACCAACCACACAGTTTGGCTCTGCCTCAGAGAGTAATGGTGATGTAAATTGCCCTGAAACATTGGGATTGTGATTGTGTTAATGAATTTACTAATACCGTCATATTCTCTTTGCTATGCCAGTGTAAAAAAATAGACTTTGCACAACCAACTTTTTCACAGCAAGAGACAATGCAATGAGAGAAGACCTATGATTATATATTTAAATTGTTTCATTGGCAGGAGAGATGGAATTTATATCTGTTGTTGAAGCCACTGAGTTGCTTTCTCATTTTTGTTTTTCCCACTTTGGTTCTCAATTGATTATTTCTAATGCCTATTACGTGAGACAAATATTGAAACCTTGCATTATTACAGCCTGGGGATGTACTGTACATGTAGAATTCATTGTACAAAGTGGTCAGGCAAATTATGTGGCTCTATCTCTTTGCTTAAGAGTTAACAATATAAATTTTGTTACATTGGGACATTTATGTATATTTTTTTTTTTAATTCAACTTCCATGTCACACCTTAGGGTAAGGCCAGACGGGAAGATTCAAGGAGATTTGTCGCCTGGCGACTAATCTCCCTGAATCTTCCCGTCTGGCCTGAGCCTTACAACAGCAAACGGCTTAGCAAAAGTAAAGTTTGTATTTTCCACACCTACAAGATAATATACCCACTATTAACATATCATAAATAATGTATCACACTAAGATAGCAGGAAGGTGACCAGTTTAAAAATGACTTGTGTTTAGATAGTAGGCAGCATTCATTTTCTTATACCAATATAAATGGCGCAAGTTGTTCAATCTTCGAAGGCTGTGCCACTACAGTATACATGATTAATGAGGCTTGAGTGTATTGATGACAGTCTTCCCTCATTTAACTTGACCAGATAAATGAATAGTTCCATTCACCCATCTAATGTTGAAGACACTTCAGCTAAAGAGACAGCTCACTCCAAGATCTCCTTTCTTGTCACAACAAGGTTACATAAGAAATGGAAAAATGTCACACATATGGAATATAAAACTGTTTTGCCTTAAATCCATCAGAAAGTGCCTGCTATTTTAATACTATAACCCATAAATATGTTAAACTAATAACACTGTGATAGTTAACTGAATGATGGTACACCATGCAAACTGAAAAGGAAAGTGTTAATTGATAAAAAAAAAATACAATGTATTCCAATTAGAGCATATACAGGCATTTTATACCAAGGAACAGGCTCTAGTTGGGAAATGCCACCATAATTTGAAAAATAACTGTCTGTGGAACAATATTTAAATGGAATTGTTGATTTCTCCCAGAGTAGCAGTCACAACTATATTTTGTATTCAAGTTTTTTATTCAACAATGCTCCTACATTCTAATTAATAATGTCCAATGCATACAAGTATAAATGTACAGTACGCAAATTGCTCTAATGGTAACAGTGAAGGCTATAATGTCAATTAAGCTCCAAAGATATTCTCTTATTGATAAATATATCTATTGGTACAGAATGTTGCACTGTGGAGGAATTAATACATCAGGGATGTACCAAACCCATGATTTATTCAACACTATACATTATGTTACACTATGTAAACAAAGTTTAGAAATCATAAATAGAAATGCAGAGTTTCTACATATTTTTTATAAACTACTCAACTATACTATACTCAAGATTAGTGATGGGCGAATCTCCCGCGTTTCGCTTCGGCAAAAAATTCGCGAATTTCCAGAGAAATTCGCGAATTGACGAAAAAATTCTCGAAACGAGTCGCGTGTCATTTTTGCCGTGCGTCGCGTCAAACGCGTCGCATAGTTTGCGACGTGCGTTGCGTCAATCACGTCGCGTCGTTTTCGGCGCACGTCACGTCGTTTTTGACGCGACGCGTCGAAAACTACGTGACGTGCGCCGAAAACGCGCAACTCGTTTTTTGGGCGAATTTTTCTGCAGCAAATTTTTGCTGGCGTTTCGCGAATTTATTCGCCACGAATTCGCCCCCGGCGAATAAATTCGCCCATCACTACTCAACATTTTTTAAACACAAGCCTCAACTGCTCCTAGTCCTTAAAGATGTCAAATATAGGTCCTACAACCCCTTTGTCGTAACTGCTATCATATTTTAATGTAGACAGTTGCAAAATGTTTTGGCGAGATACTGTTCTGAAACACCTGAAAATATTTAACTCCAAGACGAGAGCTGACGTATGTTTAAAAAGGGCACAGTATGTTACCCTAAAACAACATGAATTCAGTTTCAAAAGCACAAACAATTCTGTTCTTGTAAAGTCAACAGAAGTATAACAGTTGGAAAAAGAGAACCTTAAGCGGGTCATTTGATATTTCTATGCAAAAACTTTATATATTATATTTTTCGTGGTGAATGTGAATGCTTTGTAGAATTTTTTGTTCAAGATAGAAAACCTTGAACAACATACAACAATTTCAGTTTGATATGTTGAAGCAATTTATGATGTTAAATCTCAGAGACAGAGTTGGGGTTTAGAAATTTTAAGTTTGGGGTTCAGTATTCCTTAGAACATTAAATTATTATGGCAACAATGTAATGTTATATTGGCATTTACCTTTAAATAAGGTAAAGGAGTCCACCTTTCTTTTCAAGGCATGTTGCAACCAGTGAATAACTGGTGATTAAGCATTTAGGTCTGTCAGCCACTCCTAACTTCTGAACCATCTATAGTACTAGCCATTGTAACCCTGTCTTTGCTATTGCATATACTTTACTAAGGAAAAGAAATGATGGAGCACATTCATTTATCCACATTTAAGCACATTCATTTGAATTATTCATTGGACCCTGAATTAGAGATAATACATTTTTTAAATAAGATACACTCTCAACCTGTATATTTTTTACAACTGATGTCTTTGGAGGGAGATAAGCCTTTGCCAATACAATGTAAGAAGGGCTAAAAGGAATGGAAAAGGGCAATTTTTAAAGCAAGAAATGCAATAACAAGGATTTAGAACATAGAAAGTATTCACATGCCTCATGCTACACACTTCCTTGAAAAGGAGAGGCCTTAAATGATGGGACAAGATGCGGAAGATACAGTTTGATAATTCAGAACCATAAATCCAATCGGCACCCAGTCTGTTTTGGTCTTTTAAGATCTCGTCAGTGCACCATAGAGCATGGTATGGAATAAATAACCATCAAGATTTCTGGTTTTAAAGTAGAGCTCAGAGCTAGTGATGGGCAAATTTATTCGGCTGGTACAAATTACAGCCTCTGGTGAATAAATTTGCAAATTTGCAGTGAAAAGGGTTTTTTATGCCGGCGACAGACAGTCGGCTGGCATCAAATTCGGCATTTTGAAAATTATTCACCAGTTTCACAAATTTCGCTGGAAATTCGCAAAATTCATGGCGAAGCAAAATGGAACAAATTCTCCCATCACCACTCAGAGCTCCATTTTTGCCTTCTTTATTGCTGCTTTAAATACTTGCAATATTTAAAGGTCCTAAAACATAGAACTTTTACCTCTGACTTGTAGTTCTTAAAGGAATTGTTCAGTATTAAAATAAAAACTGAGTAAATAGATAGGCAGTGCAAAATAAAAAAATGTTTCTAATATAGTTAGTTAGCCAAAAATGTAATGTATAAAGGCTGGAGTGACTGGATGTCTCACATAATAGCCAGAATCCATCTTCCTGTTTTACAGCTTTCTTGTTTTCCACTGACTGGTTACCCTGGTGACCAAGCAGTAACCAATCAGTGACTTGAGGGGGGCTACACAGGCCATAACTGTTGCTTTTGAATCTGAGCTGAATGCTGAGGATCAATGGCAAACTCACTGAACAGTTATGTCACATGTGGTTCCCCTTCAAGTCGCTGACTAACTCAACTTTAAGGAGCTGAAAAGCAGGAAGTTGGATTCTGGCTATTATATTAGACATACAGTCACTCCAGCCTTTATACATTAGATTTCTGGCTAACTAAATATATTAGAAACATTTTTTTATTTTGTACAGACTATCTATTTATCCAGTTTTTATTTTTCCACTGAACTGTTCCTTTAAATACTTTCCTTCCTATTAACATCCTTACATCTGAGTTAAACTACAAACTGTAGGCTGATCATTTTAAATTTCTTCCCTAAGGGAATAAACTGAGAGAAGTAATGATGTAATATTATTTAAAGGGATTAACCTTTTTGTTCTTTGTTTTAAGCTGAGAACCTTATGTCTCCATATGTGCATTGGGGATGTGCATTGATTTTTCTCACAATAGATTATTTTGGACAATTGTGTTTTTTTGTCCCTTCAGTTCCTGCAAACTGCATGTCGACAGATTTTAGGTGGTAATTTTTTTGTACGTATGTCATTTGTTCTGGATCCAGTACAACATACTTTCTGGTTGGGTTCCCAGCAATCTGTGATATGAATCTGTCAGGCATTAAAGGGATCTGTCATGGGAAAACGTTTTTTTTTTTTTAACGCATCAGTTGATAGTGCTGCTTCAGTAGAATTCTGCACTGAAATCCATTTCTGAAAAGAGCAAACAGATTTTTGTATATTTAATTTTTGAAATCTGACATGGGGCTAGCCATTTTATCAATTTCCCAGCTGCCCCAGTCATTGCACGAAAATGGAGTGCTCGACCCTATCCCAAGTAGTCCGAAAGACCCCTCCCTCGCTCAGGGGTCATTAAAGTAATTACAAAGAAATCCAGATGC
>CM044431.1:161122786-161181969 GCA_024363595.1 Xenopus borealis | reverse complement strand
CATTTTTTAAGTCCTGTGAGTGCGAGACTCTATTCCAGCTTACATTTAGTTTTGTTTGTCGATTTTTTGCACCATTGGGACGTGAGTGCTGGTTCCCCAACGGTTCATATATATATATAACGTCTACCTCCCTATCCTATCCCCATCCAGTTGTCCACCCCTATTTTCCCTTAATATTACCTGGGTCCATACCTAAAATATCTTCTACAGTTTTCTTCTCACTGTACAGTAATTGAAAAGCAATATAATACAAAATACAAAAGAGATATTATCTCTGACAATTTTTTAAAAGTAGCTTAGTGGTGCAACTTGTGTCACCTATATCACAAATATAATGATGTGAAAAGTGATCTTACAGTTCCTTGACTAGTGATGGGCGAATCTCCCCAGTTTCGCTTCGCCGAAAAATTTGCGAATTTCCAGAGAAATTTGCGAATTGGTGGCACGCTTTTGGTGCGCGTCGCGTCGTTTTTGTTGCGTCGCGACACACGACTCGTTTTTTTTCGCCAGGTGAAATTTCGCTGGCGTTTCGCGAATTTATTCGCCAGCGGCGAATCGCAGGAATTCACAGCGAATTCGCCCCTGGCAAATAAATTCGCCCATCACTTTCCTTGACCAATATAAAAACAAACATCCTACAGCCTTATGAATTTTATGGTTAATACAATGCTGGTTACAATCAATAAACCCTATATTTTACAGTGGATGGTACATTATTCCCTATATTATTGACAAAAAAGGTAGATATCTAATATGAGGAATTCAAAAAACAACTGGACTTGCTGAGAAATTTTAATGAAGATGTTTCACTGCTCATTTCGAGCAACTTCTTCAGTTCAAGTGACTGGTGTGAGGCGTTCTCGGCATTTAGACTCTTCCACTAATCCAATGACAATGGCACATTGTAACTCTTCAGAGAGGTGACATCTGAAATTCAGAGGTGTTGATTCTCTGTAGTTAGTGTGATAGGAATTTTGAATTTTTCTGTAGCAGTATGCACAAAATTTCTCTGTCTTAAATACGTATATTGATAATGGGTTGAGTACAGAGGATCTCTTGTATTTGTCTATGTGTATTTTGTGGTCAAAGCCTCATTGCACCCCCGCCTAATGGTTTTAAATTAGTGGTGGGCACAACTTTTCCTTGTTTGTTATAGTTATACAGGAGCAGTGACCAGCTCCTTGTTGTAGCACCCACCCTTCCCAGCTATAGTCAGGTGATCCCAATGGTGTCTAATAAAAGGGCAACCAAGATTGGGAGTTTTACTTTGAAAGCAGCTAGTAAGTTGCAGATAAAACTTAGTCCCTTTGTAAAATGTATAATGAAGCAATAGAATTCTTAATAAATCAGATGAAAATTGAGAGTAGGACTGGCCAGATATGGGATGACTTTGATTTACTTGTCTAGACCAGCTTAAATATATTGCAATATATGGACAATCCCTGTTCAGTTTAACCCTTTAAGGGCCAGCAGAATTTCACATTTTGGTTACGCGAAATGCCAGACGTTTTTTAAACATTTGTGCTCTCTCATTTTAGGGGCATTTTCTGAGGGGAAACCTTTAGTTTACAGTACCTAGGAAAACTATACATTGTTTTTTTCGGGAGAAACTGAGCCTTCTAAATCTGCCTCAGTTGTTGTGTATTTTCACCTCTGTAAAAAGAGTATATGCATTTATACAAGAAAAATATTTTACTTTATGCATGAGAATCCAACAATGTATAGTTTTAGGTAGATTTAAGCATTCTGTACAGCAAAAACTCCCGGCAGTATATTACCAAATTTTGAAAGCACCAAGGCAGAAAACGGCATACTTTAGATTCCAAGGTCAAAAAATACTGAAACAGTAGGTTTACCCCAGAAAACCATTTGTTTTTGAAAAGTACACATTCTCCTGATTCCACAGTGGGTAACTATGTCTCTCTACTCCTAACTACCAAACATCAAAGCTTGTCTGAACATAGCAGTTTTTATAAAAATTTTCCAAAATTTTGAAAAATCACTTCAAAGGATTTATTTTGCTGCTCCCCATATCCAACACTGTATTACGTACCAGGAGTCCACTGAACAGTTTGATGCCTATTGTGCATAGGTTTACCAAATTATCTAGCATTTAAAGACCCCAATATGAAGTTAGTGCATCCATATTGTCCAGGACTTTACTTCAGCTACTGAAAAATCAACACATTGACTGCTTTTTTGTGGGGTAAAACCACAGAAATATAAGTTTATCCCCCAAAACCATATATTTTTGTAACATACACATTTTACCAAATCTAAAATGGGTACCCATGCCTTTCTGCTCCAAACTACTGAGTCGCAAGGCTTTCCCAAGATTGTTGGCTTTGGTGAAATATCTGAATATTGCTAGTGATAGGCGAATCTCCCGAGATTCGCTTCGCCGAAAAATTTGCGAATTTCCAGAGAAATTCGCGAATTGGCGAAAAATTCGCGTAACGACTCGCGGGACGCTTTTGACGCGCGTCGCGTCAACTTTGGTGTGTCGCGTCGTTTTCGGCGCGTCGTTTTTCGCGACGCACGACTCATATTTCCAGCGAATTTTCGCTAAGCAAAATTTTGCTGGCGATTCGCAAATTTATTCGCCAGCGGCCAATCGCCGGAATTCGCCACGAATTCGCCCCTGGCGAATAAATTCGCCCATCACTAAATATTGCCTCAAAGCTTCAACTTTCCAGTATCAAAATGTCCATGTATCATTACCAGCATAAAGCATCCTAAATAGGAGCATGGGGGTCTAATAAACAGTTTGATGTGCAATATGCATAGATTTACCAAACTAGGTGGCATACAGAGACCCCAAAGTCCAAATAGTGCAAATGAATTTTCAAGTATAACACTTTGGCTGCCTTAATATAAGCACCTGGTATGTGTTTTATGTGCCAAAAGACCCCCCCCCTGACAGTATGGAGACCCTAGAAAACCAATTTAAATATAACGGTTTTTATCAAATTTCTGAAAATCGTCACAAAGCTTGAATTTCACCCTATTATATGCCCCACATTTTGTAACGTATCAACATAAAACATCCTAAATATGAATTCCAGTGGTCTACTGAACACTTTGATGCCTGATATGCATAGATATACCAAACTATGTGGCACACGGAGAAGCCCAAATGACAATAGTGTATATAAATTTTTACGGCTGATGCGCTTGCTGCTGCAATATAAGCAACCAGGTATGTGTATTATGTGACATAAGACCCCCTAACCGTACAGAGACTCTAGAAAACCATATATTTTCAGAAAGTACACATTCTGACGAATCTAATATGGGTAAATATGTGTTTCTACTGCAAACTGCCAAGCTATAAAGTAATGCTGAACATAACAGTTTTTATCAAATATCTGAAAATCCTCACAAAGTTTGAATTTTACCCCATTATATGCCCCACATTTCGTAACATGTCAACATAAAACATCCTATATATGAACACCAGGGGTCTACTGAACACTTTGATGCCTGATATGCATAGATATACTAAAGTATGTGGCGCACGGAGATGCCCAAATGGATATATAGTAGATAAAATTTACAAGGTAAAACAAAATAACACTAATACCACAAAAATCAATACTTTTTTTTCCAGAATAGTGTAATCAGATATCGGAATCACAGTTTGAATATTTTAGCTTGTCAAAATAGGTTTTACGAACAGAAAAAAACAAGTAACACCTATGCAGAACTGAAAATACAATAAAAAGGCTAAAAATGCACCAAAATCCACAAAATCACTGAAATAACATACAAAAGGTATTGCACAGTATGGTTAGCGAATACGCTAATCACAATGGCAATAAAACATTTTTTCAGCCAACAAAACAACAATGCGATTAGAAAAAAAAAATAAAGCAACGCATGTGCATATGCGTATGTACAATTGATAAATTGCATGTTATGTGCGTGTGCAAGTGTGTGTGACCCCCACAAGTGTGTGTGACCCCCCAATCCATAAAAATGTACATGAATCTAAGGGGCAAATTTTATTTGAATATTCGACTATTCTATGGTCGAATAACTTCCCCTTTAAAATTTTATTTGACCACCTACTTCGCCAGAATCAAGCTACCGAATTGGGGATCATTACCTTTGATCGGATAAAAAAAATTTGATCGATTAAATAGTCCGAATCGATCGATTCGAACGATTGATCGAATTTTTTTTATTTTTTATTTATTCAGTCAATCGAATAGCGGTAAAATCCTTCGAATTCGATGGTCGAATTCGAAGGATTTTACTTCCCTTTTATTCATATGTTCGAATTTCGATTTTTTTTTTTTAATTCGAAATTCGACCAATGATGAATCTGCCCCTAAGTTTGCCAAAGTAATAAGTGTGTTTTGTGTGTTAGTGTGTGTTTGTGTGTTTGTTATAGTTGCACTAATCTGAGGAAAAGGCCTTAGATGGTTGCATAACAGTCCAACGAAGATCTCAGCCGACAAAATTTCTGAGGAGGGGGCGGTGATTGGAGGAGCAGAAGCATGTGCAGCAGCAGGACACATACTGTGTAATTCATGTTTCAGCTGCTGCCTTGGTGGCCCCTGGGCGATCACACTCCAGGGGCCACGCAATCCCCTGCCCTGTTTGTTGCCTAGGGGCAGGGGATCGAAGAGGAATGGAGCGAGCAGCTCTAAAAGCCGATCCTCCGCTCCCAAACCCAGAAGTGCTGCAGAACGTAGAATCTACATTCTGTGGCACTTTGGTCCTTTGATCCACAGAATGTAGATTCTATGTTCTGTGGCACTTAAAGGGTTAAAGGGCAGTATGCGCAAAATGTCTCTGTCTTAAATATATTGCTAATGGGTTGAGTGCAGAGGATTACCAATGTGTAATGCAACTTCTAGAAACAGGTGTTATTGTGAAAGTTGCATGAATGCATGCGTGAAGTGTTCTGAAACCTCTGTGGTACAGATGTTAGCTCAGCATTGTATGTAGCAGACAGGTGGTGTCGTAGGCCCCCACCTCTTTTCAGGGATTGTTTCAAACCAGCTACTGCTCAGATGAGCAGTGAAACACCTTCATTAGTCAACAAACGTAGATATTGTAAAAAGAAATGTGTTAAAGAAAAACTTTATCCCCAAAATGAATACTTAAGAAAGAAATCCTTTTACATCTCTTGCCTTGAGCCAACACTTTGTGATGGTCTGTGTGCTGGCACATTGATCATCTGACCAGAAATAATGCAGCTCTAACTGTAACAGGAAGATGGAAGCAAAATGATTTTCATAATAAAATACTTTAGTTGTATGTGCCATAGGGTAATCCTTAATAGAAAATTGCCATTTTAATAATTAAGGGCCACTGCCAGAACTGTCCGTTAATTGGCTCACGTGACCTAACATGTTTGTTTGTGTTCAGGGGGCGGCCCTTAATTATTAAAAGTATAATAATAAAATTATTACAATTTTCTATTTAGGATTACCCAATGGCACATGCAGCTAAAGTCTATTATTATGAAAATGGTTTATTTACATGAAGCAGGGTTTTACATATGTCTAAGGGGCAGATTTACTAAATTCACATGAAGAATTCGAAGTTCGATCGAATTTGTATTAAATTTGAATTAGAATCTTCGAATATGCAAATTAGGCAAATTTGACCATCGAATATTTGAATTCGAATGATTCGAATAAAATTTTTATTCGAATATTTGAATATTCGATGGTCGAATAACTTCCCCTTTGAATTTTTAGTTGACCACCTACTTCCCCAAATCAAAGCTACCAAATTGGGTATCATTATCTTTGATTGAATATAAAAAATTCGATCGATCTCTTAAAATCGTTCGAATAATCGATTCGAATTCTATCAAATTTTTTATATTTGATCATTCGAGCGATCGAATTGCTTTAAAATCCTTCGAATTCGATAGTCGAATTCGAAGGATTTTACTTTCCCACTATTCCCATGGTCGAATTTTGATTTTTTTTTTTTTATTTCAAAATTCGACCATTAGTAAATCTGCCCCTATATGTATGAGCAATATATTTTTATAGAGACCTATATTGTTCAGGGGTACAATTTTCCTTTAAGTTTCATACAATTTTAAGTGTACGTTTTTTATTTTTTCCAGTATGTTGTCCATAGACTTTAAATACATGTTAGTGTTGTATGAAAAAACTAAATCTATATAGTTTTTATTTACTTTTCTTCAAAATGCCTTACATTCAGTTGGTAAAATTCTCCATTATATATACAGTCCACAATTGATGAGCATTTATAGATATTCTATTTTCCATAGTGTAACTCATTTTCATATGATTTTTACACTACAAAATTATCCTCATCCCTATTTATTAAAAAATGTATTTATGATGTATGACTTTGATTTTCATATGCTTATCAGGTGAACAACAACCACCTACAATGCACATACTGTATGGAAATCGTATCAGTTGCTATGGAGACTGAATGTATTAGGCTATCCTAGCCAGCTCCGGTATTATTTTATTTTGATTGATAAAATGGTATATAATATTTAATTCCCTCCTCTTACACAACAACTCAATACAGTGCTTCCAGTGTAACAACTATATCATACATTGTCTCACAATCAATGTAATATTCAAAATTAACATATATTATATACAAGCAATTTAGCTGTTTTGTTTGTTTACTGAAGAATGAGCTTTATGGTACAGACATATCATGTAAACCATTGAATTTAGCCCCTTATTTATATACTATGCGGGGCTACTTATTATTGATATATAAATATATATCTTTCTATCAATATCTAGCTATATCTATCTATATCTATACATCACTGCACTACCCCAATGAAAGTATGTAACACCCAAAGTAAAATGGACAATAAAAACTGAATTTTAGAAAACTATGGACTAGTCATACATGTAACATAAACAAGAAGTGGGCATGCATAAAACTGTTCTATTCATGATGAAACAAAGCATGACAGCTTAACAATATCATTATTTTCTACTTATCTGAATTTATGCATAGTAGTGGGACCTGGACAACTACTTGCTTTAATTTAAATTCTGTATGTAAATTCATAGAAATATGGAGCTAATATATTTTATGCAAATATCTGTCGGTGCGTGACGATGCATGCGCAATAGGACGCATTTGCCAGTTTGTACTACTGCGCATGTGCCGGCGCCCGAGGGATTGAATTCCCCTTTAAAGTCTACTGAAATTGTTTGTTGCAGGAAAGGTGTTCAAGGTGTACCTAAATTAATATATGAAGGTATTTCTAATTAAGGCAATACTCTTCCTTATTGAGTCCCAACCTGCTTCTCCCACTCCTATTGCTCTCTGTAAGTATTATAATTCCAAACATCTAAGGAGAACTTTACTGACTGTCCAATCCATTGAACTATTACACAGTAAAAGGAAGTTACACTGATAATGAGTCTAAAAGTTGTCAAGATGTTCTATGACAGCAGAAACATGTTACTCCCAACAGAACATTATTAACACTATACAATAGCATTCAAATAAGAATTTGACTACAACATCTCAGTTTATTATATGTATATATATATATATGAGCATTAAGTACATTGATTGACTCACCAACTTACCAAGCCCATTTTGTATGGACCTCGTTTGTCCTTGTAAATATTTCCCCTTTCCCAAACTGTTGCCTTGAAGTAGGAAGCAGAAGAGAAGTGTATGGTTGAACACTGTAACTCTGAGATTTGCTTTTCACTGTAGCTAGGGGCCCTAGACTTAACTGTGTAAAAAGCACCTGACTATTACTCATTCTCCTCCTTCAAACTTTACAGTTGGCAAAAAGTATTTTGGCAGGTACAATCACAATTGCAATTACACTGGGTTTAAAAAAGACCAAAGTCCATCAAGTTCCACCCATCCAAATGAAACCCAGTGCAAATACATAAGCACACACTCACCCTAAGCCCTCCATAAAATCAGTGAAACTATATATACCAATAAATATAATATATAGTATATATATACTATATATATATAATATATAGTAATTGTAGATTTTAGTATTGTCATAACTAGTGATGGGCAAATTTGTGAAACGCCGGTGAAATTTCACCTGGAGAAAATTCGCCTGTGTCTTGTTTTGGAAAAAAACGGATGCCGGCATCCAAAAACGAACGTGCACATCCAAAACGGGACATGGTGGCGTTTCATGAATTTTTGCCATTTCGCCAATTTCTCTAGCAATTTGTGAAAAATTTGGCAAAGCAAAATGCTGCCTATTGGCCCATCACTAGCTATAACCTATGATAGTATCCTTGTCCAAGAAATAATCAAATCCACTCTAAGGGATTAATCGAATCTGCCATCACAGAATCACCTGGGAGTGCATTCCACAGCATCACTGTGAAGAACCACCTATGCTGCTTCAAATGAAAGTTCTGCTCCTCTAGTCTAAAGGGGTGGCCTCTAGTGTGGTGAGTCTCTTTAAAAAGACAGATAATAATCATGTTTGTTGAAATATGAATAGAAGAGGACCTTACTAGAAAGATGAGCAATGAAAAGTAGCAGTAATAATAATAATAATAAATGTAGCTTTACAGAGCATTTGCTTTTTTGTTGGGGTCAGCAGCACCCATCTGAAAGCTGGAAAGAGTCAGAAGAAAAAGACAAATAATTCTAAAACTATAAAATATAAATAATGAATAGTGATGGGCGAATTTATTCGCCAGGGGCGAATTCGCGGCGAATTCCCGCGATTCGCCGCTGGTGAATAAATTCGCGAAACGGCAGCAAAAATTCGCCGCCGAAAAATTTGCCGCCAAAAACGAGTCGTTTTCAAAAAACGACGCGACGTGCGACGAAAACGACGCGACGCGCGTCAAAAACGACACGCGACTCGTTTCGCAAATTTTTCGCCAATTCGCGAATTTCTCTGGAAATTCGCTAATTTTTCGGCGAAGCGAAACGCGGGAGTTTCGCCCATCACTAATAATGAAAATCAATGGAAAAGTTGCTTAGAATTGGTCATTCTACAACATGCTAAAAGTTTACATTAAGGTGACCCACTACTTTAAGGAAACTCTCAACACACTGCCATTTAGTGTATAACTTGCATTTATATTATTTCTGCCAAAATGCATAACCTTGCATTTATCAACATTGAACCTTATTTTACGGTTTGCTGCCCTGTTTTCCAAGTCAAATAACTCTGCAAAGTTTCAGGTTCCTGCATGGAACTTATAGTTCTGTACGATTTAGTATCATTAGCAAAAATAGAAATGCCCACATTCAGGTCATTAATAAACAACTTGAAAAAAAATGTACTTCTAGATAAAGTTTTTATTTCTCATTTTCAATACAGGTAGTTAACATAAAGCAAAAGGAAAAAGAAAGGAAGAAGTAGGAAGAAAGTAAAGACAGCTGTATTCACTCTGAAATACATATATAAATTGGTGTACATTTCACATTATACTACCATACAGGTTAGTGGTTTTTTCTCTCCTGCCCTAGGCTCAACTAGGGCTAGGGTATCAGCTATACCTGAACCTTTTCTTGGAATACAGTTTAGTTTCCCACACTTTCAATGGCGTGAATGTCTAACCAGGGGGACCATATTGCGTCAAACTTCCCAGGGGAGCCCCGAGCTTCATAAGTAAGTCGAACAGCAGGGAGTATTTTGTTCACTAGATTGACCCAGTGTTCTACTGTCGGTACATTATGTCCCATCCAGTTCATTACAATTATTTTCTTTGCATAGTAAAGTAATGTTCTTGCCAGCGTTCTAGATCTGTTTAATGGGAGAAGGTCATCTACTAGGCCCAATAGGCATACCTCAGGGCTGCAGACATTTGGGAAGGCAATATTATCGGCCAGGTATCGCAGTACCCTCTTCCAGAAATCAAGGATTAGGGGGCAATCCCAAATTAGGTGGAAAAAAGAGGCTTCGAGCCCTTGACATTTAGGACAGGCAGAATCCAATCTCACTCCCATTCTTAGCAGTTTTGATGGAGAGCAATATAGCTGGTGTATCAGCTTAAACTGGATCATTCTATCCCTGATTGAGATAATGTCTCGATACAGGCCATCAACAGCCTCATCCCATTGCTCATCATTCAGGTGGGGAATGACTAGCAACCATTTACGTTTGGCTCTATTGAAGGGAGAGGGGGCAGAATCCATCAGTGCGCCATAGAGACGTGATGTGAGTTTGCCCGTTTGAGGATCATGGAGCATTGTTTCAACCGGTGGGGATGAGTAATCGATAGGGAGCGGGCCAAATTGTGCATAATATGCATGACGCAACTGCAAGTACCTGTAGAATTGTATCGCAGTCCCACCGATTTTAGCTTGCAGTTGTGCTAGGGAGGGAAATACATTATCAATCAGGAGGTCGCCTAGTGTTCGAATTCCCAGTTTGGGCCAGTATTGGACATCCTGTAGGGCCTAAAGTGAGGGAGATGAGAATTACCCCATAGCGGTGTGAATGAGGACTGGGTAAGTGAGGAGAAACCAGAAATGCGACAAGCATGGGTCCATGCCCTGAGTGGGGTTGTGATTGTCGTTGGGCAAGCTTTATAATCAGAGAGTTTTCTGAAGGGAAGATGTCTCAGTGCTTCCCATGAGACTAGCTTGAGGGCCAGAAGTATAGTGCCCGTGTCCGTTTCATCCATGTGTATCCAACTGTGCATATAATATATCTGACTTGCCAGAAAATAGAAATGTAGATGTGGGAGTGCCAGGCCACCTCTAGAGTTTGGGGCGGTAAGCATTACCCAGGAGAAACGCGGTAACTTGTTGGCCCACAGAAAGGGGATAAGGATTGAGTTGATCCTTTGAAAGATTGATTTAGGGATCCAGATTGGGGAATTATGGAGTTTGTATAAAAATTTTGGGAGGTAGATCATCTTAAATAGGTTCACTCTCCCCCACAAAGTCAAAGGTAGAGTAGTCCAGACCCCAGTGGCTCTCTTAAATTGGCTAAGCATTGGTTGTATGTTGTCGGCTATATACATGGATGTGTCGGACGTAATGAGTATCCCGAGGTACTTAAATTTGGATACCCATTGAAGGCCTTGAGTGTCCTTTGGTTGGTTGGGAATTGTGTCTAAGGGAAGAATTACTGATTTATTATTATTAATCATTAGACCTGAGTAGGCCCTGAACTTTTGGAGTGTCTGTAGGGCTATCGAGAGGGAAGCCTGCGGATCAGCTAAAAACAGGAGGAGGTCATCCGCATACAGGGCCAGCTTGTCCTCTAGGGAGCCGGTCTTATAAGCGTGTATGTTCTTATTCTGTCTTATAAGTAGGGCCAGTGGTTCGATGACTATAGCGAAAAGGAGTGGGGAGAGTGGGCAGCCCTGTCTTGTGCCACGCGAGAGAGGGAAGGGAGGGGAGAGCAGATTTCCTATCTTTATCTGAGCTGAGGGTTTTTGATATAAGAGCCGAACCAGGGAGACAGATAAGATATTTAATAGTAAGCTGGCCACCAATAATTCTGAATAATTCAATAAACAGATGTATTTTAATAGTCTGCAAAATTAGAGTGGTATACTTTATGTGTTATTAAAAATGGATTTATACAGTCATGCTGCAGCAGGAGCTACAGTACCTGTTAAAGAGATACCATGTTATTATATATCATTAGTGATGGGCGAATCTCATGCGTTTCGCTTTGCCGAAAAATTCGCGAATTTCCATAGAAATTCGCAAATTGGCGAAAAAATTTGCGAAACGAGTCACGCGTCGTTTTTTACGTGCGTCGCGTCAATCACGGCGCGTCGCGTAGTTTTCAGTGCGCGTTGCGTAGTTTTCGGCGCGTCGCGTCAAAAACGACGCACGACTTGTTTTTTTTGGCCGAATTTTTCAGCGGCGAATTTTTGCTGGCGTTTCGCGAATTTATTCGCCAGCGGCGAATCGCGGGAATTCGCCGCGAATTCGCCCCATGCGAATAAATTCGCCCATCACTATATATCATCGGTGCCACACTAGGGTATGCTGAGCCCACCGGTGGTCACCATTTCAAGGCCTTACTAACCCACAGGTCTCTGCCATCCACATCACAAACTGCTCCCACTACACCTGCCACATAGCTGTTGCAAATGTATCCAGGGCAGGATTCAGTCTTGGATTGACAGAGCCCACTTGGTTTTTTCCAGGTGCCCCACCGACCAAGTCTAATTGTACAATGAAAAAAATACCATCTCTACCTTCATTACTCTTTCTATACGTTTTCTTTATGACTGGGAATAATTTTGTTCCTACTCTGCTTTTATTCAAAAACAATGTAAAATTAATTCATGTAAAATTGTTCAGCCGATAGCTTCAACTCAGGAAAAAGAAAACTGCATAAATTTCTTGTTCTTTTAGATGAGTCAAAAAGAAATTAAAATCCAAAAGATAAAAGTAAGGTATTTCATGTAAAAATAGAGTTTGACTTATGCTGAGCTATGACATAGTCTTGCGAATGAACAGGAAAAATATATATGTAAAATTTACTGACCTTTACTGAATTAATAATAAACTAAGGCCATTGCAGATCTGTCTTGGGAGGATAATTCATCTTTTTTTCAATTAATATAGGTCCCTTGTTAAGAGGATGAAGGATAATGATTATAGCACATTTAATTAGGACACAATACTGCTAAGAAAAGTTTAATTTAATTTCTAGATTAAAGTAGTTCAAGAGATACACAACAATTATAATACTATATCTGCCTATGAGAAATGTTATTGAGAGATTTGTAGGAACCAAACATGGATAATATTCTAGATGTGTGCCCCTGTACCCACTTGCATTTTATTTGTTTACTTTTATAAACTTTTTCTAATGTATCTCTGCAAAAGAGAACAATTCTGGATTTTATTTTGTTGAAAGTCGACGAAGGATTAGAAGACTCTTGAAGCTCCTAAAATATAATTTCTATATGAGTATATTTTACAGTTAGTCAGTTATGAAACTGCAGCTCGTTGCTAGAAAATATAATTTGAATTCCATCACTGGCAATTGGCTTCATTTACCATTGCCCTGTGTGCATGAGTTGAGCGCTAAAGAATTTTAAATGGTATCCCCATGCAAGAACATTTGTTCCTGGGGCCATATTGCAAAGTGCAACTTTGTCAGGAACATTTAAGCCCTGTTCTTTGTGCCTGACATTTGCTGTCTTCTTCCTAGCTTGTTTGTCATTTAGCATTCCAGGGGACACCCTTACAGATACAGTCACTTGGATTTGTAAGTTAAATGTGTCGTAACTCAGGGCTAATTGAAGAAACTGTGTTATCTAAAGTTATCTTAACTCATTTAATGCATTTAACCTTTTCATTAGCATACCAAAGCACCATTGTTTTCAATGGTGAACTCTTTAATTGGATGGGATGCTGTGACACAATATTCTGTGCTAAGTGGGATAAATGAGATAGATGAGTTAAGTCACGACGCATTTAACACACAATCCAAAGTGACTGCATCTGTATGTCACCCACCTACTGCCCAGTTTAAATGCAAAGGTGAAGTGCAGCTTCTATTCTTTTTATGTCCTTGTAGAACCTACTGGGCAAAGTGCCAAAAGTTTTTTTGCCTGTCTTTGTGATTTGCACCTTACCCAATCTTAAATGAGGTCTAAAGAGATGGAATGTTGAGTGCTTAGCTTACCTCATGCTACATTATTAAGAGCAGAACAATAACAGGAATTCATTATTGTATCAGAATTTTATCAGAATTTTTTTTGGAAAGCCAGAGATCAAGGCATGTGGTTATTTGTGAACGGGGCATCTGTTTGCAAAACCAGAAATACCTTCATCAGGGATCTCCAGCCGATAGCCATCTTATTTTAGTTAAATACAAATTCTGAGACACCCTGGACAGCAGGTGCTGGAGCTTGAAGTTTGATCACTGTTGAAGCGCTACAATATGCTGCAATGGCTTGCTGGGAATTTTATTGACATTTATAACTTCTTCTCTCATTTAACAAACATATTGGTGATGAGTGATTTTTTTCCACCAGGTATGGATTCTCTGTGAAATCCTGCATTTCACCATGTGCAAATGTTGCAAACACCATGTGCAAAACATTGCTGAAACAAAAAAGTCTCTGCAATAAAAAACACCAATTGACTTTAATGCATTTGGAGTAAGAAAAAATGATGCGTATATAATAAAATTTGGTCCCTATTGACTTCAATGCGTTTCACCAATTTTTACAGTTTCTAAAATTTTTCAACAGTGTTGTGAATTTTTTGGCAAAGCGAAACGGGACAGATTTGCTCATCCTTAAAACAAATCAATATTGCAATTATATAAACAAGCAAGAAAATGAATGACTGTTTGTGCAGTTTTCAAATAATGAATGTCATTATTATCATACCTTTTTATGTACATAGCTAAATGCACAAACAATTTTTTTGGTGCTGTCTCCTTTTTCACAATTAAAATTCAATAAAAATGTTATTTTCTTGTTCTAGAATGTTCAGTTGGATGCATTAGGATTCTTGTCAAGCCAACAGGCAGCTGGAATCATCCTAGTAATTTAATCTTACGTTTCATGTAGTTAAACCACAGGCGGCCAAACCTCAAATGCTGTATGACATTGAACAAAGCTCATGTGAAAAGATAATTAAAGGTATATATCAATGCATTTCAGTACTTCGACTGCCAATGTTAGTAAGGAATCTAAGGATGGGTTTAAGTAATATTTCCACTATTTATTCTGTAATTATTTAAGTATTAGCAATTGTTCGCTCTTTCTGTTGTGTTCTGGATAGTATATAGTTATCAATTGGATAGTGGCCAAAATTTAAAAAATGCAAATTGATATTTGCCTGCTGTAGGCAGTGAGGGTACACGGAGGAAATATATGGAAAAATGTTACAATACTGTCAAACTACTTGGTATACCAAAAGGATGCACATAATTCTATATTCAGCTGTATCCTAATTATTACATCTTTTTGAGGACTTTAGAGCAGAAGTTATTTTCTTTCTATAATTTTGTCACTTTGCTTATGCATAATAAGGTTCACATTAGTTTGTAGTGGATTCGGTGTTCAAAATTGTGGAAATTGTAAAATTGGTGCATACAGTATGTGGAGGCCTTTACATTAACACTTTCATTTTACTAGATTTAGAGGTTTTTGAAACCACAACTAAACTTACTTTCTCTAAAATCATGAATGTCATGAAATTTATTAAAAGATAAGAACTGAAAAAGCAAGAATCAGAAAAGTCGCAAAAAATGCAACTTTTTGACTTGTCGCAAAATAGCTATCTTTTTCATATTGCACAAAAATCAGCATCAAAAACAATGAATCAAGAAAGATCTTCCAGTTGTAAAAGGGACACCTGATATTGACTTCTACATGATTTCGACACGTTTTACTGGAGTATTTTCAGATTCTGAATTGTCACACTTTTGTCACATAATACATCCCAGAAAAGTCACACTTTTTTAAATTATACCACAAATATTTCAGGCTGGGCCTTTTGACGTCAAAAAGTCCAACCCAAAATAGTTGTGGGATAATAATTTGGTCACTTAGTTTCCCTTAAGAAATGATGTGAGGCATAATAATGACATAGAGTATACACCATAAGGCAAAATTATTAAAATTTGGGGTTACTTTATTCTGTGATATAAGAAAATTTACAGCAAAAATATTATCTTTATTTTTATGAATGTTTGAATTTTTGAGAGTTGCTAAAGAAAGAAAATCTTGAACATTCCAGTGGAAAAATTTGGCAGCTAAAATGTTGTGTGCTTCAAGTCCTATTAGGAGTTTTGTAAGAAGTCCATTTTTAAAAATTGGCTAGAACAATATAATTTTCTTTGTAACCAAGTTCTCTTTCCATGACTTAATGGGGCTCATTTATAAACACTGGGCAAATTTTCTCCTGGGTAGTAACCCTTAGCAACCAATCAGTGAATAGCTTTTTTCAGCCAGCTGCAGGTTGAACACTGAAACCAATCATCTCATAAATGACTCCCAATATGTTTGGGTTAGAGTCCTGCACGGGTCAATTTTTCGGACTCGCACCCAACCCGTACCCGCAACCTGGAAAGCGCAACCCGCTTCTATACTCGCACCCGGAACTTGTACATGCAACCCACAGGGTACCGCAAGATTTTGCTGCAGGATCCGCTGCAGGACTCTAGTTTGGGTTTTTCTGATTCAAGTAAATGTCTCCAATGGAAAAAAAAACACAATCAAGTTGAATTTTAAATTATTTTCCTCAATCTGGTTTTGAAAAAATTTGAATAACAAAGTATGATGGCCTCCCCATGTGTTTGTTATAGGAGGTCTATTTGATTTATGCACATTATTAATTGCCTGTTTATAACTGTTATTATGGATAGTGATGGGCGAAACGGCCGCGTTTCGCTTCGCCGAAAAATTCGCGAATTTCCAGAGAAAAATTCGCGAAACGAGTCACGCGTCATTTTTGACGCGCGACGCGTCGTTTTCGTCGCGTCAAAAACGACGCTCGACTCGTTTTTGGCGGCGAATTTTTCCTGCTGTTTCGCGAATTTATTTGCCAGCGGCGAATCGCGGGAATTCGCCACGAATTCGCCCCTGGCGAATAAATTCGCCCATCACTAATTCTGGAAGATGTAATTATTTTAATAAATCCTAAAATTGCCTAATTTGTCTAATAAACCAATTAGAAAGTTGTGACATGGTGGTGACCATATGGACATGCTACCTTGTGAGATGCAGCTCACCATGTTTAGGTATTACTGGCAGCTGTTACAATTTTATAGTCCTCCTGTTTTTATGGTTCTGTGGAATCTTGCCAGCAAATTAATTAATGTTTGTATTTCTCCATCAAACAATGCTTTTCATTTGAAAAGTAAAATTTTTTCCAATATCCAGTTTTGCATAGAAACAGTGTATTTATCAATTATTTAAATGTGATCAGCATCTCCCATGTTAAGTAATTCAAATGTTAAAATAGCATTAACAAGTTTTTATTTTTAATTCCCCAAAGTGAATTCATCTTTTGGGCTATATTTGTAGTTAAAATTCAAGAAAAGTAGCTGAGCATTTAAAGTGGACATGGGTTGAATTAATGGTTAAATATTTAAAAACACAGGTACTTGAATAGTCTTGTTATCAGTGGTCAACATATTACACAGAAAATTTTACTGCATGCTGTTTATCATGGGACCTTTAAAGGAGAACTAAAGCTTAGCTAAAGAATTGGGAAGAAATGTTGAACAATATGTTTAGGACTTCTGTACCAGCCCAAGGCAACCACAGCCCTTTAGCAGGGAAGATCTGTGCCTAAAAAGGTGCCCCACAGTAGCTCCCCATCTTCTTTTCTGTTGATTCACTGCACATGCTCTGTGCTGCTGACACTTACTGAGCTTAGGGACTCAAAATATACAGTGAATAGAAATGTCACACTATGGCTGATAAGCAATTAATACAGATAATAACTACATGGCCGTGCAGAAATCAGTGCAACTCGAGATCAGAATTATTACAGACAAACCTCATTTTCTGCTTATAATTTTGTGACAACCCCTAAGCTTAGCTTCTCTACAGCTGATCAGAGCCCATTGAGTATGTGAGTGTTCCAAGATGGTGACCCCCTGTGACAAGTGTGAAGTACTGGATCATTGCCGCTATTGAGAAGGCCAGACTTTTAGGCTGGTGCTATACGTTCAGTATATAACATATGGCATTTTTAGATTCTTGTGTAGTTTGACTATAGTTGCTACTTGATGTGACTCATGTATAAATGCTGTGTGTCACAAACCTCTCCTGCTATTATTTTAGGTACAAATTTACGGTGATTGAGTTTCCTGACCTTGTATCTTGCAGCCGTCTCAAATAGAGTGACTTCCTTCTGTGATAAATGGGATTTGCAATGCTTGTATACACACGCAGATATCACTACACAGATGAGTGCAACTTCAATGGCATACACATGTTCCTTCAGTCTCAAAGGAATTTTCCCTTTAAGACTCATTTACAAACATATTGCATCATGCAAAGGGCAAAATTCAGATACAAATTGCCATGTTTTTACCCACCCATAATTCCATCATGATTGTGGCCTCATGCTAAACTGCATTCAACAAAATTTCTGCCAAGACATTGCAGGACATAATTTCGCTATGCCTTTTTGTTTTGAATGGATTCAATTCCAGTTTTTAAAGGCATCCTCTTCACTTGACTAAAGTCAGTTGTCAAGTAGATGGCTTTCACATTGAGAGCTGTGAAGGTGTGGAATTCTCAATTTGAAGCAAATCTGCTGAATGCTACACTACATCATTTTTAGAAAGGATTAGCTACAGCTTATGGGTTGATTTAATTCATGAAGATTCATGATCACAATCTTCATTATAATTAATTGCCCAAACCATGTTTTTTCGATTGTATTTGTTTAAAAGGAAAATCATAGAAAAATAAAATATCACCACCAAAAGCACCTAAATCCAGCTGAGATGCAGGTTTTGGTGAGCAAAAATTAATGTAAAATCAGATATTCCATCAGCACATCCAAAAATCATTATAAATGAGATTACATCTATGGAGTTTTTCATTTTTCCAGGTCATTTATACTATGCTATATGCACTAGTGCTATGTTCTAAGCAAGGGTCTCCAACCATGACATTCAATTTTAAAAAAGTTGGGGTGCAACACAAGAGTGAAGGAAGTTCCAGTTATTGTCTATTTTGGTAGCCCCAATTTGAACAAGTGGTATAAAAGAAGCTGTGTATGGCAGTAAACCTGTTTTAATGCAACTAAATCATGCCTCCAAGTCTGGAATTCAGAAATAAGCACCTGCTTTGAGACCACTGGAAGAAACCACCAAGGGGTTAGTGAACAACATTTTCCTTGTGATCCACTAGTTGGGGATCACTGGGCTAAAGCAACTCGACCTAGAGTAATCCTAAAAACAGTTCAGCTCACATTCAAGCATCATTCAGCATTAATTCAGCTTTAGTCTTAACACTACTGGATCATTAAAAATATAGACTTCTTGGTAGTGATAGGTGAATTTATTCGCCAGGCGCAAATTCCCGCGATTTGCCGCCAGTGATATTTCACCTGCCAAAAATTTGCTGGCGTAAAAAAAAAAACGAGTCACCGGTCGAGAACGATGCGACGCGTCAAAAACGAATTTCACTGATTTTTTCGCCAATTCACGAATTTCAATGGAAATTCGCAAATTTTCGGTGAAGCGAAACGGGATAGATTCGCCCATCACTACTTCTTGGCAGTGTTCAAGACTGTAGAGAACCACATGGTAGGGAAGGTATTAAAATGCACCCATCACAAGGTAATTATTGGCAGAGCTGCTTCTCTTAAAAGAGGACAAACACCTTGGTGCTCTTGCCTGGCACTGAGAGGAAAGGGACACTGTTTTTAAAATCCATTTGTTGCATAGCTACCCAGCAATATCTGACTATGAACCGAAGAATGCACTGGTGTCTATGTAGCTATGTAGTAAGTTTTTTTTGCAACACACTTCTTAGTCTTTAATTACACATGTTTAAGAATTGTAGCTATACAAGGTTACAGAGTCTATATACAATACAATAACCTGCAAATACTGTAGCTGTCCCTACTTTAATTTTTGCTTTCTCAAGCTACTTGTTAGCACAAACCCTTGACAGCTGCTGGCCTGGTAACTTGTAATTGCTGCTTTATGTATTAATGCCCATGTGTTGTGAAACTTTAAGAACATCAATATTATTCATTAAAAAATCTGAAAAGGAGAATACACCGTCTTTGATTTTATTCCTTTTTATATGCTGAAGTCATCCTTTATTATATCTAAGAGCAGAGGCGTTTCAAATGAAGGATGGGGGACTTAATTATATATAGGTTATTACCCTTCTCCTCCTTGTCTCTCTTGCTTCTTTAATCTTCAGTGGGAAGGAGTTTTTGTGGAAAGATGTCACACGCCATATGCATCTGACAAAGTATAATTTTATACCCCAATCATTATGTTGTTACTGAATGCTTATATTGCGTTTAGGTGTTTATATGCCCTTTTAGGAATGAACAGTGTATTGTATCAAGAAGATACATAGATCGAACTGTATATCGTAGCTGAGCAGCCAGGCAATGAGTAAATTGGTTAGTGATGCCCTCATGAGGCCAAGAGGGATTTTAAAATAACTAGAGTTCAATGGCTGACATGGAGAGAATGTTCCTTACTATATCACTGTCACTCTACAAAACAGACTTTTATGGCAGATAAAATAAGTATTTGCAGAGAAACACTCTGAAAGCCTGCATGCAGCAATATAGCTAGTGATAATAAATACATGTTGTAACCGTACCGCTATAAACAAAACAACACACTTTGATCCTCACCATCCTTTATTGTGGATATACCTCTTTTAACATATGCACGTGAGCTTAACTACTAGCATGGTTGATACAAAATCTGGTTTTCAATGCCCATGGGGCAATATAATTGGATCTTTTATCAGGATCTGCTGACAAGTTCGACCTTTTATTGCACTGCATATAGGGAATGACAGACTCATTGGGAAAGAGTTTATCCCTTCCTCGTCATTTCAAATAGCACTAATTGGTCACAGATTGCTAAGTATTTTTGTGCCCATTGAAAATATACTGTAGTCTTATTTGGATCAGCATTTCAGGAATAGGCTTCATAATAAGCTAATTTCTTGTAAATAGTAATCAAATAATACATTTTTTTAAAATGATTTCTCTTTTCTCTGTAATAATAAAACAGTACTTTGTGCTTGATCCCAACCAAGATATAAATAATCCCAGATGCCAAGCATTCTGTATAACTGGTCTCAGTAAAATATATTTGAAAGATAAACAGATCTAAGCAAGAAACCAGAAAAGAAGCATCATGGAATGTGATTTCAGCAATCCAGGGTTGACTCGAAAGGTTGTTAAGAAATGTTTAAGAAAAGATTAATTGAGTACTTGCTTAAAGAATTAAGCAAGATTATTCTTGTGATTCTAAAAGCATGAAGCAAATGAATTATACATGGTGATTAAAGGAACAAACGGATGGAGGAAGGAGCTATATAACCAGTGGTTAGGTGACATATTACAAGGTTCATTTATAAAGAGCAATTTAAGTTTTCATGGGGGCTGGCTGTTGTTACATTAGTTTTGGGAATCAGTTAGAAACAGTGAGATTCAGGTTAAAAAAATATGTTTGTGCAAGAAGTGTGCAACCTGTGACTAGCTGTTGGCAGTTTTTATACAGTATATCTCCTACTGTTAATACTATTGACATTACAACTGGGTAAAAACCTTTAGAAGCTAAATTTGAGCCTGACTAGGGCTAAGCTCAGTATCATATTCATAAGAATGGTCCCCACACACCGTGACAGCAGTTGGGAACAGGTAGTGTTCCAGGAAATGTTACTATCCAATGTAAAAACCATTAAATAGTAACAAAACAGATTTCAAGGGTCATTTACTGCACTTCAGTGTGCAAAGTGCAATTTCCGACACAACTTCTGGATTTTGTTTACCTGCAATGCAGTGTTTTCCAATGCCATAGTGTTTGTAACCAAGCAAAGAGGTGAGTTTTTCAAAATTGCACCCGATATGACACAATTGTGTGGTTGTTGATCATGAATTAAGCACATGTTGTCATTTAAATCTGTGTAGTGGTGAAGGAGTCATGTGCAGTAGTACAAACCACCAAATGCGTCCTACTGTGCATGCGCCACCAAGGGCCGACGGAAGAAGGAAGTAGATGAAGACGGCGTCTGTGACTCTGTGTGAAGGGACCTGCACTTTGGGGTAATATACAAGTTATGGGCAGTAGCCCCAGGGGGGTGGTAGGTGGGGAGAGGAGGGGGAGGGGTCTATGGGGTGGGAGGGGGAGTGCTCTGTAAATAGTAGAGTGAATTAATACTGGTGATATTGCCAATAGCAACCAATCAGCAATTAGATTTCAACAGTTAGAAAACAAAATCAAATTTTTGTTGCTACACGCAACATCACCGGTAATGTGTCACTCCACTTTTTACACATATGATAAATAAACCCCTAATAAGGAGTGCACTTTTCACAAAGAATGGGTGCGCATCACAACAATTCAGAGGCATGTGTTTGGACACAACGGATAGTGTCAATCTGAGCACAGCCCTATGTCCATCTGAACTCAGATGTACTTTTACCAGTGGTCATAAATGGGCCCTCTAGTTTGTACCAAACAATTTTGCACAAAAGGCATTTTACTGTATGTGAACAAATGTGTTTTAAGAGACAGCAACTAGGTTTGCGGTTTCTTTTGTGCATACTGCAGACAGTACATTTTATCTGTACACCTGTTTGTGGGATCTGTGAGAGTCTACTTCATTTTTGGTTCATACTACATTCCTGAGTGGTAGGTCTGCAGCAAAAGTATCCATATTTCCAGTGGAATTGAAAGCTTGAGTGACCACCATTGGAAATTTTGAAAGGGCCAGTGACTCCCATTTGAAAGCTTGAAAGGCAAATAATAAAAAAAACCTATAAAAAATAAATAATGAAAACCAATTGAAAAATTGCTTAGAATTGGCCATTGTATAATATACTAAAAGTTAACTTAAAGGTGAACCACCCCTTTAAAACAAATGTTGAATATAAACACGTGCTATAAATCTAATCTAATATTTAATTGCATGCAGGCCCAGATTTCCCTCTGCAGTACTCCTAGGCCCCATGATCCTAGTGCCCTCCCACCTTCAGCCATTCCCCACACATCCTCAGTGAGTCTTAGGATGTGGCTGGGTGGCATACCACCCTAGGCTCAGGCCTTTGTGGCCTCAACTCAAATTCCCTTGGTATCATTGGTACAGTCTCTGGACTCTACAGTAAGAACCATGCATTGTACATATTACAAAGAAAGGGCAGAAGCTTGTAATACTAGAATGCTCCAAACTGACATGATAATCAATATCACCTTATTCAGAGTTGTTTGATCATCACATTGTATTTATAATTTGACCTGCATTTAGCTAAAAAAACACATAACCAGATAATTAGCACTGCCAAATGTATCCTTTCTTAATTTCCATGTGCTCATTTAGCCAGACATTTCTTAATTTTTCTGCCTTTTTTCCCCATCTGTGATTGTACCTACAGTAACCTCCTGTTACACCACATTTCTTAATTTAAAATAAGAACAATTTTTAACTTTTTAGATGGCACCTGTTTATAATATTTAACCATATCATCAGCCGCAGAAGTGTGTTAATGGCATAAGTAAAAAACAAACATAAAACATAACCATCTTGATTTATATAGTGAACCTTCAAAGCACATTGGTCAAAGGGTTGTTACAGTGAGTGCATGTTATTGCTGGTCAGTGTAGTATTGGATTTAACTCATCACTTCCATAGTTGGGTGCAGGTTTTATCCATTCGATTGTATGACTTTTACCATGCATTGAATAGTAACTTAACCACTGGGTTGTTTTCAGAGCCTGCCTATATGGATAGTAGGAAGCAGTGAAGCCAGCCAGCATGGGAATGTCACACATCAGTTAATCCTTCTGCATCCTCCCAGCAATCCATTTTAATATATCAAATTGATAAGTTTCACAGGAAATCAATGCCCCTCATTAACATTACAGCCCGTGGCTAGCATGGATGTCAGTTGCCTTTCTTCACAAAGAAGAGATTTATCTGCTAACGTAACCAGATTGTAAAGCTCTTTGTTTTGTATTTCACATTGTTAGATTAAAGCCAAATGTGCCAGAAATGCTTGTGCCAATACTAAACATAACACGAACAAACACTCATGTTTTGTCACATTGCTCCACTCACTTCTGAAAGCACTTGGGAATACATTTTCATGGCGTTCTTGTTAAACTCACAATCACAATTTTGTAGATCTTGCACCTTGCTTTTCAGTCGAGGCACAGAGGTTTGTTGGTAACATATGAGAAGCCGTACATTCCATGATGGAACTCATTTTTTAGGATGATGCCAGAAAACAAACAGTTCCTATTGTGTCTGTAGCCCCAATAGGTCTATAGGTAAATCCTGGAAAGCAGAATGCTAATCAGAAGCATAAAACTAGCCATTAAAGCAAATGAAATGTTGAAACAAAAAAAGTTTGTCTGCTGTAACAGTTAACCTTTGGCAAATAAAGTAAGTGCAATCTGATTGAAAGTCATTTATCTGTTTGTGGCAGCTTTTTTTGCAAGTATTACTATGCATTTCTGCACTTATACACGGAGTATACTGCTTTGCAGATCTTTATAAATCTTTATAAATCCATTATAAAATAAGGCATTTATAAATCCATATAAATCCAGTGAGATTTGTTATACAGACCATCAGATATCGCTATGCAGTGTGATATCATTTAGATCTATGACTTTTCTCTATAGAACAGAATGGGGTACTACTATACTAACTGACTTACTTCCATAAACGCTCTAAACAAAATTGCTGAGAATGACTGGGAGGGTAAAATCTATTAAGTAAAACACATGTCAGCACAAGAGTGGATAAATTGTCAGTAGAGGCAATAAAAATGTTCTATAAACAAAAATATAGACACAACTCTTAATGCGTGTGCATTTTTTTCTATAGAACCCTTTCATTAGGTACCAACCATGTTCTCAACACATGTTCTTATAGCTGGACATTCATTTCACACAGCGTTTCAACAGAGACATGTGCATTAGATTATCATCATGGAGGATGATATGACCAACAATTATCTGGAAGGTTTTGTCTTCATATGTTACAGAAGAACAGATCAAATAGCCTAGAAAACCCAGCAGTGCTCATGCTAACAAGACTAACCACTGAATTGTGCTGAAAGATTAACTTTCATAGAGGCAGTCATTGCAAATTTGGCTCCAATAGTGCTCCAGGTACATGGGGTCAGATATTGTATCTTACTTATTCTGTTGAGGTCACAATAAAACAACCCTTAAGTGAATACGAACAAACTCTGCTGTGACCCCTTATTTGAGTCTGATGTCAGAATCTACACTACTGTATAAGAAAATACTTATCTCCCTAGATAAATTAAATGAATGTTACTACGTCTTTGAGAAATACATGGCTGTGCAGTTAACTCAAACATGCACATGTATTTTAAGCCTCTCTGTATAAAAATAGAACCAGCACTGTCTGATTGCTGTGCAATATATTATTATGAAATGCAGTATCAATCTTAAATAAGGCACATTGTAGAGCATTAGACACGCATTGTCCATTGTAAAGCAGATAAAAGATAAGGTAATCTGAGTATTTACATTGATGCCATAGATTGTCTTACCTTCAGCCTGGATTCCTCGCAAGAGAATCAGGAAGAGGAGGGTAAGAAGGTGTATTCTGAGACCCACAAACTGGCATATTCCACCGGACAACATGACAGAGTCCTTGCCTCTGGGAGAGGAATATTAGGAAGGGTAGTAGAGAAGGATTTCAAGCTCTGTGCAGTGCAGTCACAGAAAGAGAAGTCTAGGTTGAGATTCACAAGGAGTCATTCATCTGAGCAACTCTCATGCTGGTGTGCCTATTGATTAAAGTGGAAGAGGAAACAGGGGCACAGAGAAAAAGCACAGAGAGGGCTCTGTGTTTGTTTATGAAAAGAATGCTACTGTACCAAAATGAAGAAGGAGGGAGAGTGAGAGAAATCAGGCAGATAAAACAGGCAGGCGGGGAGTAGGGACACAGGGAAAAGGAAGAATAGAGGCACAAGGCAGAAGAAAGAATGAATGGCAAATTAGGCAAGGAAGAAGGGAAAAGGATAGCAATGTGGGAGATTTCAGGAAGAGGTAGAAAGGATCAGAAAGAGAGGATTGATGGAGAGAAACAGACACAAAAGAACTACAATCTCCTGACTAAACCCACAGTGACAGAATGTGTGTTGCAAGCTGGTAGGCTGCTGCTAAGGAGCATTCATATTATATGATCCAAGGCAATGCACTGAGAGAAAGTGCTATAAGGAACAGACACATGGATGGGAAGACAGACGCTGGAGGAAGCATGCAATGGGATGATGGGTAAAAATAGACATCGACATTGGATACATTATAAGATATTTCATGCAGGAATAAAACAGGGAGGGAGATGCTACGGGGTTCTTTTGCTTTATTATTTCCACTAAGTTCACCGAGCTCAGTTCATTAGCACTGTTACGGGATTTTAATTAACCCTTTTACTGCCAGGTGGTCTCTGAGGGATCCCTATGCAAGGTGACCTACTGTTTAAATATACAGGAAACATCCATGCCTTTCTCATTAATCAAATGTCTTTCTCTTGTTAACTGAATCATTCATTGCAGCTATATTGAAATATGCCAGTATGAATGTTCTTACTTTTCACTGATGGAAATACATGGCTGAAATATAAATGGAGCTTTGCATTATACATGTATTTATGGAGAACATCTACTTATACACAGAGCCAGCAAAACATAGAAAATTATTCATAATGAATACATTCTGCTTGTCTTTTTTCCTTGATAGGTATTGATTCGGCAGGTATATTTATTTCAAATGATCTATTCCAACTTAGAATAATTATGGAAGGGGAAAATACTTAGTGCAGTCAATATTTGAATCATTTTTCATGCGTAAAGTAATTTAATTTCCCCCAGATACTTGAATAGGAATTTTAAGCTGAGCCAATGGTTTCTCAAGTTTAGATCCTAGTCGGTGTTGCATAAAGAAAAGAAGAGGTATAGAAAATCAAGGATCAAGAAGAATGAGCAGTACAAGTTTCTATTCACTTGCAGGAGGTAGAAAACCTGTACTAACACCCCCAGTACTAACATCACTCTGAATGATCACTGAGATATTGGGTCATTTAAAGAATCTAATTGTCACCCAGTAAAAAGTAAAAAGTAAACTTTTCCAGCAGAGTTCAAACAAACAGTTGCTCCATTACAGTGGTTTGCTAAATCGGTTGGTTAAACATTCTGCCTACTTTTGGAGTGACTGACATTCCTTTGTTTAGGAAAATCTATGATTCTCCATAATTCTGAGAGAGCAAGACAAGGATATACATCATCAAAATTGTTTCACCTTAAAAGCAACAGGGGGATAACTATATCCTTTACATTTAAGCACTCTCAAATAGTTGTTTTTGAAGAAACAATACATTTCCAGCTGCCTGCCCTAGCAAAGACTTGAGCAAATTTGCCTGCCCTACAGCAGACTTGATGCCCAAATTTGGTCAGGGATCATGGTAACGTTTTCCATCAGCCTACATCTGTGGTGATAGCAGCTGACTTCCAAAAGTATATATATTTCAGCAAATGCTATTTGAATGTATATTTCCTTTTCCCTTGTTAGGTCACTGACATAACTAACTGCCGTTAGAAACTGAGTGCTTACATATGTGGAACTCTGATTTCAAAAGCAGGACTTCATTACAATGTACATCATTTTATACAGATCGCTGAATAACTGAGGCTTATGTAACTAAAATAGTCAAATATGCACCTGGGCCGTGACCTGCAATGGGTAGAACATTGAACATTGAAAATTTGTGAGTTGCCGTGGGTTACTACCCAAGTACATATCTGCCCAGTGCAGATAAATGAGAAGTAAACTAATCAAGATAAACCGGAGAATCTTCTTGCATCTGTAGTTACATTTGCATTGCTTACTTTAAAAACAGTAGGCTTCGACTATACGTAACTTAGCCACATCAGTAAAAAGTCTGTTTACACTGATGTCAAGGCCCTTTTTCTGTTGGTCGAATGACTATATTGATTGATACAACCATGTCTGTTTTAAAATCCAAGAATTGAATTACGGATGCTGGGCCCTTTGTTTTTATTTTGCCAACTGGTCAAAATGCACTGTAACACAGCTAGCGAAACTTGTAGATTCATACAACACAAGTTGGTTCTCACAATGGAAGTCATCCAAATAATGGATGAGCTCCTTTTTTTCAGCTCCCTTCCTAAGCACATACTCCAAAAATTAATGAAAGGCTTCAAATTTGGTGTTTAATAAAGAGCAGGCCACGGGCAAGCAGCTCAATAAGAGTCAGCAGTTGGAGTTGTACTGACAAAACAAAATTCTGACCCAATGTCAAACTTTGATAACAAGGTCCCAATTGCCTTACTGCATCATCGAAGTAGACATAGGAAACCTTTGTCAGTCCTTCATCTACGTATATCCCCTCAAATAGGAAAGATGATCAGTGGAAAGTTTCCAGTGTCCTTCTTTGATACCCTTACCAAGGAGGATAGTCAAAGGTTCTCAGTTGGGGTTTTCTAAAAGTGTCCTACTTGACCTCTGTGTTTTCCCTAATTATGTCTGGGTGTTTCCTAGGGGAGCATAGCAAGCCAAACCAACCCTGCTCTCCCTTAAAAAGAATCTTAAAACCAAATTTAACAAACTCTGTTTTTACATGGTTAGGGCATTTCTCAGGTCATGCAGACATTTAATTTATTAAATGTCCTCCCATTTTTCACGGCTATCCCTGGGCATGGGTCCCTTTGGCCTTTAAAGGAGAACTAAAATGAATATGGCTAAAACTACCATATTTTATATACTGAACATATTGCACCAGCCTAAAGTTTAAGCCACTTAATAGCAGCAATGATCCAGGACTTTAAACGTGTCACAGGGGGTCACCATCACATGACACTCACATGCTCAGTGGGCTCTGAGCAGCTGTTGAGAAGCTAAGCTTAGGTGTTGTTGCAATTATACAGCAGAAAATTAGGTTTTCTGTAATAAAATCTGACGCTACAGGGCTAATTATTAAATTCTGATGCTAGTTGCACTGGTTTCTGAGCTGTCATGTAGTAATTATCTGTATTAATTGCTAATCAGCCTTATATTGAGACATTTCTGTTCTAATTGTACTGTATAGTGTGAGTGGGTCCCTAAGCTCAGTAAGTGACAGCAGCACAGAGCATGTGCAGTAAATCAGCAGAAAAGAAGATGGGGAGCTACTGGGGCATCTTTGGAGACACAGATATTTACTGCTAAAGGGCTGTGGTTGCCTTTGGCTGGTACAGAAGCGCAAAACATAATGTACAACATTTCTAGTTATAAATTTAGTTTAAATTTCCTCGTCTTTTAAGCACTTGTGCCTAAAATGGCATGCTCCAACATGCACTGGCTGCCAACATACCTCTTTCTTGTTCCTGATGAGCTAGCAGAACCCTGTCAACCAGTGTCTACCCCCATGTATTTGTAAAAGGCTAAGTTTTCAATGCAGTCTCAAAGTGCATTTACAGGTCAATATGTTTGTGTTCCCACTGCAGTGTTGACTGAACTGACATAATTTGGCACAACTATCATTAATTTTGAGCCACACATTTCCACCTAAGACTCTGCATTACAAAACAACCCTGAAAAATGTTCTGGGGGTCTTTCACCTATAAAACTCAACATGACTAAAATGATTGACACCATTTTCAGCATGTCCTTGGAATTAGCCTGTATGTTTTGCTAGTCTCATCCTCCACCTTCCTATGTTCATGCCCCCACGCAAGCTCCTTCTCTCCTACCTTCTCAACAGCTCTGCACGCAACCTGCATGCCTTTTCCTGGGAAGGAAGGAGGTGAGGAACCAGTTGTTCCTAGATCAATCCATTACTGTGCTTGGCACAATTTCACTCAGCAGTTCCTGCAATACTGCCATCGTGGTAGTCAGTCCTATATAACTTCTGACTCTGTTTTTACTTACTCTACCTTACTGCTTTCAGTTCAAATGCCATATAACTCCTCCATCCTTGCATGCAGACAACCATGAGTGATTAGTATGATTTTATAGTACATGTAGTACAAGATAATTATAACATACAAATATTTATGTTCTACTGTATTTATGTCTTTCCATATCCACCTTTTTGGAGAAGTTAAACTAAGGGCATTGCCCCCCCCCCCCCGTGAGTAAGGTCAGTGCAGGGTTAGGTTTTAAGGTTCTAAAACTCTACTAGATGGACAAGAATAATGACAGATCACAGACGGGAGCAGTCAGGTTATAACCTGCAAATGTATTTATTTACATCAAGAAGTTAAGGTGCCAGAGGCTGTGGAGAGGCAAAGGTACTGCATAAAGTATATTGCTGCAATGCTATTGATCTATACTGTTACATAAGAATCTACTTCTGTTTATTCATAAGCCCTTTACTATATCATTAAAAACTACTGTCTCCCAACATACATCTGTTTTTTAAGCACAATTCTCCATTGCTGTGTTTGCTTTTAACACTGTAATGCAGAAGCAGTGCTGCACATATGTATATTTAAACTTACAGTCAATAAAATAGTGTTGCTAGGGTATTGGTATAAATAGACACTCTATATGCAGGGACTCCCTCTGAGATAAAGGGATCTGAAAACCTATGACCTATCGCTAGTTAGCCCAAGAAGATTTTATGAGCCCTCTGTTAATGATGACATTTCAGTGGGCTTAGAAGGAATCTCCCACAGTAGCTGTCAGTTTGTAGCTATAGCAACAGTACAACTTCCAGAATTCCTGGCTGTCCTCATTTAAATCAGCATGTTTAACCACTTACTTAATCATTTTATTTGAAGTCAGGTAAGTTCTTCCTATTAAAGCCATTTTCCCAACATTATTATTACCTAATAGTATTCCCGTGTGCAGCCGAGCCCCTCTGCTTGTCATTTACCGAACAGCTGAAAACCCAAGAGAGCGACAACAGAACTGAATCTTTTCAGACTTTTAATACTCACTCTGCAAATAAAAACTCCCCTTTAACCCATTTTCAACTATACATTATTATATTTATTTTTTACTTTTTTACATTTAGAATGTTTTAGCACAGTTTTCTCAGTTCAAATGTTATTACAGCAGATCCAAGAAGTTTAACCTTTAAATCCTTGTGCAAGCTCTGGTATTAGAAAAAAGAGCTCATTTTAATTTGATATTCTAAGCCAGTGCAAAACATTCTGTAATGATATAGAACAGCAAGAGATGACAGAAATAATAGGCAAAAATAGAAATAATACAAATTTTTTGCATGAAAATTGCATCAAAAGTTTACAAAAGACAAAATGCAAAGATACATCTCATTTACACAAAATGCAAGGGCAAGTGCAAAAATTGCCTAGTTCCGTATTTTCTTACTACTTGGCACCTTACCTATTTAAATATGCGACTTGCACCCTGGGACCTAACATTTATTGCCCCTAGAATGCCAGCCCGTTTAATTTGAAGATGCTTTCCTTGGTGACACAGATCCTGAATTTGCAGCAGACTGTGAATCTTCCTAACCAGGTCCCTGGTATGTCTTCACCTGGAGTATGCAGGGCAATTTTGCAATTATGCAGTACTTATTGTGGGCATACCCTTGGGCAATTTGCATCTCATTTACATTTTATATGAGTGGTGTTGTAATATACTCTTCTGTAGTTAAATTTGGAGTGCCCTCCATTAATCTGTACTGTAGAGAAATCAATGGTAGTGATGGGCGAATTTATTCGCCAGAGGTGAATTCGCTGCGAATTCCCGCCAAAAAATTCGCCGAAAAAAACGAGTCGCGCGTCGTTTTTGACGTGACGCGACGCGCCGAAAACGACACAACACGCGTCAAAAACTCGACTCGTTTCGCGAATTTCGCTGGAAATTCGAGAATTTTTCGGCGAACTGAAACGGGGGAGATTCGCCCATCGGCCTCACAAATATGGCAAGCCCATAGAAAGCCCATGACTAAGTGCCTTAAGGTCACAAAACACATAGGGCCTGTGGGAAATGTTCATTTTTTTAAATAAACAGAGATTTATGAAGCCCAGTGGTTTCTTTCAGAGTGCCTGGAAACACCCCTACCAATGGTATTGCTATCACTATAATGTGCTATACAAACTTTATATGGCATTTATGTTAACACTACCCTTCTGATTAAGCAATGCCTTTCATTAACTAAAGGTTATAGAGAAAGGTTACTCTAAGGTTAATATTCCTGCTCAATCATTTTGCAACACTTTGAATCAATGTAAATTACTGGGTTGACCAGTTGATTGCATTTAAATGAAATGCAGTGAATCTTTTCCTAATTTTGATTTTCTTACCTCAAAGGAAAACTATGCCCCCAAAATGAATGCTTGAGCAACAGATTATATCAAATTAAGTGTCATATTAAAGAATCTTACCAAACTGGTATATATATTTAAGTAAATATTGCCCTTTTACATCCCTTGCCTTGAACCACCATTTCATGATGGTCTGTGTGCTGCCTCAGGGATCACCTGACCAGAAATATTTCAACTCTGTAACAGGAAGAAATATGGAAGCAAAAGACACAACTCTGTCTGTTAATTGGCTCATGTGACCTAACAAGTATAGTTTGTTTGGTATATTTGTGTGCACCATTGAATTATATGATCCCAGGAGGCTGTCCTTATTTTTTAAAATGGCAGTTTTCTATTTATGATTACCCAATGGCACATACTAATAAAAAAATATTATTATGAAAATGATTTATTTACATGAAGCAGGCTTTTACATATCAGCTGTTTTATACAATATCTTTTTATAGATACTTACTTTGTTCAGGCGGTTTAGTTTTCCTTCAAGGGGGTTATTTATTAAGGATTGAGTTGTATTTTCCACAAAAATTCCAGTTGTTAAGGTTATTTTTTAGGTAAAATATCACATTAAAAAAAAAAAAAAACCCAAATACATTTAGATTCATTATACCCCAACTCTGGAAATAGCTCAAATAAAAAATACACCATCTAAAACCTGTCATGGTCATGTATGGCAGAGGTCCCTTGAACCATTTGAAGTTGTGAATAGCCTTCATGATTTTTCCACAAGGTTTTGCGTGAAGACTTTATCAATATGAGTTTTCAGGTTGTTAGCCCTGAACTCACTGATTTGAGTTTTTTCCATTAAAGTTAAATTGGAATCCATTCGAGTTGTGAGTTCATTCGAGGTATAAAAAACTAATAACCTAAAGGCCCCCATACTGTACATGGCCGATATAAGATGCCGACAGACCGAGCCAGCAGCTTATTGCCCTTGTGTGGGGCCATCCGACAGCTTCCCCAATCGATATCTGGCCGAAAGATCTTGAATGGGCAGGTTAATAAATCCCATTGGATCACGGCCGCATCTGTGCGTTTATGTGGTCCTGAGAACCGACTGGCTGTATCAGATGCATTATGATTTGATCATTGGGCCCTAGGGCCCAAGATCAGATCAGCCCGATATCGCCCACCTCAATGTGGGCAAATCAGGGAAAGATCCACTCGTTGGCGACATTAACTAACGAGCGGATCTCTATGTCTATGGCCACCTTAAAGGAATTATTCAGTGTAAAAATAAAATCTGTGTGAATAGGGAGGATGTGTAAAATACAAAATGTTTCTAATATAGTTAGTTAGTAAGAAATGTAATGTATAAAGGCTGGAGTGACTGGATGTGTAGCATAATATACTAATATAACTGAACACTACTTCCTGCTTTTAAGATATCTTGGTTTCCACTGATTTGATACAAGGCAGTAACCAATCAGTGACTTGAGGGATGGCCACATGGGACATAACTGTTGCTTTTGAATCTGAGCTGAATGCTGAGGATCAATTTCAAACTCACTGAACAGTTATGTCCCATGGGGCCCCCCTTCAAGTCACTGACTAGAGAGCTGAAAAGCAGGAAGTAGTGTTCTGGCTATTATGTGAGACATGCAGTGACTCCAGCCTTTAAACATTACATTTTTGGCCAACTAACTACATTAGAAATGTTTTTTAATTGTGCACAACCTATCTATTTACCCAGTTTTATTTATAGATTGAACTGTTCCTTTAAGTCTAATGGAAAATCATTTTTGCTTCCAATAAGGATGAATTGCATCTTCAAGGGAATACATATTTGAATTATTTGGATATAATTAAGTCTATTGGAAACATCCTGTCTGTAATTCAGAGATTCTGGATAATGGATTTCCGGATAACAGATCCCATATCTGAAGCTGCATTTTAAATGTAAAAGAAAGATACGTATTTTACATAAAAGTATAATAGTCAACTATGAACATGTTTAATTCTCCATTAAAAGAAGCTAAAAACTGAAGTAATACTAATTTCAGATTTTGACTCTTAGTCCAAGGGCAGTAATTCACAACTTTTTACATATTTTAGGAACATGGTTAAATAGCTTATACTGGTGAAAGGCAAAGTGAATGTGATTCCGGGAGCATTAAGTAAGAATGTGGAACACAGATGTAGCTTCTTGTATTTTGCAACCATATTAATTGCAAAAAAAGATCATTGTTTTCATTAAGCGATAGGAAATCATCATGTCTTCCAAACTGCTCATTATATGCCACAGAGTTCCATCTTTAAAACAAGAGCAATTTATGGAATTACAGGCATATTAGACATTTTCATTTTACGCAAGGCAGTTCACTAACAGGGAGATATTGATATTGCAATAAATAGTCATTAACATCTATAATCTGATTATTTTTAATGATGCTAAAGGATTTGGAGATGAGATATTATCTAGGCCTGTCTTTGTTAGGCTAAATGAATACTTTAGAGTGCCCTGAATAAGTGGTCTTTATTTAAATCTTAGTTAAACTCTAAAGATGACTCTTCTGTCCTGAAGTATTGTGAATCTATCATCGATCTAGCTAGCTAGTTTTCAACCAGAATCTCAAGCCAGATTCTACTCACAATCTTTAAGGGTGTTTAGAAAGTACAGCTTTACTGTTGCCAAGATTCAAGCCTTGAGGCTACGGCCACAAACATTCCTACAATGAATTGATTTGTGCTTTTAGTACTTCCCAACTCAATCTTTTATTACTCTGACCTAAATATAAAAAATATTTTTTTTTAAGTTATATTAACAATTCATATTATTCACTAGCATATGTCAGACACAGGGCCACTTCCCATGAGGCAGTTTACCTGGGGCACCAAATATCTACCCCGTGTCACTTTAAGAGCTGAATTATCTTCTGTATAAAAACACACATTTACTTCTTATGTGTATGCAGGCATGTCCTAGGGAAAGCCTTAGAGAAGTCTAAATAAATTACTTTCATTGACTTTTCCTGACCCACTTACAGAAATGCATCATCATTTTGATGACCTATTTCTCATAGATCCATGTAAACCTGACTTAATTCTCGATTATGTAGTCTCATATTTTTTATTTGTATTATAATTTCGTAGTATCTTCCTTGTAACTTCCTAGGTAAAAATGGTTGACTTACTGGTTGATAAGTTCCTGATTATAATTCTAATTCCTTTTGGAATAGTGGAGCTAACCTGAGGATGTCTCTCTGAACACAATTAGCATCCTTGAATAAATGCCACCTGGGCCCCATTCCTCATTTATTTTAACCTTTAGAGTCAGGAATCTGGACCACTGTCCAGTCAACACTGTAACCCCATCACTAAATCAGTGATCCCCAACCAGTAGCTTGTGAGCAACATGTTGCTCTCCACCCCCTTGGATGTTGCTCTTATGGTCCTCAAAACAGGAGCTTATTTTTGAAATCTTGAAAACAAGTTTTAATTGCATAAAAACTAAGTATGGTGCTAGGTACAGCCTCTTGTAGGCTGCCAGTCCACACATGGGCTACCAAATAGCCAATCACAGCCCATATTTGGCACCCTAAAGGACTTTTTCATGCTTGTGTTGCTCCCCAACTCTTTTTACATTTGAATGTGGCTCACGGGTAAAAAAGGTTGGGGACCCCTGCTCTAAATAAAGCTTTCACCCCTGGTTTTATCTATTGTCTCATCTTCTTGCTTTACTTTGTTAGTACAGGTATGGGATCTGTTCTCAAGAAAGCTGTTATCCAGAAAGCTCCCCCATATAGTTCATTTGAATAAAATAATTAAAAATTTTAAAAAATGATTTTAAACTTTTTCACGGTAATAATAAAACAGTATCTTTACACCGACTAAAATATGATTAATCCTTATTGGAGGTAAAACAACCCTGTTGTGTTTAGTTAGTGTTTAAATTATTTTTTAGTATACTTGAATGATGGAGATCCAAATTACAGAAATACCACTTATCAAAAAAAACACCAGGTTGGAGCATTTTGGATAACAGGTCTCATACATGTAATATATAGGAAAACATTTTTGGGTTTGTCTTACCTGTAAAAGTGAGTGTAGGACTGGCCAGACCAAGGATTATTTTTAAGTAATTGGTCAGCGTAAATATTGTTATTTACAGACAAACACTCCCTGTTTTGTTTTTAGTAGCTTTTTGAACAGAATGTCTTAATTTCCTTAATATATTAATACTGGGTAAATGCAGTAGATCTCTTGTTTTTGTCTGTAGACAATGTGAGGTCACACTCTCATTGCACCCCCTATCAATTTATTTGAATTGCTTAGCAGTGAGTACAACTTTTTTTTTGTTAAATTCTCTTCCTAATACCTGCTTTGTTTTCTCATTACTTCTTCAGGATGTTCATTTAGCCATGTAAGTATATTACAACCCTTTCAACATTTTTTTTACAGCTGCACACCATCACAGCACAGACAATTGCAGTTAAAATCATGATTCTGAGGGCTATAGAAAGCCATTTCAGAATTTTTCTGCAAAATATTTAAATAATTATAGACATCCACAGGTATCAATGCGACATTAGCAAGCAAATGTGGTATATATCATTTGGCAAACTACCATTAAGAAAATGCAAGCCACCTAATATAAAGTACTGATTAGAACAATTTACTTGAGTAATATCTATGGTTCATTGCACAAGCATACATCCAAATGGTTGTAGAAATGTACTATAAACATTCATTCTTGCTCTGTTACATGCTGCTGATATAGCAGTTTCTAAATTAAATTTGCTAAATAGAAGTTTGCATATTTTGTCTGAATGCAACACTGCTTATTATCTGGAATAAATATTTTTACTTGGTATGAAAGCATACAGAATATGTTGCTAGAGCACACTGGGGGAGGATGCAGGTTTTTATTCTCCATTCAACATTATAAGTGGCAGTGCTGTAATGTTCACCATCTGTGAACTGAATTTGCCTTTATATTGATCACCTTTTTTAGATATGCCATGTTCACTAAGGGGCAGATTTACTAAGGTTCGAATTGATTCAAAGTGAAAATTCGAATCAAATTCGAATGAAAAAAATTCGAAATTTTAATTTATTTTGGGCTTATTCGACTATCGAATGGCCAAAAATTTGATTCGAACTGGCCAAATTCGAAATTCAAATTCGACTGTCGAAGTACAGTATTCAATATAACAATTCAGCAGATAAAACCTACCGAATTGCTATATACAGTATCCCTATGGGAAGCTCCCATAGGATTTTTGCAAGTTTTTTTGATTGAATAAAAAAAATTCCATTGAATGCTTAAAATAGTTTGAACCGTTTTTTATCGGATTTTATGGATCGATTCGAACGATTTTATCGATCGATTCGAGCGATTTTATCAATCGATTGAATTTTTTATATTCGATCATCGATAATTTGAATTGCGTTAAAACCCCTCAAATTTGAAATTCGAATTCAAGGGGTTTTAATTCGTTAAAAATTCGAGGGTCATATTCGAGGGTTAATTAACCCTTGAAATTTGACCCTTAGTAAATCTACCCCTAAGGGGTAGATTCATCAAACAGTGAAGTGAAGAGTGAAGTTCCCCCTTAGTGTGTCCAAGTCAGCTGAATAATACATGCTTTCACACTGTTTGCAATGCAACATTTTTCAAAGTTGCAGCTAAAGTCTTACATTCTGATCAGTCAAACAAATCATTGAAGCAAATGTTGCAAAGATTTAATGCATGTGCATTGTTTTTAAAATGGCTTCATGGGGATCCATACACATTCGAAGGTTCCATCCTGTAAAATACATCACAACTCACATTTAATAGGAGGGGCATATGGCTCTTCCTCTTTAGTTTTCACCTAGTACTAGAGGCTGATGTGCTGGGAGCCAGTAGCATAAGGCCCCAATATCAAGTCTGGACCCTTAGGAAACTAATAAACTTACAGAAGTAAGGGAACAGGGATTTTGGTAAAAACAGTGGATAAAGGTCACTTGTCCATCCTTATCCTACTTGACCTATCATCTGCATTTGATACAGTTGACCATTTTCTCCTGATGTAGATTCTGTATTTGCTTGGCATCTGTAACCAGGCTGCATCTTGGATTTCTTCTCACCTTTCTAATATAACAACACTTTCTCTCCAGTTCCACTTAATGGATGATCATCCAATCATTTGGCTTCAATTATCTGTATGCTGGAGGGGACCCATTTCATTATAGTGTCGGTAATCATGAAAATGCATTTTTACAATGATTCTTATAAATCCTTTATATGGTTAATAGTCATTACTCAAGTGATTTTATCTCGAGCGTTTAGCTTCCATTCTCTTTCCTCCAATGCTATCTTGAGGGCTCAACTGAGAGGAAAGGTTGCAGTGTAGCTACATTCTGCTGTGTGGTAGATAATTAGGATGTTTCTAAAAAAAACTGAGCAAACTTCAAACTGTCAGTTTTCCTCTGTTTTACACTTACAGTAAGTCTAGATTTGTACAGTTGACCCTACACAAAGCAAACATTTATGAGCTTTGATACAGTGTCGGACTGGCCCACCAGGATACCAGGAAAAGTCCCGGTGGGCCCGGGTGTCAGTGGGCCTTTTTGCTGCTAATTTGGCCAAGTTCATGGCCATTCCCTATTTCTTGAGGCTAAATAGATGTAATAATAGATTATAGTATGTAAAGAAAATACATTAGGAGAATAGAGGTTGAATGAGTAGATGAAGAATAATAGTACCAAGAGTGGGCCCCTGGTCAAAATTTTTTTTGGTGGGCCCCTAGTGTAAGGTTTTTGGGTGGGCCCTTGATGTCCCAGTCCGACACTGCTTTGAGACCATCTTGAGAGTACAGAAGCCATCTGACTGGACATTAATGCATCATTGTCTAGGAAAAGTGCAGCACCTTGCATGTGATTTAGCAAAACAAACGCTAACTAATATCTATTTTGGTGCATCATGTCTGTGCTATGTTTTTGTGCAATGTTACACTACGAGAAAAGTGCATAGGTTGGCAACATGCTTTTTCTGAAGTATGCTAAACCTAGCAAAACACTGGCAGGTAAAAGGTTAAGTTAATTAATAAATTTGTGTTTTTCCATTGGTGACTGAGCCTTGCATCTCTCGCCCAAACTGCCTGGTTTGGTAACATTTATAATGCAAAAACAGCCTCACAGGAACTAACTGCACAGGGTGAAGTTGTTTTTTGCATCTGAAAAGTCACTTTGAAAATTATTGATTGGACCTCTAAAATGTAATAGGCAATATTTTGTGCCTTTGCACGTAACTCCCAGCATCCAGCTCTTTCAATAAAAGAGCAGGCTTTGTGTACAGTACAACCAATATTCATTTCTCTAGTGAAAGCTGGAGCATAGCAGCTTATAAGATAGGAAATATTTTATTTATCTGTTTATAAACCATTTTACAGAGATTGTTCATCATTTCTATAGGATCTTGCCCCAATGGAAATGACAATCTAAGGTCACGTAACAAAGGGTCAATTTAAAAAGGAGGCAATTAACCTGCCTGTTAGACTTGGAGTTAGGAAAGAAAGACAGTAAACAGAAAAAACCCCACAGGTAAAATATACTAATCCCTTCCAGGTCAGTAATGCCCAGGATGAACTGAACCAAGGACCATGTACTGCAAAGCAATGTGCCGCACATGAGTGACAGTAACATAGTAAGTTAGGCTGAAAAAAGACACACGTCCATCAAGTTCAATCTTTAAACTTTTTTAACCTGCCTAACTGCTAGTTGATCCAGAATAAGGCCAAAAACCCATCTGAAGCCTCTCCAATTAATTTATTAACATGTATTTCTATAGTGCCAACATATTTTGTAACGCTTAAATTTGTCTCGGGGGGGGGGGGATTTCTTCCTGACTCCAAAAAGGCAATCGGAATAGTCCCTGGATCAACTTGTATAATGAGCTATCTTCCATAACCCTGTATTCTCTCACTTGCTAAAAAGCCATCCAACCCCTTCTTAAAGCTATCTAATGTATCAGCCTGTACCACTGATTCAGGGAGAGCATTCCACATCTTCACAGCTCTCACTGTAAAAAACCCCTTCCGAATATTTAAGCGGAACCTGTTTTCTTATAATTGAAATGGGTGACAGCTGGAAAGCCCTAATGGTGAATAAAGCATTAGAGAGATTATTATATGATCCCCTTATATATTTACTAGACATTAAGCCCATTAAATTAACGGGCGCTAGAACATATGTAGTCAAACATTTATAAAAACAGACTTGTTCCAGTCCAAAAAAAAGTGGACAACCATGGTGGACACCTAGAGTGCGTCTCAGTAGTTTTAAAAATACTACTGCTTCCTAAAGAGTTTAGGCAATGTTTGTTTGTTTGTTTATGGTATAGATCACACCAGTGTTTTTTTTCCACAAAAAAAAATGTTTGTCCTACAGAATTTCAGAGGCGACTCTGCCTCAATGTTACTTTTAGAAAAAGAGCCGCCTGACTTTGTCAGCTCAGCATCCCTGTTGCTGTAGCAACGTTGGGGACATGCGCTGAGTGAGAGCGTCTCGTTTCTAACAACGCGCGATTAAATATAGTAACAGTTGGCACCGCCCCCGCCTCTTGATCATTCGCGCTTCACGTGTGCATGCCCATTTTCCGCCAATCATATTTTTTCCATGGCGTCCTGTAGGCGGAGTTGAGTGAGTCAGAGAGCGGGAGGTACTTTCACAGCTATGGGAGGCCAGACAGTAGCTGCTCCTCTGTCACTCGCCGGCCAGCAACGCTCTATCAAAGAGGGGCGGGGCAGCGCACTGGGATTGGCTGCGGCTCTCCCGTGAGGGCGGGGCTTTTAGGCAATAAATAAAGAGGCAAGACGCTCTGCGAGGAGCTGGTGGAAGTCTCTCTCTACCCCGACCCCCCATTTACCTTTACTGACTGCGCCGCGGACTCCCCAGGTCACACATCCCACAGCTCGAGCTGCTCCTCTGTCACATGGTGCTTGGGCATGTGTACAGCTGGCGGTGTAGTGGTGAGCAGAGGAGCGGCACACCGTTATGTAACGCCGGTCTTTCTATAGATTGAAGGCACCAGATTATAGGACCATTTTTGATTGAATAAAAATTATTCAAATCATTCCATTGAATCGTTTGATTCAAACGATTCAATCAATTTTCACTAAAACAGCAATCTGGCAGGTTTAAGGTGGCGAAGGGTCGAATTTGAATTTATTAAAGAGACGGTAGTTCGATTTTAGAATGGTTGAATTTTAAAATTCAAATCAATTTTTTTCAATTTGAATCGAATTTGGCAGATTGATAGTCAAAGTTGAAGGATTTTAAAGGGCAAGTACTTCGAAAATGCGACTTGTCCAATATTCAAATTGTTTTCAATTCAAATCAAATTTTGGGCTATTCGATTTTATTCGAATTTTTATTTCAACCATTAGTAAATTTCTGTTTGGGTATAGGTTAGAGGAGAAATTACAGGAGAAAAGTTGGTATGCATTTGAGGTCACTGCATAGAATTGGAGGTGGAGGCTCACAGTGCCAGGAGACCCATGTATGGCTGACAGCCCTACTTACTGTGCATCCCCTGCATGACAGGGATCCTGGAGGTGTCAAGAGATGAACACTGAGTTTTTGAGGAAAGATGATAGAGAGAGAGTCTCCAGAAGTACTGTGCATTTTATAACTAATGTCCTTCAATCAGCAACCAGTGTCCTGGACTGTAACCTGACTCCCTGCAAAAAGCTGCCAATAAAATGTGCGTTTTTTCATCCCAACTTTGTGAGTATGCCTGCTTCCTACAGTAGAGGCAGTTCATACACATCTGACTGTAACAGGTGACCCTATAACAAGGTTGCAAGTGCAGCAGAGGGCCGTGTCAATAGACTTGTGGCCAGTGAATCATGCACAGGTGTCATTATAATGTTGAAAACTGGGAATTGTATCCAATTTATCAAGTCAAATCCGATACAAATCAAATTACAACTCAGCATTGTTGGTTTAAAAAACAGTATGAAAGTGCCCTTTTCATGCTGCATTTGTGTTTGCAAATGAGGACTCTTGATGGTGGAGGTAGCGCCAAGGTTCCCAAGCATAAATAAGTACATTAATTGTAATTTGTCGAATGACTTAGGACAGTTACAGTGCCCCTGCACCTTTGCACACAAACAGGGGAATGTAATATAAGTCGGTATGATATATGATATATACACCACTACATTGTACAGCACTGCAAATCATGTTACTGCATTATAAATATGTGTTAATAATGATAATACAGGTATAGGATCAGTTATCCGAAAAACGTTATCCAGTTTTTTAATCTGAGCCCAGCACTATGAGTGGGCAGAGAGAGACTCGGGCAGGAAGTGATGTCACACCATGCTAAGATGGCAGCTGGCATCCTAAACAAAGAGAAAGCACTCTGGTATGGTACAGCATTCTGCAAAATTAATAAAGTGTTATAGCTTGTACTATTGTGGCTAATCTATTGACAATAAACTGCTTTGGTAGCTTTCCTTCTCCTTTAAACAGATAATACCCCACAAATAATGACTTGTGTTTAACAGCAGCAATGAGTCTGGATGCAGATCTAAATTGTTACAGCATGTTACTGGCAGTTACATCCTATAAATATGAGGGTATTCCAGCCCGGAATTCATACATGCCTACTTTGGCTATCCCTTCAGATGCACTTTCCATGCTGAAATTCTATTCCCAGCCTGCTTCTATTTCCCTTTAATAACAGAAATCCTCTTTATCCACCATTTATGTGTAGACATGGTTTTATTCTCCACTTATGTCAAGAAATATTTGTTGGTCTTGTCCATATTACATATCATTGCTAAAAACACCACAACTGTACTCTACCTCCAGTTTCCATGTATCCAGTTATTCACCAAATGATTCATTCTCTGTCCTATCCTCTCTAAGTTCCCTTATCCATAAGGTTTTTTTAATCTTGGGCCAAAAAAACCTAATAAATAGAACAAACTGTTTGCTGCATGATTTTACATTTAGAACCTGATAGCTTTCTGTTCACAAAAATATTAACAGCTGCCTATTCTTTTGTATGGTAGCCACCACCTGTTCCTGCTGATTGTGTTGTTAAACCTCAACACAGGTTCCCAATTTGTAGCTTCTACCTGCTGCTTAGTTAAGAAGCTAGCTAACAGAAAAACAGACAAAGACACACACGTATGCACAATGGATCGCTATAATAAACATATGCAAACAAAGTAATCAGCTCTCCAAGCAGGAAAGAATTATTTGATAGACATGCCATATGGGAATAAAAACAGAACAGGCAGTTGGAAGAGTATTTATTTATCTCCATTAAGGCCGGTAATACCAGATTTTTGCAATTCAGACAGAAGACTTAATCATGTGCATTGACATGCCCAGTTATTGTTGACATTAAATTAAATTGTCCAAATAATTAACCCTGTAATCTGCACTTATTTACTTATTTGGAAGTTCTCATTGCTTTGAACATCCTTATGAAAGAACAAAAGGTGTGTGCGTGTATATATATATATATATATATATATATATATATATAGTAGATCGCAGGGGTGTGACAGCACTCCAAGGAACATTTGCAAAAAGTCAAAAGGTCAATTAAAGTGGAAGTTTATTGTGATCCAACGTTTCGGCTCCGCTGGGAAGCCTTCGTCAGGGAAAATAAAATAGTGCACAAACCAGTGTATATATACATAAAAATGGCGCCAAATCTGGAGGAAAGGGCACCCATCAATCATCATTACAGGTTCATAGGTGAAGGGTCAACAAAGGCCACAGTTTAGAGCGATTTAACATGATCAAATAAAGAAAGACTCCCCAACCCACGGTGTACAGAATGCCCAAACATATTACAGTTAGTCAGACCAGCTAAAGTATAGCGGTGAAATGCTTAAACGTCACCTCTACTTACGTTGCCGTGTTGTGTGGGGTCGGGCCGTTTAGGAAGACAGAGCCAGATAAGCGTTGCTAGGCAACCCGCCTGCTGCCGAGGTTATGGAATTGAAGGAGAAACGAGTAGCCGCTATTAGTCAGCGAACCCTGTTCACCCCTGCCTGTGGGGGCAGGAGGTGACGGGAATGCTCAGGCGTGCGGGACCAAATGTGGGGCGGCACTGGGGCACAGCCGTATGAATACACTGTGCGCAGAGTGCCTAAACCACACCTCCCGCGATGCCTCAAACTGACTTGCGGTGCTCGTGAACGGAAGTGTCATTAGAGAAAGGGGGCAGCACTGCTCTCAAGAGTCTCCCGGTCCCCGGTCACACTAAGGCGTAGGAATTGCTGGAGGCTTAACAGTGGGCATTCTGTATAGTAGGAAGGTGGGCAGGCACGGAGAGTATATAAATAAATATATAAAGGTGGCCAGTAACCAAAGTAGGATGTGCAGTGGACCTATGCCCGTACCCAGAGCTGGAAAGGGGATTGAAGGGAATAGGGAGAAGGGGGGAGATCCCTGCATAAATGATAAATAGTGCACAATCAAATATACACAGCAAAAATGTAACTAGTGTATGAACTAGGATATATGGTACTTATTACAAAAAGTTACAAAACCTATCCATATCAATAAAATGAATAGTCCATAACTTCAGAGGAAACAGCCAAGTGGTATATATATATATATCTGTTCTCCTTTAAAGTTGGGTGCCTTAAGGTCCTCTTAGATGCAAAGATCCAATCGTACGAATCAAGGATTCGTACGAGTTTCGGACCTGTGTCCATTTCGTGACCTGCCACTAACCTTCATATTAAATAAAGCAGTAAAAACACAGATCAGCTGATGTTCTGCCTCTACAGGAATCGTATGAAAGTTGTGTCTGGAGAGTCCCGACATTTTTCTTCCGGCGGAGATCGGTTGTTTGGTCGATCGGACTGTTTAGAAAATTTCTGTTGGCTGCCGATAATATCTCTGCGTGTATTGCCGTTCGTACGATTTTCAGTGGGAGACTGTCACTAGGTTTTGTCGGACACAACTTTCAACAAATCCTTGATTGGATCTTTGCGTCTATGGTGACCTTTAAAGTACTTTATTCTATATTCACAAAGGTTTTGGAATATATTGTAGAATAAAGTTTTGCGTTATGTGTTATCTTATCTTACCCTATGATAACCCTGTTATTAAAATATATTTTTTTTAATTACAGTTCAGAGATGTAGAACTGCAAGAGCAAAAACGTTATCTAGTATTCTAAAAGCACGGACTTGCATAGAGGGAGAGAAATATGCACACACAGAGAGAGAGCCTCAGGAGAGCCCACATATACAAATTAAATTGGACAGAAAATAGATGAAAGAAGTAGCTGGGAGGCATCTATATTGATAGTAAAAACTTAGGACAGACATAAGGTGGGGAAATAGAAAACAAGATTCACAACAAGTGAGGGATATTCAGGTAGGTAAAAAAAGGCAAAGGCCAAGGGACATACTACAAAATACCAGTTCAACATCAACATATTGCCCATACTTTATTACAAAGTTAGAAGCATTTGCTTGAGGGTTAGGGGGTGTCAGGCTACATGTGTAGATATTTATGTAAAAAAAAAAACACATCAGAAGTGAATGGCCTGCAAAACTGTCAATTGCCTTTTTGTAATTGCAGGGTTCTCAAGGTGCTATTTCCCCTACTGGCCCATACCCTTGTGAAGGGATTCAAAGAGTAGTGTAAGTAGTTTCTTGTCCATGGTTTATTTAAGGGGATGGAGCACAATGCTTATCCTTTGTGGACTCCACTTGGGGTCAGGGGTGATGTGCTGGAAAGCCTGGAACTTAAAGTCCCCAGTAAGAAGATTGTGCCCCAAGGGAACCAATCGCACTGCATATTCCAGATGAGGTCTTACTAGGGATCTATAAAGAGGTATAATTATATTTTCATCCCTTGATTTTATGACCTTTTTTATGCAGGACAAAACCCTATTTGCTTTAGTAGCTACAGAATGACACTGCCCAGAATTAAACAACTTGTTATCTATAAAAACCCCAAGATCCCTCTCACTTAAGGAAACTCCCAACACACTGCCATTCAGTGCATAACTTGCATTTATATTATTTTAGCCAAAGTGCATAACCTTGCATTTATCAACATTGAACCTCATTTTCCAGTTTGCTGCCCAGTTTCCCAACTTAGACAAATCACTCTGCAAAGTAGCAGCATCCTGCATGGAACCAATAGTTCTGCATTGGAGTGCATTGGAGTGCATAGAACATCCTCAATCTTCAGTTACTTACTGTACATCTTTAATATCTTCTAAGCACAACAAATGCTGGCTTCTTTTCAATTTTTCAGGGGGTTAGGCTGCAAAAAGCATAATTTGTTTTTCAGGCACCCGGTTTTCCCCATACATTTTTACCATAAGGCACATTAAAACATTAAACCACTCTATTGACTTTATTAAGGTTCCCTTGGCATGTCTAGTTATCAGTGTAAATGTAATGTATTAGATGCACCATGTAACATAAATAGCTCCATTCCACTTTAAATTGCCTGCCTAATGCAAATTAGCCTGAGCACAAGATCTCTATCGAAGTTGCGCTAGGCAGAGTCGAACACTACCGCAGCTTTGCTTTGATTTACTCTCTCTGACAAAGTAACGCTAGAGAAAATCGGCGCCCTGGACATAACTTTGCACTTTAGTGAGTTAGAATTGTCTGAGCGAATTTTCGCCTGGCGAAGTGTTGCAATGGGTGGGAAGCTGTTGCTGGAGAAATTGCACTCTTTATTGAATTTGCCCCTTTGAGTGAAGGTGCTTAGCAAGACCACTGGGTATAAATAATAAATACAAAAAAACTTGTCATGAGAGCTCTCTGTGCATCATCATTCTGGACAACAGTTAGGGAGTAACAATAGGGAATGAAATCTTCTCCAACACCTTGAGGGTCCAGTGGAGTGCCGACTAATATGCAATTTTTATTATCCTTTATATTGTTAAAAAAAATCTTCACATTGATTGTACATCTTTCATATCAGTTCCTGCCCCAATGGCGTTTACAATCAGTGGATGAAAGTCTTAAAAACCTGCGCACTGGTCAGTTTTTTCAGGAGCTGATTAATCTTCTTGTGCTTGTTTTTGGAGTGTGGGAGGATCTAAAGTACCCAAAGAAAAGCCACACCAGCATAAAGAGAACACACAGACTTCTTGCAGATAGTACCCTGGCTGGAGTTATTTAAGGACCCACATTGCAATCAAGCAATGTTAACTATTGCACTACTATAACTGCATGCTAATTTCCTAAAATTTTTTGTCACCTAAAAATATTTTAGTTTTGCCCCCAGTAATGTTGATATATGTAAAGTCATGCACCTGGGAAGTAAAAATATCCAAGTCACTTATACCCTTAATGGGACTGCACTAGGCAAATCCATAAAGGAAAAGAACCTTGGGGTCTTTATAGATAAACCTGGCTGTAGCAAGTAATGTCAGCAGCATCATGGTCAAATAAGGTCTTGAGCTATGTTCAAAGGCATAGACTGACTGGAGGAGGGGGATATTCTTCTTCTGTATAGAACACTGGTAAGGCCCCATCTAGAATATGCTGTACAGTTTTGGTCTCCAGTGCTCAAACAGGATATTATTGTATTAGGAAGAGTACAGAGAAGGGCAGCTAAGCTGGTAAATTATATGCTATGCTATGAGGAAAGACTGGATAAATTGGGGATGTTCAAATGGGAGAAGAGGTGCTTAAAGGAGAATTTAACCCTGCAGCGCTAAAACCCCTCCCCCCTCCAATAGGCCCCCCTCCTGTAGGCCCCCTCCCTCCTCCCCCGCCTAACTCCCCCCCCCCGGGGCTATTGCCCCTATCATTTAAATTACCACAAAGCGCAGGTCCCCTTCTGGAAAATTCACGGGTGACATCTTCTGCCGCACCGTCTTCTTCCTTGTTCCGACTGCGTTAGCGGCGCATGGGCAGTAGGATGCATTGCCAATTGGTACTACTGCACATGTGCCCAAAGTTCATGAAGTTTAATTGGAAAACTTCGTGAAATTGGGGCGCATGCGCAGTAGTACCAACCGGCAAATGCGTCCTACTGTGCATGTGCCGCAAACGCCATTGGGACAAGGAAGAAGACAGTGCGGCAGAAGCTGGTGCCCATAAACCGTAGCCTGGGGGGGGGACGAAGTCGAGGAGGGACCTATGGGAGGGACGGGGGAAGGGTTTAAGTGACGCAGGGCTGAATTCTCCTTTAATGGGTGATATGATAACTGATACACAAGGGGATTGTATAATAGTCTAATACTTTATTTACCAGTAGGTTGGATGGCTTTTTAGCAAGTGAGGAAATACAGGGTTAAGAAAGATAGCTCATAATACAAGTTGATCCAGGGACTAGTCCAATTGCCATTTTTTAGCCAGGAGAGAATTCCCCCCCCCCCCCGAGGCAAATAGGAGAAGCTTCAAATGGGTTTTTTTTGCCTTCCTCTGGATTAACTAGCAGTTAGGTAGGTTAAAATAGTTAAAGGGTTGAACTTGATGGACACGTGTCTTTTTTCAACCCAACTTATTATGTTACTATGTACTGTAACTTGTTGTTGTGCCACTTACAACAGTCTTACAACATTAAATATTGAGGAATGATATTACATTGTCCAGAAAAGGTACACTGAAATGAGAAAAATAAATATGGTTTACGTTATTTCTAAGAATGAGGGCATAGTCTTTTATGCACAGAGAGTACTGCTTTTCTACACAACAGCATGGATACATGCCTGTTACATCTCACTGCAAAAGTAAATATAATATGCTTTGCTATAATAAAACAGCTACACCTCTGTAATAAATATCTTGTACTTGATCCCAACTAAAAAATAATTAATCCTTACTGGTGGTATAACAATCCTATTGGGAATTTTAAATCTGGAAAACCCCATGTACTAATGTTGCAGATTAGTTCTAAAAATGTTTACTTAAAAAAAGTACAAATAATAACATTAAGCTAGTTTGTTTTATGTTATTTTACCAATGATGTTTGTTCATCAATCATATATTAATGTTTTCTATTATGAATATGTAACATGTATGTATATATGTATTTGAATGGAGATAGATAGATAGATAGATAGATAGATAGATAGATAGATAGATACTGAGCTTTATTCTGATAATTTCAAAAATGTCATTCAGTTGATTACTTCCAGCCAGCAAGTATATACATGTACAATCTCTGTTACTGGTCATCTGAAGTGAGATTTTCATATTATTTTGTCCAATTTTATCATTATCCAGTTAACTTGTCAATATGGTTTAGGAGGAAACCCATGAAAGCATAGGGAGAACATACAAGAGACATGCAGATAATGTCCCCGCAATGTAAGACAGTAGTGCTAACCAATGAACTAATGTACTGCCGTTAGTGATGGGCGAATCTACCCAGTTTCGCTTCGCAGAAAAATTTGTGAATTTAGAGCGAAATTTGCGAATTGTCGAAAAAATCTGCGAAACGTGGCAAGTTTTTGACGAGTCACATCGTTTTCGACTGTTTTTTTTTTTTTTGGCGAATTTTCTCCAGGCGAATTTTCACTGGCGTTTCGCAAATTTATTCGGCAGCAGCGAATCGTGGGAATTCGCTACGAATTCGCCCCTGGTGAATAAATTCGCCCATCACTTACTGCAGTCAGTATGTGTGATTTGGCCAGAGAACCCTAAATAAAATACAGGTTTATTTTAAAATAAAAAATGTGCACCATAAATGTGTTGATGTGTTGACTAAGTCAGCATTAGATCTGTACCCATATAGGGCATTTACTCTGATATTATAGTCACTTTAAGTATTCCTACAGTCTCACCTGAACTGAAAATGTATCCTGATGGAATTCCACATATTTCACTTTCAGATATTTGATTATCCCTAGAGGCGTGAAGGTAAACAACATTATCCCAGTCTTCAGTTTATACACAGTTGAAATTTAAATGGAAAACCATCAGCGATTACATTTCTATTTAAGCACAGCAGCTCTGCCATGCATTATGACTGCAGTTGTAGGTACTGCACATTTCTTTTATTGGCAAGTCTTAAGTGTAGAGAATTTAAAAAAATAAATAAATAAATAAATATGTAAGTATATATATATATATATATATTTATTGAATAAAAACATTTTCACTTCTTTTCAAGATCTATTGGTCTGGTCTGTTATTGTGGTGAATTTGTCATTTTTAGACCAGCACACAGGCATGGGAATAAATGTATTAAAGGGATACTGTCATGGGAAAAAAACTTTTTTTCAAAATGCATCAGTTAATAGTGCTGTTCCAGAAGAATTCTGCATTGAAATCCATTTCTCAAAAGAGCAAACATTTTTTTTTATATTTTATTTTGAAATCTGACATGGAGCTAGACATATTGTCAATTTCCCAGCTGCCCCAAGTCATGTGCACACTTAAGAGACCATGCATGATTTGACACTTCACTGGATGAATAAGTGGACACTGCCTTTAAGAATGGAACTTTAATTTACATAGAGGGAGTGTATTCGCTTACATGGTGTTGCATAATCTTATATACTTTTTGCATTTTTTAATTTTTTCTTTAGATTTTTTTGACAAATTTCACTCGCTGAATAGGTGGACACTATTTAAAAGAATGGAACTTTGATTTACATAGAGAGAGTTATAACCACTCACATTGTGTTGCATAATCTTCTATACTTTCAGTATCTTTTATTTTTTTATTCTTCATTTTTTGGCAAATGGCTTTTTCACTTAGAGTCTGATTTTTTTTACCCTGAGATGTGTTTTGGGGAGTAAGTTATAATTGTACAAGTTTGATAAATGGGCACATGTTTTCCTTTCAGCATTGACACGGGTTATTTTAATTTACACATATAGGGTGATATCTATAGTATTAAAGATTTATAGGCGGGACACACTCCCACACCATCCACACATGAATAATACTGTACAAATTAAGGGTTCCAAACCCATGTCTGGTCCCTATGAGATCACATTACATGCTATAGGTTTTATAAATAGTTCCAATATATATCTCCCTGTACACAGTTTGCCTGATGATATGTTTTAGACCCACTAACTAACAGATTTGTTTCTTTTCTCCAGAGCGCAAAATAGGAACAGGTGTGTTAAAGCAAGGATATGTAATAGTCTAACCATTGACACCTTATTATATAGAGAGGTTCCCAAAGAATGGGGAAATAGAATTTTTATAATACGATTATATTAACTATGGATGCATTAGCCCATGATAGTTCGGTAGATTGAGGCATAGTGCAAAATATACTCTAAGTTTTGGACATTATTGTAACCTTATTTTTTCATTTGTTTCATGTTAAAGTAACTAAATAGCTAAACATCAGTGGTTACATATGTCTTGGTTTTAACTGTAACTGTAATGAACATGGGGATATAAATTGTCTAGTTTTGGATTCTATGTGGATTTTAGATTATTTAAATATTTAAAGTGAATGTACTAATAGCAATTGAATTACTGATCATGTGACTTTTACCAGCTGTTTGTTCCCGCCACAGTGTATATTTAAGGCAGTTTAATGTTCAGTTTTTTACTTTGAGAAAGGCTAGGGACCTAGCCGAAACGTTAGCCATTTATAATAAATATTTAGATTTTTATAAGTCATGAGAGTGCGGACCTTTTTGTAGTAGATATATATATATATATATATATATATATATTGTCCAAAGAGACTGCACACCAAATTTAAAAAGTTAAAACATAATATTTATTTCATAAATGCATAAAAAAGAGACAAAAGAGTATACTCATCATCATGGAGATCAAAGCAACGTTTCGGGTGCCTGCTTCTCCCTTTCTCAAGCTGGTCTCCATTTAGTGTAGAGACTACATTTCCCAGAGGCCTGTTTCAGCCCTTTGGCGTGCCATGTAGTTGAGATGACGTCACCTCTATGCGCGCCGGCGTAAATACGCTAGCGCACGAACGCAGGTGGCGTAGTCAGCATAACATACTGTAGATCTGCGGTTAATACACATATTAGTGTGTTACCAGTTTCCAAACACTGTATAGAACAAGGTCATACAGCTGAGGATTTAAGGTTTAGGGTAATCCAGCAACCATCCCAACCTCGTTGAGGAGGTGATAGGGTACTGTTATTGAAAAAGACAGAAGTTAAATGGATACATAGATTAAAAAACCCTTAGTTTTTTCAAATTTAGCCCATTTCCAAAATGGTGGATCTTATCAGAATGTCTAGTGGGAGAGAATTACATCAGTGTAACGGCACGGCGCTTTTGCGCCGCACTGTTACACTGACTACGTGGCCTGCGTTACGCTGACTACGCCAAAAGGGCTGAAACAGGCCTCTGGGAAATGTAGTCTCTACATTATATGGAGACCAGCTTGAGAAAGGGAGCAGCAGGCACCCGAAACATTGCTTTGATCTCCATGATGATGAGTATAATCTTTTTTATGCATTTATGAAATAAACTTTTTTTTTTTACTTTTTAAATTTGGTGTGCGGTCTCGTTGGACAATATATATTTTTAGTGGAGTGACTCACCACATTGTGGGACAACGCACCCAACACAAGTTGTTCATTAGTCTAGCGAATGCTTGAGACTTGGGGTTTTCCGTATAAGGGATTGTTCTGTAATTTGGATCTCTATACCTGAAGTCTACTAAAAAAAAAAAAAATAACATTTAGGGGCATATTTACTAAATTTGTATGAATGATTTGACATTTTCAAAAAGATTCGAATTCTAAGATAATTTTTGTGGCCACTTCGACCATCGAATTTCAAAAATTGGATCAGATCGAATGATTCGAATAGATCAAATATAAATTTATTCAATCATTCGACCATTCGATGGTCGAAGTACTTGTCCTTTAAAAAAAAAAAAAAAATCGAATCGCTGTATAATCCTATGGGAAGTGCCCAGTATTTTCAGATTGAATAAAAAAAATTCGATTGAATGGTTAAAATTGTTCGATTTGAATGATTTTATCAATTGATCAAATTTTTTCTATTCGATTTATCTAATTTCGTTAAAACCCTTCAAATTCGATATTCGAATTTTATGGGTTAAAATTCGTCCAAAATTCGATGGTCGAATTCGATCAATAGTAAATCTGCCCCTAAATAAACTCAATAGGCTGGTTTTGCTTCCAATAAGAAATATTTATATCTTATCTGGATCAAGTACAAGGTACTTTTTGATTAAAATTGTCTTTGGAAGATGACTGTCCCATAATTAGGAGCTTTCTGGGTAATGAGTTTCCAGATAATTGATATAAATAAATAGTATAAATATTAATCCATCACAATCCCATGGCCAGGGAATACAATTTTAATTTTATCACCTTACCATTTAATTGCACCAGTTATCCACTAATCACTTTTATCAACCTACCATTTAATTGCACCAGCTACCCACTGCTCACTTTTACCATTCTATCATCACTAAAACAGGTTAAATATATGGTCAGTAATGCTTATAATTGTGATATTGTCAACAGTACAAGTTTTATGTTTAAACCCCACCTGTGAAATTTTTTTTCCCAAGATCTGCAGTCATGTTATGCCTTCAGTAGTAATTATCTAAGAAGGTAGATCATCTAATTTCTAGGTGATATAAGCAGGGAACCATAGGTTTACTAATGTCCCTATGGCTTTAAATACCTACTCTTCTGTAACACCTTTTTGGCCACCACCCCCCCCCCGTGCCAAAGGTTATACATCACATTTTCTTACCAAAGCAGGTCCTGAATCCCCTTTGCTAAGTAAAAGGGTACTGGGGATTACCTATCATGGCAGTGCCTCCACCTAATGGGATCTGGGAATACACCTGTGGGTGGCCCCATTAGGAAAACATCCAAACACACAAAGCACAGTATAACAAATAACTTTATGTAAGAGAGAGAAAGCAAAATACATTTACATATAAATTGACCCACTACCCTGGGCATGTATGCAGTCCAAATCCTGGCCCTAGGTTCCAGGCAAAGTACTGCAACTCCTTTGGCAGAGTCTTCATCCCTTTTCCCCAAAAGAGTACCATTGTCCCCAGGTAGCACTACCTGCCCCAAGTATCTTTCCCGATGGACAAGATATTTGCTCCCACATGACAGTCACACAAAAAGCCTGTTTCACAAACAGGAGATACGACAGATCCTTGTTCTTTTTCTACCCTCCCTTAGGCACTACTCACCCAGGGGATTCACTCAGATGGGTAGGCTGGAACAGGCATCCACAGTGATGAAGTCCTTAGAAGCTCAAGCCTCTCCTAGCCGCTATGCCCCAAGCTCCGAGGCCTCCTGCCTCTACATCTGGTGGCCAGATTCTTATTCCCACTCTGTCCTCAGTGAAGCGAAATCAGCAAATTCATCCATGAGCACATGGCATCTCCTATATATAAAAAAGTGGTGCAGCAGCACAGGCACAAAGGGTCTAGCCCCTGTCAAGGCACTAGGTAGACCTGTAGCTCACATCCAGGGGATTTACAGACATGTGGTTTTGACTGTAGGGGAATTAACCCTACGGGTCCCTACACTTCCTTAACAACCTAGTTACTGGGCAGATACCCATGTATCTAAATCTTGATTTATATATTCCAGTTATTGGCCTACTGGCCAATGACCACTTCCTGCCACACCTTAACAGTGTCTGGTAAGGTGTGGTCCTTTCTTTTTGGTTCTGGTTGTTGATCCAGCTAAATGTGTTCCAGGGAGCTGAGTAAACCAATGCCCAGAAGTGACCAGTATCTCTAGCATTGAGTTTGGAAGCAGGGATCCCAAAAATGAGGCCACCTAGAGACAGAATAAATACCTTTAATAGTACTCTCTGGGAGAAAAAGACAATGAGTAGTGATGGGCGAATCTACCCAGTTTTGCTTCACTGAAAATTTGTGAATTTCCTGCGAAATTCGCGAATTGGCGAAAACGCGTTGCGTCAAAAACGACGCGCGATTTGTTTTTTGCCGAATTTTCGCAGCGAATTCGCCCCAGGCGCAGATAGAAAGAGCAGCTTTGTGCTCCAGCAAGGATCGTAACAGGGAGTAGCTTTCCTAGGCTATAAGATTGCCTATAGTGAAGAGATCACAATGGATAGGGTGTCAGGTTTAGATTGTTCTCCCTGACCACTCCACTTTGTAGGATCTGGACCACTTTTGAGGTATTTTTGCCTAGAGGTATGCTGTACTACCTTGACTACATCTGCAGAGGCACCTTCCCATCACGATCAACTACACACATTTCCTTAATATGTGAGCTAGGCTTGTTACTCCCTAGAGCAGTGGCCACTCCCACTTAATTGATCCAAATGGTTATGTTTAACCTTTAAATGGTGTATACGTGTGCTTGTTTGTTATCACTTGATAAAGGGCTGCTACCCGAAACATGTCGTGAGAATAAACAGATTTGCAGTTAATCTACTTGTGCCAGGCTATACTTGATTTACTTAGCTACATCTGCAGAGGGGCCACATTCAGCTGTCTCTGCTGTACTGTCCTAGCCTCTGAAAACCTATTCTGCCTATGCATCTTTGGACTGTAATTAACCCTGTGGATCATTCGTCTCTGACAAATAAATTGTTGCTATTCTGTTTCATTGCAAGAACCTCCTTGCATCCTTTCTTTTACCTTTTTATTCACAGTAGCCAATGGGAATTGTAGTTGAACGACACTACACCTTAATTTCTTCCACTTAGCATTTTACAGTCTTTTTTTTCCATCCCACTTCCCACATACAGAGAGCATTTAGAAAAAAGTCAAAAATCTAGTCAGACTTTTTTTATTTCACAACTGAATTATTTTCATTTTGTTAACCCTTTAGGCAACCCATCCATTCTATTCAGATTTTGCATTTTACTAGTTTTTACACACTGGTGAATAGTAAAACCGTAGCATTTTGACAGCTATGCAGATTCAGATGTATTCAGATGTGTGTATAGTATGCACTCTGTTGATACATTTATATGTATTGGATTATATGGTACATTCGGCACATAATTTCAGTAAATGTTTTTATTCTGGATGGTTTACATATTTTCCCCACTTAGAGAGATACTGACACCAGCCATTTAACCTTTCTTTTCACATCTATAATAATATTGGCTTTGAATGTTAAGGAGTCCATAAGCATTAGAAACTGACAAGCTGAGATGGGAGAGTCAGTTTGGCAAAAAAATCAGGTTAAGGAACATCAAATAACAAAAACACACCTCTCAGCAAAAAACATGACCTATAGGTAACTTTAAAGTGGACCCGTCACCCAGACACAAAAATCTGTATAATAAAAGTCCTTTTCAAATTAAACATGAAATCCAATTTCAAATTTTTATTTAACCATTCATAGCTGTTTTAAGCTCATTAAAAAATCTCAGCTGTCAATCAAATATTGTCTGCCACTCCTTTATGCCTTAGGCATAGAGGCGGGGCAGATAATTACTTTGACTTTCCATTCAGCATTTCCTAGATGTCACTGCTCCCCACACATTCCCCCAGTTCTCTTAACCATTTAATTGTGTAGCCAGGACATGGAGATAGACATCGGGTCCCCCATTCTGGTGCACAAACAAGATTCTGAGATGATGCAAGGCTTGCCTTAATAACAGTGTCCATAAAATGGCTCCTGCCTGCTTGCTATAATTATGAATTCTCAAACTGAAGAAAACAAGATTAAAATAATTTATATAGTGTAATTAATGTTCATTTTGCTTGACTAATGTGATAAAATATGATTTTGAATATTTTTTTGGGGTGACGGGTCCACTTTAAGGGGCGTATTTACTTAAATTCCCCAAAAATTCGACTATCGAATAGTTTTAGGCTATCATTTTGCTCGATATTCGATTTCTTGATGAAATCGTACGATCGGATACCGATCGTTCGATTTCACGAAAAAATAGTACTTTATCCGTCGAGCCTCCGAAAAATTTGTACGATTCGAACGATCAAAGCATTCGATTGTACGAATGGTATTCGAGCAGGATTTGAGCATAGGCTTCTATTGGTATTTGGTAGGTTCAATCTGGCGAAGTGGGCATTCAAAGGATTTTAAAATTTTCAATCCTTCGATCATCAAATGATTGAATTATCAAATATCCGATCATTCGATGATCAAAGAGACCAAATTTTGCATATACGAATATCCGAAAAAATCGTACGATCGAAATTCGATCATTTTCGATCGAACTTCTATCTCTTCACGTGAATTTTGTAAATTTGCCCCTTAATGTATATTAATATTTTTAGTAGTTTTTTAGTGTCAGTATCACTTTAAGTGTTGGTCCTACAGTATCTTTGAACAGATGGGGGGATTGCTACCTTAACTTATTTTATGCTTTTTACTGATACGGATTCCACAAAGCCCAGTTTTAAAATAATATGTTTTTTAGGGTTCTGTTTTTTATTTGAGATATTGGTTCTTCCCTATTAGCAATGATTACCACAATTCTCAGTACTTCTTGAACAATAAACAGTAAGCTGTTACACAGACTGTCAGGGGATGATTTATCAAAGGTCACATTTTAGAGGTTTTTTTTAACCTTGAATGATGTTGAATGACCTTGAAACTCAAATGGTGTCTTACTTCAGAAAAAACTTGAATCCCAAAACCAGATTCTGCGAGTTCGAGACCTGAAAACTCTAATTGATTGAGTTTCCAGCAGAAAAACCTCAAATCAATCAAATCCTTCCAGTTTTCTAGCAAAACCCTCAGAAAAAACAAAAAAAATCAAGCAGGCTGCTAACCTCTTGAAATGTGAGTTTTGATTAAAAAAAAACTCGAATACTCAAATTTTCATGGAAAAAAACAACTCGAACCTAATAAATCTGACTCTTGGGGCAGATTTACTAATGGTCGAATTTCGAATTAAAAAAAAATTCGAAATTCGACCATGGGAATAGTAGGGAAGTAAAATCCTTTTAATTCAACTATCGAATTCGAATTCAAAGGATTTTACTGCAATTCAATCGAATTTTTTATATTTGATCTCAGCTAAGGATTTGCAATTCAGTAGCTTGATCTTGGTGAAGTAGAAGTATTAGAGCTCACTCGACTAACTGATTCCAGTACAAACAAAATCTAACAAAATAACTGCCTTTGCACAAATCCTGCATGTAGAGAGACAAGATTTCAGGTGATTCTTATACATCTGCTATAAGATATAGTGGATCATTCACCTGTTCAACTGTTCATGAAGACAGAAACAGATGCTGAGGGAGGAATAGTAAAGATAAATTTAATTAATTCAGAAAGTTTCTTATTTCAGTATGCTGAATCTAATATTATGTTTTGATTTTTGTGATAGTTCCCCTTTAAGGTAAGCAAATATCAGCTTGATGGCCTGTGCAAAGGTCAGAAGAACAAGGGATAATATACTGTGCACCAACTATTTATTTTCTGTATGTGCTCCCATGATAATTTCATTTACTTTAAAAAGTGAACAAACAAGACTGTTACAAAAATCACAAATAGTATAAGGCTACTAGGGCTGCTTTATGAACAGAGGCTGCTGAAAATTTGAGCTCTGTTAATAACCAGTAACACCCAACCAGCAATTGACTGAACAGGTTGCTACAACGCACACAATGCATGTATATGGCAGCGGGTAACTGTTCCTTGCATACACAAAATAGAAGATACAAAATAGATGGAAGATTCATCATTTTATATACTTCTGGCCCGTGTAATTAGGAATACAAAATGAATACCTCAATATCCTGAAACCTGAACCTCAAGTGCACATTATACTTAATTTATCAAAGGACAAGCACAAGTGAGAAGTAAAACCAGTGTGTTATCTGTAGTCTATTCCACATTATATTAATAAGATTTAAATATAAACATAGAAGGCTGTCTTGAACGTGAACTACAACGGCCAGTATTTTGCTGACAGATGATGATTGGAGGAAAGCCTACAATTGTTAATCAATAAGGCAGATTATTCCAGGTACTTATGACCCTATTGCTTGCCGGCAAGCAGTTATTAGCTGAAGCATGTAACCCAATTTGTTACTATAAAATATTTCAGTGATGGTCACTGATGTAGCCTCCTTAGGCATAATATGCTAATGTTATCGACTTGCTTTTGCAATTTTGCAGCCTTTTGATGGAGCAATTTTAGTTTGAGCATCTCAAATAATTCTTGGCTAAATTACATAGGAGACTTTAATTAGAATGATATTCTTTCATTGCCTTGTAGAAGATAAAGCAGGTCTAGTCAGCTTGCTCATTTTGCTTGATTCTAAAAGAGATAACTAGTTGGGTTTCTTTTCTTTTTATATGTAGATATTGTTTAACCCTTTCGCTGCCAGCCATTTTGTCCAGAACCGAAAATCTACTGCCAAGCAGTTTTTAGACATTTTGTACTCTTTTGCTTTAAGGGCC
>CM044431.1:161034697-161113340 GCA_024363595.1 Xenopus borealis | reverse complement strand
GAGATAGATGAGTTAAGTCACGACGCATTTAAATCACAATCCAAAGTGACTGCATCTGTAGTTCATTCGGTGAACTTCATGAACTTTCGGTGCATGCCCAGTAGTACAAACCAGCAAATGCATCCTACTGTGCATGCGCCACCAAGCACCGATGGATCCAGGAAGAAGATGTTGCTGAAGAAGATGGCGCCGGGGGCCTGCATGGAGGGGACCTGCATGGAGGGGTAAGTAGCCACTTAAGGGCATTTGCCCACGGGGAGAGGTAGGCCGGGCGGAGGAGGGAGGGGGCCTACAGGGGGTGGGGGGAGGAGGTTAGCGCCCAGGCCATTGAATTCCCTTTAAACACAGATTGCCTGATTTACTAATACAGGTGACAAAATTGCACCAGTGCAGTTCCTATACATAGTAGTGCTTATAGCAACCATGACACCTTTGTCTTCATTTTCTAACTTTTCATATTACCTGGATACTTAATCATAGCCTATGATTAAGTACCCAGGTGATATGAAACACGTAAGGCTGTATCCTTGTGCATTGAAATAAACTACTTTGATGTTTTGACGAAGCCTGCCTTTCAGATTGGTCTTTGCAAGTGCCTGCCTTTTCTCCATACGTTATTCCACTACCTAATGATGAGAGTTCAGGGCGGTGCACCCGGACCTTTTTTCACCACTGGTGAGTTTCATAAACCTACCTGAAAATATTGTACTATCTTTTACTATCAACATACCTATATATATTGTATTTACTTACTAGCATGTATAAACTGTACACTTTCTCAGGGTTGAAACTGTTATTTTGGTAGATAAATAAAAAAGTCAAACAACAGTAATAACAATATAACAATAACAAAATATATAACATTATTTGTTTACTGTGCTGGTTGCGAACAAATAATTAGGTACAATACCTCTAGTGAATATTTTGTACTTGATTCTGAAGAGAACATTCAGTATTGCAACATCTTTTAACAGTGACAATATATCCAACTTCTGTTTCAAGATGTTTTTATTCACTTTTACTTTAATGCATACAGTATATAGAGGAGTATAGTCTAGAAGTAATTATACTGAAGCGTACATGTTGTTCATTGGATGACCTGTAGAGAGATCTGATCAAGAAAAATCATTTCAGAACAAATAGATACAACAAGGAGTATTAACATTATTTGGTAAAAGGCAGGGTAAGTTTCACCTAGGTTTGAGGTACACTAAAAATATGCATTTGAAAAGCAGGGGTCTAGGCATTAAAGGTGGCATATCTCCCAGGCTATCCAGACCACTAAACATTGAGCTACTTTGTTTTGAATAAGAGTTATACTGTATTACTATTTTGTTACACTCTATTTTATGTTCTCTCTCTGTCCAAGAGAGGTACTAGTTTTCCATTTGGAGGCAATGGAAAGTCAGACCAGTGTTACTGCATGACTGATAATTTCTGTGCCTTTTTTGGAAGCCCTTCAATGAGTTTGCCTAAAATAATGGTCTGCATATCTAGTTGGACTGTCTCAAGTTAAGGTGTAAGGTGTTCTAGCTGGGACAGCCCTAAAATAGATGTGGAAAAGTTCAGGTGTGTCACATCCCCTACAGCATGTTTGGGGCACACTAGGGAAATGTTTGTGTAATCTAGATTGAGTAAAATACCCAAATATTAATATCTTATACAGATTTTCTTTTTGTTTAGGGTCTCATATTTTTGACCTTAGTGACCTTTGTCTAATGTCCCTAGAATAATTAATCTATTGCTCTTTTTTCCATATGATCCCTAAATATATTTTTCACCAATGCAATTGACTTTAACTGCATGCATTGTGTTGTAAACCCTTTAATCATGCATTTTAGCGCACACAACTAAGTTCCTAACTGAATGGTCACAGTTGATCAGAATGTCAAACATCCTTTAAAATTAACTTTTCTCCATTCATTGTTCTCAAAATATTTATAAGCTTAAAAATGTTTTTTTCCTACATTCTCAGGTTGGGTTAACATGAGATGAATGCAGTCTACTCTTAGCAAGTAGCACAAAGAGGTTCAAGCAGTCCCAAAGCATTTTATTCAAATAATTTTAATAAAAATCTATTTGAATATTCGACTATTCGACTATCGAATTACTTCCCCTTTAAATTTTTATTCGACTACCTAGTTTGCCAGTTTCAACCTACCAAAGTGTTTTGCTGAATTTGCGGATGGTTAAAATCGTTCGAATTGATCGATTCAAACTATTTGATTTTTCGATCGAATTTTCCTAATTCGATCGTTCGACCAATCGAATTGCGGTAAAATCCTTCGAATTCGAATTCTAATTATTTTAATTCCCTTACTATTCCCATGGTCGAATTTTTTATTTTTTTCACTTCGAAATGTGACCAATAGTAAATCTACCCCTAGAACTGAAAATTAAAAGTTGAAACAACAACATTTTCATCTGTGGTTTTACATTTGTATACTTGTTTTATGAATTCTACTGATAACAAGTCTACTTGTACCGTTTCCATGATAGGGTAGTCTTTGTTTTCCCAATTCTTCACCTGTTTTCATATATATAGTAATGTATTTCCATGTGTTTTGTCCAGTTAATGTAAAATCTGTTTTGATAAGAGTTTTGTTCTCTACCTTTGGAATATAGAAACATTCATAAATTTTATTGATGTCATGGATGTATGTCATTAGATGCATGGATTGCCAGTTCCCATTTTACTACATACATACAGTAGTATATAAATAAATATTTTACTACAAAGACACCAGAATGTCTTGTGAGTGTTCCAGTAACTCAGTGACAGTAGCCAAAAAATCTACAATTTAGGACACACATTGATGCTGTGGGAAGGCTTGCAGCTATTGGCTGTAGTACCAAGTATCACAAGGCAGTCTTGCTGTAGCTTAAACTACATAACTGGGCACCAGTACTGAGTGTTCCTTGAAGAATTTGCATTAATTGGGGAACACCATCTGTATCCCATCTGCCAGCAGTGAAGCACAATGCAGGTGCACTTCCACAAGTTTTATTCGCACAGCATTATTATCAAATCTAGCCTAAGTCTCTATATTAATCTAGATTTTTTTTGTTAAATGTGAGTAATTATCTCTAAAGGCTTTATTATCCCTGATCCTGAAATAAATTTCAGTTTGTACTGTAGAAGTTGGGACAAACATTGAAAATGACTACATTTACCCTGACATCAGTCAAATAATGATTCACTATTATGACTGGGGCACTGCGATTTGTAAAGAGATAAAAACTATTTTAGTTTCCAAGAATGAAGGCAAAGACACAAGTCAAGAAAATGAAAGGCCTGTGTCCATGACAATCTCTGTTAAAAAAAGCAGCAATTACTGACAATGCTTAGCACCTGGAGGCTGATACTCCAAAAATGCCAAATAACTATCTTTGTACAAATTCTCATTTGAATAAGTCCAGACAGCTGTAGTTCAATGGGTTTGACATAGCAGATTTTTGCAGCTTGAGGGTAAAATAAATCTCTAAAAATGTTTGTTTTTTTTTTCCTCTAAAATTTTGAGATTTTGCCCAAAAAACCTTGACCAGAAAAAAAATCGAGTTTTAGTAAAAAAGCCCCTCCATTGTTTTTACTCTGGATAGCAAATAGACTTTTCCAAATCTCACATTCCTTCTCTAATATTGCTCATATACTGTAAATATCACTGTTTAACCTGCAGTTCTGAAATAAGAACAGTACCTTGAATCCCAGCAATTTAAAGGCGGCAGTGTCATGCAAAATGCATTATTTCTTCTCAAATTATTTCTCCTTCCCCTCCATGTCTGTTTAAACTTATCATGGGCCCGTTCCCAGGCCTGTGTCCATTTATACCTACTCCATGTAAATCATTTCTTTATTTATTATTTATTTATGTCTTTGTTAGGACTCAAATATCTGTCTCAATGCCAGTCTACTTCAGCTTTCAAATGCTCTCAAATTACTCAATCAATTAATTAATCATTTGGGGCTATACCACCCTGTACAAATGGTGAATTTGCACCCGTGTTATACCAAACAATGAAAAATATTGCCTTTCAGGAACCACAGAATAATGAGGTCTAGAATCTTGTAATCAGGATTGCCTATGTCTAATTTCGATGAAGGTGGAGTTACTTATATAAAACCCAGCTTCATCTCCAAAATGATTAATTCTTCAAATTCAAAATCCTCCAATGTTTCCATATCAGAATATTTTATTTGCATTATTCCAGTGACCAACTATGATTGCTCCTGTGATAATTTGATAAGGTCAAGTGTAATTGTCGCTCACACCTATCCTATATACATCTTGGAAAGGGAACATTTTCCCAGTATTTATTTCAGTGCTTTTGGCATTTTTAGGTGCAGATTTATTCACAACTCCTCTGTGTTTGCAGTAATAGAGAGATCTAATAGGTATCATAAAAATCTTCAATATGAAATAAGAAATGTGTTAATAAAGGCACTACATTACATCAGGGCTCTTGGTGGCCTGTTTTATATGCTAGAAAATGAGACTGCTTTATTGGGTTTTCAAACATTTTACAGTATTTGTGCAAAGAATTCGTTCAGAATCTATTCATAGCACAGGTATGTGAGTTCTTACTGAGCAATATACTTATTTGCAATTATATACAATTCATATTTAAGTATGTTTCTCCTCTAGATAAATTGCAATTAGTGCCAATAGTTAGTATGTGGGACATATTATAATATTATTTGTCTTTGTTATAAATCAATTTTACAGTAATTCAAATATAGACACTGGAAGAACTTTTCTTTAGTAGTTTTAGTAGCAATTTTTTTCACTGTCAGATTAAAAAAAGCTCCTCCTAATCCAGTTTTCTTTTTAATCTTGCTTGGATCTACAGTATTTCAGGTATAAGTGACTGCACAGCATTTATTTTTAATCTTTATTAGAAATATTCCACAGTGGATTTGGCAACAGCTGAATGTAAGACTTCCGTGCTAAGGGAAAAACTTCCAAATATAAGCAATAATTAATTTAATTTAAGATTGGGAAGATAAAAAACTGAAAGTACTTTTGCCATTAGACCCCACTTAGATGTAGTCTCTACACAGTGGGGACTTACTGTACCTACTGGCCAGACTCTTTATATAAACCTTTTTCCAACTCCTGTAAATAACTCCAAAATTATAGTGCAGGCATTTGGGCTTCAAAACTACACTCTCTCTATACACTCTACACTCTATGACAGTGGTAACTGCAGCAATTAAAAATATACTGTATATATATTGATCTGAGAGAGCTGGAGATGCAAAGATAAGCTTAAGTTTATTTACAGATGATTTAGCTCAGAGATTTGTTAGCCTAGGAGATAAAAATACTATACTTGAAAATATATGAAATCTATCAGCTTTAGAATAAGAGACCCATTTATCAAAGGTCAAATTTTAGTGGCTTTAGAGGTTTTTGAGACCATGATTAAACTCACTTTCTCTAAAATACCAAAATGTCACGAAAGTTATTAAAAGATCTAAATATAAAAAATAAGATGAAAAAATAACCGTAGAAGAGCTGTAAAATGCAAAAACCTCAAAAACAGAATTACTAGCAAAAAAAATCTAAAACCTTTGATTAGAGTTGGATTAGAGTTGTTTGTGGTTTTTACACTGAGGGGCACATTAAATAAAGGTCGAAGTGAATTTTTGAATAAAATTCAAATTTCGAAGTAATTTTGGGATACTTTGACTTTCGAGTAGCCCAAACTTCTATACGAATTGAAAAAATTAGAAAATTCGAATTTCACCACCTTAAACCTGCTGAATTGCTATGTTAGCCTATGGAGACCTCCTAACCTATAGCCAAAATTTGGCTAAGTTTTAAGAATTATAAATTTTTTATTTTAATATCGGTCGATCGATTAAATCTTTTGAATCGATCGATTCGAACAATTTCTACGATCGATCGAACAATTTTACATATATTTATCATGCTGTGTAAAATTAATGGTGAATTTATAAAGGTGTTTTATTTTACACAATGTGAATGCCAGATTTGCCACTGATATTTTACATTGCTTCACACCTTTGTAAGTAAGTTCTGGGAGAAGTCTAAAAAAACTCTTAAAAAGCAGTGAAGCTTGGTGATATGTGGTGAATTATTCTGCTGTTTTTACACCATATAACAAATCTGCTCCTTAATAAATCATGAATTTTTATTGGTTTATTGAAATATATATGAAAAACATGAATCTTTAGCGATTAGTAGTGATGGGCGAATCTCCCGAGATTCGCTTCGACGAAAAACGGCGAAAAATTCGCGAAACGAGTTGCGGGACGATTTTGTCGCGCGTCGCGTCAATTTTGTCGCGCGTCTGTCGCGTCGTTTTCGGCGCGCGTCGCGTCGTTTTCGGCGCGCGTCGCGTCGTTTTCGGCGCGCGTCGCGCTGTTTTCGGCGCGTTGCGTCAAAAACGACGCGCGACTGACGCGTGACTCGTTTTCTGCGAATTTTCGCCAAGCGAAATTTCGCTGGTGATTCGCGAATTTATTCGCCAGCGGCGAATCGCGGGAATTCGCCGCGAATTCGACCTAGGCGAATAAATTCGCCCATCACTAGAGATTAGTTTAAAAGATTTAAATCTGAATGTTATTTAATGGACCCCTAAATGTGTGTAAGATTTACCTCCAGGGTCATGGCTGATGGGGATGATGGATGGCTGCATGGGCAGCAGGGCGCATTAGTTAGTGAAGTTATACATGCCTGTTCAATGTGCATTCCAGCCCTGGCTTCAGTGCGCATGATGTCAGCATGCACAGCAGCATAGTGCCCAGTGTTGGTGCACCCAGCATACTGTACTGTAGAACATTAATTAATTTAATAGACAGGGGTCTTTACAATAATAAATTTAAATAAGTACAGTTGCTTTAAAGATTGAGAGCTAAGTATTATAGCTTACAATCTAAGTGATCTTCCATGGCAAAAGTTTGACATTACTTCCCACAGGAAATTAAGGAAGATCCCATTAACCTCAACACTATAAATACCTTAACTTACTTTATTACATCACTGGGTGCAATATTCAAACCTTGGAAGCAAACCCTAGGTTTACATTACATGGTTAAAGTTTATAGTTTTGATTTTCGTCGTATGTGTTTTTAGTGTTACCTTTTTATAGACATACATGCAAACATCATGTAGGTTATCTAGTAGTTGCATAATGGTAATTTTATCCCAATACTGGGATAGTATTAATTATACTGAGGTGGATCTCCTGCAGTACAGCTTTGCTGAATAAGATGAAGCCATACACCAGTGCATGCAATATACTCAAACCTTAATTACTTTCTGGTCTCCCAATCTTGCAAAAACATTCAATGCACAGAAATCACCCAGCTTTCAACTAATTTTATAAATCTACTCAAAGGAATTTCATTGAAGACTTTATTAAATAATACAGACTACTTTAGCTTTATGTAAAAACATTTTTAAGATCATATGGGCTTGGTACAATATCTTGGACCTCATGGATTGCTCACAAAGCTATTTGAACATATATATTAGTAATTATCAAATACATAATTTTCCCATCATGCACAAAGCACTTATATACCCAGTTACCACACTTACAAAACAACCCCACACCATGAAGTTTGGACAAATATGTAGTTATAAAACCTGCAAGATTAAGCAAGTATCAAAAAATGCAGCAATATTCTCATCATATCATCCCAAGTTTCTAAATCAAAGTGCACGTTCATGGACCTTTTCTCCTACCTCTACTTGATACTAAAGGAGGGAAATATCCTACAAATTGTTCTGATCTTGAATTGTTTTCCAAACTGTTGGTCAACCACTAAGGGGCAGATTTACTAAATTTGAAGTTTGATTGAATTTGTATTAAATTCAAATCTTCGAATATGCAAATTAGGCAAATTCGACCATCGAATATTCGAATTCGAATGATTCGAAGATTCAAATAAAATTCAATTTGAATATTCGAAAATTCGATGGTCAAATAGTTACCCTTTAAATTTTAATTCGACCACCTACTTCGCCAGATCAAAGCTACCGAATTGGGCATCATTTTCTTTGATCCAATATAAAAAATTTGATTGATTGCTTAAAATCGTTAGAATATTCGATTCGAATTGGATTCGAATATTCAATCGATCAAATTTTTTATATTTGATCATTCTATCGATCGAATTGCGGTAAAATCCTTAGAGTTTCGATAGTTAAATTCGAAGGATTTTACTTCACCTCTATTCCCCAATATTCCAATGGTCGAATTTCAAATTTTTTTAGCATTCGAAATTCGGCATATAGTCCCATAGTGTCTGAACACAAGGACAGTTGTTAATATAGTCAAACTATGCCTGATGACATTTTATATGTGAACAAAGTGCATACGCATATATATAAGTTAAATCAAAATTGTGTAAATATTAATACAAGATAGAATTATTAAATATACTCAGTAGTCAAGAGTGAATTTACTCTTGGCTTGAAAAGCTTTAAACTCAATCCATTGAAATTGGGAATCCCTCACATTACATTATATAATGATATAAGAACAAATTAACCCAAATTTCACAATAGCACTAACCCCAGTAGTGTTGGGGGGCACAGGTTTGGAGTGTCAACAAACTGCCCTTCTTGTGGAAAAAAACATCTTTCTATGTTCTATATAAACAGAATTGTACAATTTAAGTGCAGAAGCACCAAAAGCAGATTCACAGAACAGGCATACAAAAACTATTCCCAAATGCTAATCAGTATCTATAAGACTGACAGTGTTATCACTTTTAATTAGAAAACAGGCACATTTGAAAATGTGGTTATTATTGTTCAGAAAAGAAAATCTTTTCCAATATTTGGCAGAAAAAACAATGACTTGTTGCTGTGAATGATGATTCCATTTTAAAGCTTTGTCTCTGGCAGCAGATAAGACAAAATTGAAAAGCAACTCTAACAATGTAGTTTAATAACATTTTATCTTTTAAAAGTATTTCTGTACAGCGCCTTTTGTATTGAACACACAATATTATTTTCCAAATAAAGTCAGAAAGGTCTGAGACTTACATCAACTCTAGAGATGAGCAACCTGTATTCTATTTGTTTTACTACAACATTCAGCTGAAACATTTTTCTACCTCAAAATTTGTACATGTATTTTTGAACATTGTTTTACAATCAATCAATTTTAAACCAATAAGTGAATCCCCAGTTTCAGTTTTGAGCAAATATCTCTCAAAAGCTCTCTCAAAAATGCATTGCCAAATGCCAGTGACATGTTCATGTATATTTTCACAAACCCTTTCAGAGGTTGCATTTCAGACATTAGTAGAGTTTGCAAAATTTTGATGAAGATTTAGAACCCCTCTTTTCAAATGGTACCCCACTGTTCAAATTACTGAAGTCAAATTTTTAACCAGGGACACGTAAAAAAAACAATTACACAGTAAACTATTAATTAAAGGACCAGTAACATCAAAAAATGCAATTGTTTTATAGTAATAAAAATAAAATGCAATGTTTCCCTTCACTAGTCAAACTGCTGTGTTTGCTTCAGAAATACTACTATTGTTTAAATAAATAAGCTGCCGTGTAGCCATGGGGGTAGCTATTCAAAGGAGAAAAGGCTCAAGTTACACATCATATAGCAGCTATGCAACGTAGAACATAATGTTATCTGTTATCCATTACTTATCCTGTGCCATATAGTCGTTTTTATATTTCCTCCATTGCTACTCAGCAGCTTGTTTATATGAACTATAGTAGTGTTTCTGAAGCAAACAGCTCAGTTTTAACAGCGCAAGGTAACACTACATGATATTTTCATTACTTTAAAACACTTTCCTTTTTTGGTGTTACTGTTCCTTTACTGAATATAATGCATCCTTGAAGCTCTTGATTGTAAAGTATCTTCTTGTCAAAGGATACTCCAAATTATTGCATTATAGGAAAATGCACACTCCCTTTGTATTGTTTTTATGCATCCATGTGTCAAGTAACAAAAGAATTCAGCACAATAGTTTGTGTATTTGACAAATTTTCAGCTTGAAAGCAATAATTGGCAACACTTTTTGCAGCTGGAAGAGATATATATTTTTATGGAAGCATATACAACTACATGGATGGAGACTTAGGTGGCACACATAAGCTATACAAGTGGCATATAAAATTACACTAGCATACTGTGTTGTAAATTACTTTAAACCAGTGTTCCTTATCCTTTTTTAGGTCTGAACCAAGATGAAATCCTAGAGCCAAATTCATGAACAAATCATTTGTTTTCAATTAATAATGTATCATGTATATTAATATTACATAATATTCATAAATAATTAACTAATATTAAGAATAGGGATGTACCATATACAGGATTAGATTTGGGATTTAACCAGGATTTGACTTTTTTTCAACTGGATTTGGCTGAATCCTTGCATATGTAAATTAGGTGTGGGAAGGCAAATCACATTACTTTTTGTCTCAAAACAAGGAAGTCAAACATTAATTTTCCATTCATTTAAAACTTGACCCCTAGCTCTCCCAGTTTAGTCATTATATGGTATAGTATTATAATATATTAGCTGACCACACGTGTTTTGGGTCCATTTTGTTAGTCCCCTTACCTTCACAGGCAGGAAGGGTGAAGTGGAACCTAGACAGGTCAGGTCTAGTAAGTGAGAGGGTACTCACTTTAATAGATCACTCTAGGAGTGATAGAAGGTTAGGGCTGTGTACTGTAGCTGAGCAGCACAGGCACCACCAAGGAGTCTTGAGTGGGACTAGGATCCCAGCTACTATCCAGAGCAGGGACACAGTGTTAGAGTTAGCTCCACTTAGGAAAAAGGCTGAGAATTGAGAACTGTGTATTCTTTCTGTTACCCTGTGGGGAATACCACACATTGGTTTTGTGAGTATATGCCTATCCACCGATCTATGTTCTTGTTTATCTCTAATTGAACACCTTTGTGGATTAAGTTCTTTAATAAATGTTTTATGTTTAAGTTGCAAGAACCACAGGTTCCCAATTATTGTGCATTTCATACAGCTACAATTGCACAACACCCTGTCTCCACACCATTGCTAGGGCTCATCCTTTGAGAATAAGAGATCTCATCCGGAGCAAATATTGGGGTAAAGCTACAAGTTAGAGCAACATTGACACTCATTTGACCATAGCCTTACACTAATATCTTCATTCTGGCTTTTATATTAAAAAAAGAGTTATGAGTATTATGATGGAAACAGAATCCTACTCCCATTAGTAATCAGACTAGGAGCTACTCTACTACTTACCTGTTTAAGCCTATGTTTGGCTATTCGAGATTCACTGAAATTTTAAACACTATTGTATGTATTCTGATGTTGGATAAAGAATTCCGGAACGGCTGAGCCTCTCTCTCTTTCCCACCTTTACTTTCTCCCCTTTTTGTTTCTCCATTCTCCCAGACAGTTAGGAGAGACATTTTCCTCCCCCATTCTGTTTATACATGAAGGCAATATGCTTAACTATTTCTTGTTAAGTGAATGTTACAAAGGTAATTGCTTAGCATAAGGTGTAAAATATGTACCAGTGCTGATCAACATAATGTATGCTCATTGAATAATAATAAACTATGTGCATCCTGGCTATACCAGGCTCCATTAATGGCTGAATATGCCCGTGCCAGTTTAAACCGCACTGTAATGATCTCTGCTTTCCCACCTGTGCCAGTCGAATGTATAAGATTTGCTTTTATGTATTGGTTAAATAAAGAATATACAAAAAAAAAAGTTATGAGGAACAAAACAAAATATCCCCACTAATTGTTGGTTTACATCTATAATTGCTGTTACATGTATATCATCCTTACTTTTTAGTAAAAGTTAAATTCTCCTTCTAAATAATGTATTAAACAACCACAATTTCATAGTGGTGATACTTAAGCTGTTAAAAACAGATTTTATGTATTCAGGAACACTGAATAATTGAAAACCCATCGCTTTTGCATAAAATTATTCAGTCATGGGGTTTTTTGTTTGTTTTTGCAAAAATAAGCAATTTTTTTTCTATTACTTGGAGGGGAAAAAATATAATTAATGTAACTGTCATTTCAGCAAAAGTCCACCAACTGCAATGACCAATAAAACCATTAGAGATGGAAATTGGAAAAGGTTAGAAACTGTATATCAGAGCCACCACAGAATCTGGAACTGAACCAAAAAAGCAAAAGTTCAAAGGAGCCCGTGAGCAGTTCTACAGGGAAAGTGGAGATGGTGTCTGACGGGTGTTATACAATGGCAGAACAATAAAGCCCAACATTTTGCTACCTTTTTACCACTAACATCACCTTTCCCTGTTTTGCAAGAATTGTGGTCTTTTCAGTTATCTGTACTATCTGTGTTTTTTCACTTTATTTTGCAAATTACAAAAATCACTGACTGTTAAACTAGAACTAAACCCTAAAAATGAATATGGCTAAGGCTTAAAATGCAGCATTTTTTATAATGACATTATATTTTATATTAATGACCTTAAGTTTCTGCTTCTCGAAAGCAGCAATGATCCAGGATTTCAAACTTGTCACAGGCGGTCACCATCTTGAAAAGTGTCTATGACACTCACATGCTCAGTGGGCTCTGAGAAGTTGTTGAGAAGCTAAGCTTAGGGGTTGTGGCAAGAAAATGGGGTTGGCCTGTAATATAAGTTGATGCTATATGGCAGATTATTAAATTCTGATGCTACTTGCACTGGTTTCTATGCTGCCACATAGTAATTATTTGTATTAATTACTAATGAGCTTTATATTACAATATTTATATTTATGTCTACTGTTTATTTTGAGTTGGTCCCTAAGCTCAGTTACTGACTGCAGCAAAGAGCATGTGCAGTGAATCAGCAGATGGGGAGCTGCAGAGGCATCTTTATGGGCACATATCTTTATGCTAAAGGACTGTGTTTGTCTTGGGCTGGTACAGAACGCCAAAACATAATGCATAACATTATAGCCAACTTCTTCAGTTAAGCTTTAGTTCTTTTTTAGCTGGCAATTGCCATCTTATTTTGCATTTTGGGCTTAATGGAGAACAAAAAAAAAACAAAACAGCTCATACTGGCCACAAACAAGCATCTGATTCCTTAAAGGAGATGGAAATGTTGACTCACTGGAGGTTGCCAAATTTTAGGTACCTCCAGATGCCAAAGTGCTTCTGTAAGCAAAAAACTGCCCTGCTATCGGTACTTCTCATAGAGCTTCTTCTTCCCTGAAAGCCCTGGGCTGATGCATGCACAGTAGAGTTCAGCTTTTCACTCAACTGCATATGAGCACCTGTGAAAAGAAGGAAAGCCCTGGACTGATGCATGCACAGTAGAGTCCAGCTTTTCACTCAACTGCATATGAGCACCTGTGAAAAGAAGGAAAGCCCTGGACTGATGCATGCACAGTAGTGCTCAGCTTATCACTCAACTGAACATGAGCACCTGTGCAAAGAAGGAACAAGCAAGAAGAGGATCATGCCTTGGTGCTCACTAAGAAGAATCCCCAGTTGGTGCAGTTTTCTGCTAAAATGAGCACTGGTATAAGGTAAGTGATAACAATCACTGGGGGTGCTTAATATTTGGAAACCCCCAGCAATTAACCTTTCCTTCTCCTAGAACACTGACTATATGAGAAAGGCTATAGGGCTACAGAGAATCTACTACTACATCTGAGTGGTGCTCAAGTTAGACAGGAGGCACAGTCTGCAATTTATTCGCCAGCGGCGAATCACAGGAATTTGACGAGAATTTGACGCGAATTTGCCCCTGGCGAATAAATTCGCACATCACTATTGATGTCAAATTATTATTTTGATGGTTTCATTTAATTTGGCTGACAAAGTGTTAACTAAAAATATGATCAGAGAATGAAAATATTTAATATATTGTCACATTAGCTCTGTAATTGAGAATAATTGTCTCCATAATTGTCTCTAAGAAGGAGACTGGCTGTGTAGCAGGGGATTCTGGAATGTCTCACCCATTAGCTGGATGTTAATTCACTGGATACCGTAGATCCCATTTCTAATGAGTATAGGCAGTTAGAACTGTTTTCTGCTATTGTTAAGTCAAGTAATAGGTTTTTCACTTGATTATGGAGGGATGAATCTTATTAATATTCCAGAGAAAGAATCTATTTTTCAAAGGTAAATGAATCCCTTCTTAACTTTCCAAGGTGATTTCCATTTTACAAACAGTTACTCAAGTAAATAGTAATTTTCTTGTTATTATTATTGTTCATCTTGCATAATAAAGAGACACAGTAGAGAATGATGTCTTAATCATAACTATCAAAATAGATATAAAATATGATGGTAAGAGATAAGTGGAAAATGAGTTTGATTTAATACTGAGAATACTTAATGGGGTGTCCACCCCCCAATTTTTTTTCAAACAATGAAAATGTATTTTTGGCTGGCAGAGAGCTGAGTTCCAATGAAATGTTTCTTTGGTGTAAGTAGTAGGGAAAAGAGAAGAATGAATGGTATGAGACAGACAGAAACATCTTCTAATTCAGTGATTTTCAACCTTGTGCCTCCAGCTGTTAAGAAACTACAAGTCCCACAATGCATTTGCCTGACTGTGGCTGTCAGACTCCTTCATTGCATTGTGGGACTTGTAGTTCCTTAACAGCTGGAGGCACAAGGTTGAAAATCACTGTTCTAATTGCCTTTGTATATGTTCAATTTTAAAATAGTTTGCATTCTTCTAATTAATGTTATTACTGTCAACACCTTTTTTTCCTGGACATCCCCCTTTAAAATTGAACTTCAGAGATACAAGGTGAAAATCAATGTAAGGCTTAAATTGATAACAATAACAGTGCTGATTAGTACATGGAAATAAAATAATAGGGAAAGTGTACACTACTATGCACAGGGTCTGTTAGAATAAACACTAGCAGACCATATATAATCCTCTTTTACTTAATATTTGTTATAATGCAGGTCCCCTGACTAGGGTTTCCACCTTTTCCAGTTTTAAAATCCTGACAAAAGGGCAGACTGGCAATGTCAGTACGGAGGGCCAGTGACATCAGGGGATGCCCAGTGATGTTGGGGGAGTGGCTATGACATCACACCAGCAGAGCAAAATTTAGCCTGTTTTTTTAAACTTGAAAAACCTGCAAGGATGTTTTGAACTGGACATTTTCTTAAAAAAATGGGCTGTCCAGTTCAAAACCAGACAGTTGGCAACAATACCCCTGACAACATTCTATGCCTAAATATAACAAATATCCTTACATTTATCTAATTTGTTATTATGTAAACATCTTGGCTCTTCAATCTTTTGAGCTTATCCCATCTGAGCCATCTCTAAAGACCAACTGTTTTTTAACAGTATTTATGGCAATATTTGTGGTTATAGACAAATACAAGAGATCCTCTGCACTCAACCCATTATCAATATATTTAAGACATTAAGACATTCTGTACATACAGCTACTAAAAAATGCATTACCCTTTAAACAACAGGAATTGTTTGTCCATATATTGCAATATATTTAAGCTGGCCAACTACGTCAAAGTCATCCAAAATCTGGCCAGTCCTACTCTCAATTTTCATCTGATTCATTAAGAATTCTATTGCTTCATTATACATTTTACAAAGGGACTAAGTTTTACTTGCAACTTACTTGCTGCTTTCAAAGTAAAACTCCCAATCTTGGTTGCCCTTTTATTAGACACCAGTGGGATCACCTGACTATAGCTGGGAAGGGTGGGGGCTACAACAAGGAGCTGGTCACTGATCCAGTATAACTACAACAAACAAGTAATATTTGTGGTTATGCCAGCAGCAAAAATGTCTGCCAATCCACTCTAGAATTTCATTGTGCATCATTATTTTGTGCCCCCCTTGCTATCCACACAAAACAATGGGATTGAAATCCTCATCAACCCTTCCTCTGTCTCAGGATCTGTCAGGGTGCAGTGTTTAGAAGAATGTAAACGTGATTCATTTTTTTATTGTGATGCACTGAGCAACTTCTGTTTTAAGTGGAGGAAATAAAACGTGAATGTTTTCAAGAGAAAGCCCTTTGTATCAATATTGGTCATCTTTTGTCAATTTTGCATTTTTGGGAGCCACCAGAAAGATAAGGTAATAGCTGGGGAAAAGTGTAACAGCCATTGAATATTTATGTGTATGGCAGGAGTGAGGTCAGCCTAGCTATAATTCTCTCCTATGGTCCATGGGTAACCTAGAGACAAAAGACTTGTGCAGTTCACAGTGGCATCAAGGCTTGTAAGAGCAAATATAAATAGCATAAATAGCACTTTGAAAAGTGCAAAGTACTAGAATGGATGCAAAATTTTGTACCCTAACATGTGCCTAGCAACTTGCTAGGAAGGCCAGTTAGTAGCAGGCTGCAATAGTTCAAGTGGGATTAGATGAGGGCATAGATAAGTGTTTAAAGCTTTCTTGGTTTGCTTGAAACCCAACACAGAAGAGTTCTGTTTAAAAGAAAAATAATCATGCATCATGGTGTGTGTCCCCAATATGACATAATAAATCACTCATAACCAAAAAAACATAATTTTTTCATATTTACAGACATACCTGAATCCACTGATTGAAAGGAAACTATAATTTTCTGTGCTTTAAGAGAGCCTGTGCACCAACCACTATAGAAAGCTAAGGGACTTAACTCCTAGAATCTATCACTTCACGATGGAACAAGGTGAAGGAGCAGTTTCATTGCATTTTGTGCCTTGGTGTAGTAGGGAACTGGTCCCAGCGAGTGCAGAGGCAAACTATCATTGTTTCCTGGAATTAGTTACTGTATGTCTATATAAAAAAAAGTATATTTAATATGTAAGTCCAACTGAATAAGCTCATATCAAAAAGGGGTGTATTATTACCTTTACTGCATTCCTTCTTATGTTGTACCAGCAAGCATAGAAAATGGCAAATAAGATCTATTTTAAAACTTTGAGGAGCATCTCTTTGTAAGAGATCAGTGCATTTGAAGGTGTCTATCTACTCTCTGGTAGTTATAATGTAAAACTGAACAGCTTTAAAATTTCTCAGCAGAAAAAAGCAAAAATTCAGTTAAGCTTTATTACTATGTTGATAGGAAGCAATTGCTACACAGGGAGTTGTGAATAATGCATTGAAATGCCATCTATGAAAAGATAAAGATGACAATCTTGTTCATTTACTTATTCATGAGTCAACACTCACACTTAGGTCATGTAATCGATATCAACCCAAACTAGCAAATAGGAAAGCCTCATTCACTGTTAAACCTTTGCACAATAATTGCACCACTCTGGCAGCTAAAGAAATGACTTAACCTGTCAATCTATCTGTCTATATACCTATCTATCATCTATCGATCTATCTACCATCTATCTGTCTATCTATCTGTCTATCTATCTATCTATCGATACATCTATACATCTATCTATTATCTATCTATCTACCTATCATCTATCTATCTATCTAGCATCTATCTATATCTCTGATATAATGAAGTACTGGCTCCATATGTATTCCTGTGTTTATGGGAAACACAGGATAACCCTGGGGACTGTAAGTGGGCAGCCTAAGCTATAGCACGTGAATGTGATAGGTATATACATAGATGATAAACTCCACTGGGTCAGGAATTTATGTAAATTAGGAATAATCTCTGTAACATGCTGCAGAATATGTCAGAGTAATATACAATGAAGGCTAATAATAATGGCTAATAATAATTATTGAAGTTTTATATTATTTAATGATAGGGACTACTGGGTGTACAGAACATTCCCTGAGTTTGTGTTTTTGTTTCTGGACATTATAGCAAAATAATGATGAGATTTCAAATGGTTACAAAGTTCTGATCTTCTACTTCATGTCTTCATACTTTATCTTATATAAATCTGCCACAAATGGTGTGCATGTACATTCTGTGAAGGTGGACACTGAATATTTGATTTATGAGCTTATTATATCATTTGTGTAGCAAATAATGTGCTCTGGGGCACATATATGTATTTGTTGTTTTGATGTTATGTTTCCAAGCTTTCTTGGTTACTTGGGAAAAATATGTTAGCATTCAGTTTTGTTGCCTTATTTTATTTTCTATGCTTATTTACCAGCTCCAATGTTTAATATTTAGGTTACCTTGTGTAGGTGAATACTTGGATTCACATATAAATGATACAGAAGAAAGAATCACAAGTCTATAACAAATCTTCTTGGGCTACAAATAAGTTTTGCAAGCATGGTTCACCTTTAAGTTAACTTATAGTATAATATAGAATGGCCAGTTCTAAGCTACTGTTGGCATTCATTGTTTATTTTTTTTTATAGCTTTTTAATTATTTTGTTTAGATTTTTTATTATTTAATCAATGCGTCCACTGTTCAGTTGGCATTCATTTTTTTATTTTGTATAGCTTTTTAAGTATTTCTTAAAAGCTATAGCTATTATTTAATCAACTGGAGCTCTGAGCAGCTCATATGTAAAAACCTGATTCGTGTAAATAAAACATTTTCATAATTATATACTTTTTTAGTAGTATGTGCCATTGGGTAATCACTGCCATTTTAAAAAATAAGGACCACCCCCTGGGATTATATGATTTATGGTGTACACAAACAAACCATACATAAGGTCACATGAGCCATTTAACAGACATAGTTCTGTCTTTTGCTTCCATACTTCTTCCTGTTACAGTTAGGGGCAGATTTACTATTGGCCAAATTTCAAATTGAAAAAAATTTGAAATTCAACCATGGGAATAGTTAGGGAATTAAAATCCTTCGAATTCAAATGATTTTACCAAAATTTGATTGGTCAAACAATCGAATGATAAAAATTCTTAGTAAAAAATTTATAATTCTATCAAAATCAAAGCCACTTCGGCAGATTGAAACTGGCGAACTAGGCAGTTGAATAAAAATTTAAAGGGGAAGTAATTCGATAGTCGAGTATTCGAATAGATTTTTATTTGAATTATTCGAATCATTCAATTCAATCGAATTTACTGAATTGACTGGTTGAATTTACCTAATTTGCATAATCGAAATTTTGAATTCAAATCTTTTTGCAAATTCAAAATTCAATCATTCATGTGAATAGATGTGAAGTATTTCTGGTCAGGTGATCTCAGAGGCTGCACACAGACCCACAAAATGGTTGTTCAAGGCAAGAGATGTAAAAGGGCAATATTTACTTAAATATATACTCCAGTTTGGTGAGATTCTTTAATATGCCACTTAATATGATGTAATCTGTTAGGGTATAGTTTTCCTTTAACTAAAGTAGGCTAGAAATGTTGTACATTATGTTTTGTTTTTTTATTCCAGCCCAAGACAACCATAACCATTTAGCAATGCAGTTCTTTGCCTCCAAAGATGCCCCTGTAGCTCCCTATCTTATTTTCTACTGATTCACTGCACATGCTCTGTTCTGCTGTAAATTACTGAGCATGGGTACTGAGTCATAATATACAGTACACTTTAGAATTTAAAAGTCACAATATAAGGCAGATTAATAATTAATACAGGTACTTGCTACATGGCAGCACAAAAACCAATGCAACTAGCATAATAATGTAATAATCCGCTTTGTTGCATAAACTTATAATGTAGGCCAATCTAATTTTCTGCTTGATAATTAGATCCTCAACAGCTGCTCAGAGCCCACTGAGCATGTGGCTGTTGCAGACACTTTCCAAGATGGTGACCCCCATGACAGGTTTGACGTTTTGCATCATTCCTGCTATTGAGGAGTTGAATCTTTAGGCTGGTGCAAAAAGTTCAGTAAATAAAATATGGCCTTTTAGCCATATTCATTTTCAGGGTTTAGTTCTGGATTCCCCAAGCCTGAGGGATCCCATCTAACTGTTCCTCTGAGGGGGCAATTTTTCCTACAGCATGTGTTTCTATGCTATGTATACTTATATACTATGTATACTCCAGTGATCAGGGACCGCCAGCAAAATAGTTTACCAGCCCTCCACTTGTTTGTGGGAATGGCTAGCATCCTTACCTACACCCATTTGCATCATTGGCTGTGGGGGAATTGAAAACATAAAGCAGACTCCATGACTGTCTACCTCCCAGAGGTATGCTAGTTATGCTAGTTTTGCTACCACTAATATACTCTTAAAACAATACTACTTTACAAACAGTGATTACAGCACTCCACATGCAAGTGTTCTTTTACCAGATACATGCTTTACATGATTATGAAAATTATAAAGATGAGTTAGTAATTTTCTCTAAAACAAACAGCTTTGCTTGAACATTTGTTATTATAAGAAAAACTTGGAATCTTGGTTTGATAACAAATAGAATTCCATTTTATAAAATGTAAAATAGACAACTGCATTCTGTGAAGCTGTTTAAATCCAGATTTAGAGTTTAAAGGCTAATTTATTCATTCTGCTGTTTACAAGACATTACACATTTGCATGGTGTTTGGAGAAAAAATATTCCTATTAGTCATATCACAGAATACATGCAGGAACATTAATTTCTGGTACCAACTCTCTACATAGCTTCTGGGCTTTTAAGAGAAGACAGATAAACAGGAACAAGTATGTGGTAAAAGTTGAAGAAATATTTGAAGAAAAATGTATAAAGTATTTTTTGTAATGTGTATATTCTTGTGATCAGCCACAAAATGATAAGGCTTTTCATGCTAAACAAAAATATCAAATATTCTGGGGTAGGAGTTAGATAAAATACATATTCTGGAATATTTACAGATATTGATTTTTCAATGTTTGAAGGCTCCACTGTAGGAGCTCATGTTGTTATATATATATATATATATATATACAAATGTTAAGAATTATGGTAAACACTCCCAGAAATAATTTATGGGAAAACTATAAGCATTCCTTTTATACAAAATTGTGCTACACATGACATACTTTGAGGGGCCTAGATACTCAAATGGAATAGTTTCTCTTAAAAATTGTGTTTTTTTTTCTTATTTTCTAAAAAAAAAAAAAAATTTATTATGGTTCAAGGTATGTTTTCCATGAAAAATTTAAGTTTTTAATAACTTTCATGGCATTCATGGTTTTAGAGAAATGTTTAATTGTGATTTCAAACAGATCTAATACCACTAAAATTTGACTTTTAAGAAATGGGCATCCCAATGGGGAGGCTGTTAGAAAACAGAGGGGATAATTTCTGTAGCACATAAATTACTTTTTTAGATTGGATTTGCCCCAAGAGACATCATATAACAACATGCCTTCTACTGGTTTCTTGTTAGTGGATTCACCTGCACAGCAGAATCGTTCTAGAACCGCTGTGTCATATGTTGTTTTCTTTGTACCTGTTAACTAGCCCTGCAAATATCTGACCTTTAATGTTCTAACAATTAATTTTGACCAGTATATCCACTAGTTCCGATGGTCATTCCTGCAATGCATCTTGCAATTTCTTATATCTATAATAACTCATAGAATTTTTGTTGAAATCCCCTAGTTAGCAAAATATTGTACGACTCTGTAGGCTGTTGTGGGTGAAATACATGTAAAGATTGAAAGATATTGAACTCAATGAGTTTTTTTGGTCAATATTAAAAATAGTAACTTCACAGTGTCTACTTCAGTTTACGGTAATTTGATATATTAAATTAGAGCAAAGAAAAGATAAAAGGACATACAGTAGGAATCATTTACCACCACTGGTGCAGCTGTGGTCCCTCAAATTTGCCTGTAATCAGTTTTAACTCCATTAATTCAATTTACTGCATCAAGAGCTCACTTTTTATATTTCCATATAGTTGTACTCAGTGCCAAGTGGTCATACCCCCCTCCTGTTCCAAATTAAGCACAGTTGTGCCTATTGATGCAGGGGAACCCTGGAGCTACCACCACTTCTGAACCAGGTGGTAATTTCAAAGTTCCCATAGCAGCCTGTGTCACTCACTGCAGATCAGTTGCTCTGAAAGGATTGTCACTCCCAATCTGAATTCTTGAAATTACACCAAGTAAATTTAGAATTTTTTTTAAAACAAATTGTGTCTGATTTGCTTTGAAGTGAAAGCATAACTGGAACTAATTTTAACACACTGACTACAGTCATGTAAAAATATGGCTATTGTGCTCAAATGGCACTTACTCACTGCACTTGTGGTTGTAGGAAACCCCATTTGTTTTTCTCTTATCTCTTGTCCTCTTTCTCCCTTTCACTTTTTCCTAATGCCTTTTCTGTTCTTCTAGTTTTACCTCTTTATCATTCATCATTGTTGCTTTCCTCTCCTTCTCTGTTGTTCCTTATTTGTTTCCCCTTTTTTGTTTTTATCGCCTCCAAGCTTTTGTCTGGGTTTGTTTGGTGTATCCTACAAACAAAAGAGAGATACATGTGTGTAGGATAGAGTTTAAAATAAAAGTTGCAATTCTACAACTGGGAAAGTAAATGTAATGATTTGTTGTTTATTCATTTGTTTGTAAAGGCACCATGCTGCTGCCATGCGGCCTCTTTATAATGTAGACAGGCTACCCAAACTGACTCCAACAGACTGGTGTAGCACCATACAACGAAATAGCTGTATAGTTTGTCTCAGATGCTAAACATTTTTTTTATTGCACATAGCATAACATGAAATATGATTGCGGATATTACAGAAACGTAATGTATGATATTTTAATATATCTTGATGCCATGGAAAGCCATCATATTTCTGTTGAGTTGTCAAAAATGCATGCAGTTAAGGATATAACAAATTTATACTGACATCATGTCTCTTAAAAAAACAAAAAAAATTGCACCATAGCAAGCCTCTTTTGTGATCAATAATTAATTAGCTTTTTGGGTAGCATCAGTTCTTCCTAAACTATTGAAGCTTTCTAGTCTGGAAGTTAATAGGGTCTAACAGCAGCACTCACTGTTTGGAGACAGAGTCAGAACATACCGTGAGCAGAAAGCTGACAATTTGTCTTTTTGCCACTTCATGCTGTACCTTAGATAATGCAGCCTAATGACCTGAGAAGCTACAATGACAAATTGCTGGATCACCGCCAAGTATACAAATGCCAGAAATCTAAGTAAGGAATATATATTCCACCTCATACTGTATTTATTCAGACTAATGTGGTACAGTTGGACCATGTGTATTTTTCATATGACAGAATCTTTGTCAAATGGGAATAAAGCAATAAAGTGACTAACTTTTTTTTTACATGAAGTTGCTGTGTTAGAAATGATTGCACTTCAAAACCTCAGAGAAAGTACAGGATTTCTACTGGTTAAAGGAACAGTAACAACAAAAAATAAAGGTGTAATGACAATATAATGTGCATATTGTATTGCACTAGTAAACCTGGTGAATTTGCTACAGAAACTCTACAACAGTTTATATAAACAAGGCACAAGACACACAATAGATACTGATAAGCTCTGTAGTAGGGATGGCACGAACCGCCGAAAAAAGTTCGCGAACATGTTCGCGAACTTCCGGAAAATTGCGAACGGTTCGCGAACGGTTCGTGAACCCCATAGACTTCAATGGGAAGGCGAACTTTAACAGCTAAAAAAGACATTTCTGGCCAGAAAAATGATTTTAAAGTTGTTTAAAGGGTGCAACGACCTGGACAGTGGCATGCCAGAGGGGGATCAAGGGAAATGAAAAATCCATTATTTTCTTATGTCAAAAGTTTTACAAAGTATCTTATCTGCACCTGTTAGCTGTTCTGGACTCTCTGCCAAAAGCCAATTAAGTTCAAATCTTTGCTTCTTTTTCTGGCTGTTCAGTGCAGAGAAAAGAGGGACTTTCCAGTACAAATGAGGGACAGAGGGTTGAGCTCTCAAAAGAGGGACTGTCCCTCCAAAAAAGGGACAGTTGGGAGGTATGCACATTTTTTTTTTTTGGTCCAGGGGGTGTGTGGGGGTGGTCCAGGGAGATCTTCCTGATTGGCTGCCATGTATCTGCTGGTCTGGGGTGAGAGGGCAAAAAAAAAAGCGGCAAAAAAAATGCGGCAAATTGACGCGAACCCAAAATGCGAACGTCGCGCGACGTTCGCGAACTTTTGGCGAGCGCGAACAGCGGATGTTCGCGCGAACTAGTTCGCCGGCGAACAGTTCGCGCCATCCCTATCCAGGATTGAGTCTGTCTATTCAGTTTGGTGAGTAGAGATGGGAAGTTAACTTGATATAGTGCAGAGAGGTCTGATGTGATCCGTATTCCTAAGTATTTTATTCCATTTGAAGGCCAATGAAAGGGAAAATTGTTTTCAATTACTGATTTACTTGATTTAGGTAAATTGATGTTCAAAGCCTCAGATTTGCTGGCATTAACCTTAAAATTAGATAATTTTCCAAAGTAAGACAATAGGTTCATAAGATTAGGGAGCAAGATCACAGGTCTTGTTATAATTATCAACAAATCATCCGCAAAGGCCGTTACCTTATGTTCAGTATTTCCCACAATTAAACCTGCAATATCTTTTTTATTACGTATATGGGCTATCATAGTTTCCATTACCATTACGAATAATATCGGGGATAAAGGGCAACCCTGTCTTGTTCCGTTGTGTATATTAATTATGGATGAGAGTGAGCCATTAATACGGATTCTTGCTGTGGGTTCAGAGTATAAAGCAAATATCCTAGATATTGTGATTGAACTCAGACCAAAACCTTCTAAAGTTTGGGATAAATAGTCCCAGGAGATCCGATCAAAAGCCTTTTCGGCATCGGTCGTTAAAATCATGGAAGGGATCTGTTTCGCTTTGGCATATTGAATCAGGGATAGTACTTTATAAGTGTTATCTTTCCCTTCTCTATTTGGGACAAAGCCTGATTGGTCTGGATGTATTAATTGCGGGAGCACTACCTTCAACCTATTGGCTATAATTTTAGCATACAGTTTTAAATCCACATTTATTAACGAGATAGGTCTATAACTCGCACAGTTCTGCATATCCTTCCCTTGTTTATGTATCACTGTTATATAGGCCTCTTTGGCATGAGCTAGTAATTGGTTTCCATTGTCTATGAAATTAAAATATCTAAGTATGTAGGGGATTAATTCTGGAAAAAATGTTTTATAGTATAATGAATTGTATCCGTCAGGCCCTGGACTTTTATTTACTGGGATGGACTTCAATGTATCTTCTATTTCTTTAGCAGTAAAGGGTTCATCAATACTTTGACATTGAGTTTGCGATAGTTTTGGTAATTTTGCTTCTTTAATAAATGTCTCCATTTCGGCTAAAAGGGAAGCCGAGGTAGGAACATCTTTTAATTTATACAAGGATTGGTAAAATTGATGGAAACATTTCGCTATCTGGGGTGTTGCAAAGTGGATTATTTGATCTTTCCCTTTAATTGACGGGATATAGGTTTTTGGTTCTAACTTTTTTAGGATATTAGCAAAATGTTTAGTACACTTGTCACTCAAATCATATGTTTTTTGCTTACATCTGAGATAGGCCTTTTGTGAATATTGATCTAAAATAGACTTTAATTGTAGTCTTTTACCCTCTAACTCACTCCAAGTACTTATAGCAATGTTTTTTTTATGAGCTTGTTCCAAGGCTGTAATTTCTCTTAGTAAGCTATTAATGGTTTTCTCTCTATCTCTCTTCAGCTTGGCCCCTAATGCAATTAGGTTGCCCCTGAGCACACATTTATGGGTCTCCCAGAGTATGGCTGGATTTACTTCTTCCACATCATTTTCCAAAAAGAAGGTTTCTATTATTGCCTTTATTTGTGATTTCGTTCTCTCCTTTGACAGCATTGTGCTGTTGAATCTCCAATTAAACATAGGTTTAGTAGTGTTTGGAATTCTACATTTTAATATTACCGGAGAGTGATCAGAGAGATTACTTTGCATAATTTTAGCGTCCACAAAAAATTGCAGCCATCTTTGAGAAATAAATATATAATCTATCCTTGAGTAGCATGAATATGTTTTTGAATAGTGAGAATAGTCTATGTTATATGCATTTAAACATCTCCAGGTATCCACTAACTGTAGATCTTCTAGAGATTTCTTTACTTTTTTTAAGCCTTTATAAGAAATGTGACATTTTTTATTGGAAGTATCTGATAGAGGATTTAAAGGGATGTTTAAATCTCCTCCTAAAACAACAATACCTTCAGCAAACAGGGACAGATCAGAGAGAAAACGACATAGGAAAGGTACTTGGAATGAATTGGGAGCGTATACATTGGCTATAGTGATTAAAGAGTCTGCCACTTTACCCTTTAATAACAAGTATCTGCCTTCCTTATCTTTTTTTTGATCCATTATTATAAACGGTAAGTCTTTATGAATCATTGTCATTACACCTTTACTTTTCTTAATTGGGTTGTTACTTGTGAAAATCCTGGTATAATATTTGGAAGTAAATTTTGGAGCTTTATTCTCCTTAAAATGTGTTTCTTGAATCATTACTATCTGAGCTCCTAATCTTTTGCATTAATTTACAATTTGAGAGCGTTTAACGGGCTCGTTCAAACCATTTACATTATAACTAATAATTTTACATTCCATGTAGTAGAGTATAAATCGACATTATTTGTCTCTGTTATTTCTTTCTTGGTCTTAGTAACTTGCTTAGTCTTACTTACTGATACCCCTTTTTTTGAGGTATTAAACTGGGAAAGGAAAGGTAGGGGGAAAAGAGTGGGGGAAACAATCAGTTTCCAACTGGCCAAACCAGAGTAAGGGACTATCTTTCCCGAAGTCTGGTTAAAAAAGTAATTGGCCCTCATTATTTGGGGGGAGATATTGTCAATCGAGAGTCAACTGTGCAAAACTTCAGAAAATTTGTAGAGTGTTTAACCTTCAGTAGGCCTGGTGTCTAGTTATTTTAGGGGGGAATTTTGTCAAATTCAAACACATCATATCAAACATTAATATAACACTTTCTCAGAGAAAGAAAAAGAACCACAGTAAAATAAACTTATCCATCTGCCGGTTCCTTCAAATGTCTTTCAAAATGTCCATGTATCCATTTCTTTAATGTGGAAGTGCTTTAGGGGATAAGAATCTCTCTCTAGACGCTCTATTTCTCGGTGTTCTCGGAGTACGTGCCGGAGTACGTTGCGTTGTCCATCTTCCATCAAGTTCAAAATCTGCAATTTGAGCCTCTGTGTTGTCAGTCAGCCATCCCGGTAGAGATATTTGAGGGATTTGTAATTTCTTCATAAAATTCAGGGTGTCCTCCGGGACCCGGAGAGAAGTCTGAGTGCCATCTTTAGATACTATTAGGGCAAATGGAAACCCCCATCTATAGGCAATATTCTTTTCTCTAAGCGCTTCTGTAAGTGGGCGCAGTGCTTTGCGTTTCAATAATGTCGTGCGAGACAGATCCTGAAACAACTTTATTATATTTCCTTCATTGATTATATTCTCCATCTCTTTTGCTTTCTGGATTATGTCCTCTTTCATTCTAAAGCTATTTATGCAGCATAGCACGTCTCGAGGAGCATTTAGGGGGGCCGCCTTTGGCTTCTGAACTCTATGAGCTCTTTCTATAGCAATTTCCGCCCCTTCATCTCTAGCCAGGATTTTGTTGAAAATTTTAAGCAAAACCATCTGTATCTCATCTGGAGGTATGGCCTCAGATAGGCCTCTGACCCTTATGTTGTTGCGTCTGCTTCTGTTCTCATTATCCTCTAATTGACGCTGCATATCAATAATTATATGTGTTTGAGCGATTAACTTAGCATGTAGGAGCTTTTCATTTTGAAGCATTTTGTTCTGGTTTGTTTCAATGTCATCAGTGCGCGCACTAACGCTTACCAAGTCTCTTTTTATTTCTTGCAGCTCTTCCTTCAGAGAAGCGGTTACCTCCTGCAGCATATTTTTTAGCTCCGTTCGCGAAGGTAAGTTAGCCAGATACGATTGGATATTAGTTTCTTCTTCCGCATCGCTTTCCTGGTCTGTTGTGTCTCTCTCTGCTGCCTCTGTGTAGGACTCGAGCGGCGCGGCCGCAGGCGCCATTTTGGAATTTGCCCGGTCAGCTTTTTTCTTTACAAATAGTGGAGCCAAGTCTTGTTGCGTCGATATTTGCCTCCACATTGGTGTCTGCTCCTTATCAGCTCTCAGTTTGCTCGATTTCCCCATGTTACAGCGCAATATCAGGCCTTTTCCGAAGCTGGTCTATCAGAGCGATCTTAACACACAGCCATTACACTCGATGGCAAGCCACGCCCCCCCCGCATTACTAATATTTAGTTAGACCTCTGCATATGCAAGTTTTACATTTGCCAGTTTTCTATATAACCATATAAACAATATTTGAAAGTGATTGTTGTTACACTGTATGATTTTTTTCATGCATACCGTATGGAATAGCAAATGCACACCCCAATGGTATTTAATGAATGATAAACGTAATTTCTTTTTAAGTCTTTATTGACGTAAATCATAAATGTAGTATATGTAGAAATCTTTGGTACATATATTTCTATTTCTTCAAGAATTTTAAAATGTCCTTTTAAAGGTATTTGCTAGTGACATTTATAAATGACTAAGTAAACCGGCATGGGTACTACTTATTAGACATACTAGATAAAAAGACTTTTCCATGAAATGCCCTCAAATATAAATTGAAATTGCTCAAACACCCAGAGCAGGTATCTTGCTTCGAATAATATCTCATTTCATTATTATGGATCCTTGGCCTGTTTTTTTTTTTTGCTCAAAACTCCATGTATTGTTCTTGGGCATCACAGTCTATGGGATACAATCAAGACCTTTTACTGAAGAAGGCAGCTTAGTAATGTGTGAAATCCCTGTTGAGTGAATAAAAAGAACCCTGGTAATGTCATGCATGGCCTCTTTTAGGAATGATTTATTACTTTATTTCTTATGGATGTTCTTTTTCCTCTGGCTTATACATTTCCTTCATTATAAGGCTCCTCAACATTAATGTCATGTTGACTTGAAAGGAACCCACAAACATATATATACTGTATAAACACTTAAAACAGTTTATGTAACAAAATCATTTTAGATACAGTATGTTGACAATAAGTTTGGGTATATGTTAATGAACAACCAGATATACCTGTACACACATTTTTATTTGGTTATTCAGGCAGACCACAGCAATCTAGCCTATGAATTTGAATATGCATTATTTAAATAAGTTTTTAATTCCACTTCTTTCCTATTGTTTTCATAGGAAGGACTGATAATCCCAGGTCATATTTTGGCACAAATTCTAGCATACCGCTGATATAAGCACAATAATAAATAGCACATGCAACTTTTGGCATAATTGTTGTGCCATATTAAATGCTTTTTTGTTTAATTAAATACACATTAAGCAATTACCATTAATGATGAGCAACATATTCAGCAAATATTTTTTCAAACCAAGCACAAAAGTTTGCAGCAAAAATTTTCATCATGAAAAAATGCTCTGACAAACTGCCCATAGAACACAATGTATTTTGCATTAAAAAGGAGCATAAAAAACCTATATTCAAACCAGAAGCAAATCATGGTGCAGCATTATTTCACTCAGAATTCCAATGTCATTGTAATTTGGGGTTAACCTGAAATGCATGCAAATTTACACCCCTGGTTATGGCTTTGCAGTATGTTTCCACAGAGTTGAGAGGGGGCTTAACAACTCTAAATTGTTCTAAATTGATACATTAGTTGGTACACTTGTTATCTTTGGCCCTCCAGAGCAGAATACCAGAGTTTCATTAAAACAAGCTATTAAAATTGATCCAGTAGTTGTTAATATTTTAGATGCTGCTGGGAATCTGATGTACCAACTAATGTAGCTTATTGTTCAGAAAGACTGAAAGAAAAAAGAGCTGAAAGACAACAGGAACCTTCACTTAGGGACAGCTTTATCATGATGAGCAGAGGAGGACTGTGATGAGCAGAGGGGCAGGACAGTGACACAGAGGGGCAGGGTTGTGATGTACCAGGGGCGGGCCTGTGACATCAGGGGTAGAGCTATGATGTCACTGTCCACTCCTTGCCCGGGTTGCCTGGAGTAAGAAGCCTGGAAAGGTGGTAATCCTGATTTTGACCACCAAGTTGAGCTTTTTGTATAAGCATCTATATGAGATACTCTTGTCATGACACAGTAGCCGCCAAACATGAATCATTATCCAGGAAGCTGCAAATTATGACAATTAGAGACAATTTCAATGGAGAAGGAATTACTTGGGGCAACAAAAGTTAGGCACCCCCTATTGATTGTATCTACTTATCTGACACCCTGGGTTAGTGCACCTATCAGGAGAAAACTGCACCGGACTGGGGTTATTCCAGCAAGCTCCACAGACAGATAGTCTTTAGAGACAATTTTAATGGAGAAGGAATTACTTGGGGCAACAAAAGTTAGGCACCCCCAATTGATTGTATCTACTTATCTGACACCCTGGGTTAGTGCACCTATCAGGAGAAAACTGCTCCGGACTGGGGTTATTCCAGCAAGCTCCACAGACAGATAGTATTCCTGCTTCTTTTTCCAAGAGCAGAAAGTAGAATTAAATAACCCCAAGTTTAACGTTCCTTTCCGTCTCCTTTCAATTTTCTTTCAGAAATGGTTTCCATTTTCTGTGTAATAATCAATAGAAAAGTACCTTGTTCTTTATTGTAACAAAGCTGCATGATCAATATTATTGGGTTATTTCATGTTTAAATAATTTTTAGAAGTTTAAATTATTTTTAAAACATCCCTTATCCAGAAAACCCCAGGTCCCAAGCAGTCCAGATAAAATCCAATATTTGTAAGTGTTCTGTGTATATAGCAAGCCATGTAATCTTGTCTATGCTACTGAAGTAACAGAAAATCATACTTTAAAGGAAAATTATACCCCCGAACAATGTAGGTCTCTATAAAAAGATATTGCATATCTCATATGTAAAACCCTGCTTCATGTAAATAAACCATTTTCATAATAATATACTTTTTCAGTAGCATGTACAATTAGGTAATTCTTAATAGAAAATAGCCATTTTAAAAAATAAGGACAGCCTTCTGGGATCCTAGGATTCAACGGTGCACACAAACATAACAAACTATAAAGTTAGATCACATGAGCCAATTAACAGACAGAGTTCTGTCTTTTGCTTCCACACTTCTTCCTGTTACAGTTAGAGTTGAAATATTTCTGGTCAGGTGATCTCTGAGGCAGCACACAGACCATCATGAAATGGTGGTTCAATGCAAGAGATGTAAAAGGGCAATATTTACTTAAATATATTGTATATACCAGTTTGGTGAGATTCTTTAATATGCCCCTTAATTTGATATAAACAGATAAACAATCAGTTGCTCAAGTATTCAATTTGGGGGTATAGTTCTCCTTTAAGTATAGTTTCTTTAAAAGAACTGGTGATTGTGACACTTGACACAAGTTGAAAACATGCAGGTAATTCATATTAATCAGCCACAGAAATAAAAGGAACAAGAACAGAGAACCCAGTAGAGCTATATATGAATAATTTATTATGATTATCAGCATTCATATGCAGAATTTTATTGTAAATCTGTCTCACTCCTTGGCTCTTAATGATTCTTAAGGGCACTTGCTTCCAGGTCTCTACAGGTGTACTGCCACAACTTAGACAGGCTACAGACTGAGAAAACTTTACATCAGCAAAATGACAAATGTAATATGCAGGCATGGTGTCTCCGCTAATGTGATTCTGAATGCAGATTCTTCCAATATCTTGTTAATGACTCCAATTGGTCTCTATTCCATTCAGAAGTAACACATTTGCCTCATATCAATTCTCTGTCATTCTTAGGACACTTGAAGTTGTTAATGTGTGGCACGAGCAATGTCATGCAATGCAGAGAGAGAAAGAATTTCACATTGCCATGGTATTTAGCTTTATGGGACACTGTATTTCACCAGTTCTTTTTCTGAAAAGACTGAATGTACAAATATAAAAATCTTTATATAAAGTAGGGATGTCATCCAATGTAACTACTATAGTGCACAACGATTTTGGTGTCCACAGACACATAGGGGCAAATTTACTATTATTCCCGAAAATTTGCTCGACCAAATTCAAAGTTCGATAAGCATTCCACCACCGAATGCTTATCGAATAGTTTTAGGCTATCATTTCGCTCGATATTCGATTTCTTGATGATACCGATCGTTCGATTTCACGAAAACATCGTAAAATATCATCCAAGCGTCAAAAAACTTGTACGATTCGAATGTTATTCGAGCAGGACTTGGGGGCAAATTTACTATTATTCCCCAATCTGGCGAAATAGCCAGTCGAATATTTTAAAGTTTTTATTTTATTCGCTGATCGAATATTTGATTATTCGAATCTATTCGATCATTCAATCATTCACTATTCGATGATTGAATATGCCTGATTTGCATATTCGACCAATCGAATGATCTTACGATCAAATATTCCATCCAATTCGATCGAATTCGATTTTATTCACATGAATACATGTGAATTTTGTAAATCGGCCCCCAAGTCTCTGAAGCCTATAGGAAGCTTCCCATAGGCTTCTATTGCAATTCGGTTGGTTCAATCTGCCGAAGTAGGCAGTCGAATAACTTTAAAAATGTTATTCCTTCGATCATCGAATGATCGAATTATCGAATATCCGATCATTCGATCTATTCGATCTATTCGATATTCGATGATCGAAGAGGCCAAAATTCACTTTACGATTTTACGAAAGATTTGTACGATCGTTATTCAATCGAATTCGATCGAACTTCGATCTATTCACGTGAATTTCGTAAATCGGCCCCATAGTAGTTTGCACATACCAACCCCGAGAAAACTGTATGATTTAAGAAAAAACTTACAATTTGGGTTTTCCTCAATTTCATCAGCTTGTCCTTGATCCAATTAAATTATGATTTTTTAAAATAATAAATAAGGTCATTTTGTGGATTCTAGTTCTGGGTAAACTTTTTTCTTAAAAAATTCAGAAAGTTGTATTTTGATAAATGACCCCGAAGTGTCTAATAAAAGGAAATTTTGCAGCAAATCCACTGCGCTTAATGGTCTGGTTTCATCAATTCTCCACGTTAGTGACCACATCCTTTGTTTCACTATGCGATAATGAAGAACAAGAAGAAATGTGGTGAAAATCCCCCATTGACTTCCAAAGGGGAATTTGGTAAAAACCGCTCATCACTAGGACAACTAAAAATATTGTTTTTATCATCTCTTCCAGATTTAATTGGATTAAAATATCATAGTCTCCCGAGACTGGTGATTCACTGTAAATCCATATTTATGGACAGTAATCTCCCATGCAGGGTAGCCAGTGCTTGTTCCTTTTTATATTAATTTAACATACTCTATGGTGAGTAGTGGTATATTCCTTTCACTGTGATATTTAGTGATGTACTGTAGGTGGCAATTATGGAAGCAGTAATGGTTGACTTCACTATATGAAATAACAAGTAACATGAAACTGAAAAGATTTTATTGACATTTAACATAAATACATGCCTGCTCAGTGTTTTTGGCAGCAACAGTATTATTTTGTATGAAACAGGTTTACCTCCCATATGGGTTTATACTAAAAACATCCCACTTATTTATTGATACTGGGAAAATTTGTTCCTGGGCAGTAGCTCATGGCAACTAATCAGATGTTTGCTTACATACTACCTGTGGCTGACTGAAAAATGATAATCACTGAATGGTTGATACCTACCCAGGAGCAATTTGCCTATAACTGAGCAATTTTCCCATAAATTAGCCCCTATATTTACTATTCACATTGGCTCCTATAGTCTCATTTAAGCTTAAATGGCAGCCCCATTAATGCTTAGCAGCTTCTTTATAGAAGTTATATTAGAGAATCTGAATCTAAGACATAAATGTAGGAAAACAGCTTTTTTAAATTAAATGTACTTTAAGCCACTCCTTTGAATTTCACTAAACTTTTTTTGTTATTTAAGGCATTGATAATAATAAGTTTTTTCTGAACAATGAAAATGATAGGTTTGGTTTTTATAAACGATGGTGTTCTTGGTGTCCCTTGGATACTGTAAATTTGCACAGCTAAGGACTGTCTTAATCCTCATAGCAATTCTGCACTATTTTAAATGACATTTTTCTTCAGGTATATAAATTAATGTAGCCCATAAAATGTGCTTGGGTAGGCATTCTTGCACAAGGATGCACAAGGATTAATAATACCTAGGATGTCATGGAAAAGGATGTCAGGAAAAGGGGTCAGTCCCTAAAGGAGCAGCAGTTGGGAACATCATTACCAGTATACGCTTAATTTCAGTTTGCTCACGTCCTGTCAAAATAGGGTCTGACATACATCAGAGAGTGGCACTAGCATCCATAAATAGCTACCTTTGTGCTCTAAAATACACTGAAGATTGACCAATGCACGGTACCTGGTTCACTGTTTCATTAGTAATATATCATTTGTGCAAATCCAAACATTTTCAAGAACAGAGATTTTTATTAACAGAAGCCATTGTAGCACATCAAGTTAAATTCCATCCAATCCAAGATAGCAGCACCCATCTTCCACGTGGGAAATTCAAACTTAAAAGCTCTTCCAGGTCACAGGTTCATTGCCCAATTATAGGATTTCTTCAGTGTATTCCTGGGTGCTTCATAATTCTTGCTGAATTGATTCATGGACCTTTGACCCTGCCTGAACTTCGACTTTGTTATTATTCTGCTTGCCTTTGGACTTCTGCCTGGACTTTTATTACGATTTTGCCTGATCCTATTTTTGCACTGCGAACTTGGACTTTAACCCTTAAGCTTCCTCCATGGTCCTGACCAAGCCTGGATTTGTGGCAAAGGCCCGGGCCTAAGGCGGCAGAATTTCAGGGGTGGCATGCCGCTCAGCTGCATTTGGATTCAATTCATGCACTAGTGACACCAGTCTCGGTGCTGCTCCAGACACGTGTGGATGCCTGCATGTGCGTATACCTGCATAAACAGGAAGGGGAGGTGGACATGGACGGCGATGAGGGGGCACAGTCAACAACAGGGAGGGAGGTAGGATCAGAAAGAGAAGGAGACAGGGAAGGTGACAGGGAGGGGGATGAGGACCGGGGGAGGAGGCGACAACCCAGAGCCAGCAAGTTTAGAAATCTGCCCTGATCCTTACTACAGCCTCTGGGAGCCGTTAGGCCCCCTGACATTATAATCAGGCCATGAACTGCACTAAGGAAGCTACATCTGATGTCGGATGAGCGCTCTGGGGATTGGCATCCCACATGGAAGATTATGAAGCTTAGCAGTTCCGCATTGGCAAGTACTCAATGCTTTCCTCTCGTTGCTAACCCTCCTGCTGCTGTTGTTCCTCCTGCAGTAGTCTCACCGGCCAATGAGCCACACATCCCTCCTCAAATGGGGATCCCCAAGCCTGCAGAGGTTTTGCTATGCAGTGCCAGATCCAGTTTGATTTTCAACCCTTGCAGTACTCCAGTGAACGTTCCAAGGTGGGTTATGTGATGTCCCTTTGGAGGGTAAACCACACTAATGGGCAACATCTCTCTGGGAGAAGAATTCTCCATTGACCTATGATGCTAAAGCATTCCTCCAGACCTTCTGTACTGTGTTTGATGCCCGAGTCAGGTTGCTAATGCCTCATCCTGGCTCCTGCAAATCCAGCAGGGAAGTTGCAGTGCCAGTGAGTATGCTATAGACTTTAGAACCTTAATGGCTGAAACCGATTGGTATAATGAGGCATACAAGGCCGTCTTCTGCCAAGGCCTCTCCACTTCTCCAACCTCGTCTCTATAGAACTACCTGAGTTGTTAGAAGATTTAATTGTGCTCACCATCAAGGTGGACACGCGTCTCAGAGCATCAACTTGCCAAAGAATGCAGCAAGAGATTCCTTATTCCCTTACTGGCTCCATACTTCCACCAAACTCTTTTGCTTGCTTCACCCCAACAACCTCCAGTCTTTTCCCCTGAAGAGCCTATGCAGATTGGAAGGGCATGTCTCTCTGAGCAGGAAAAACTTCGGAGACATTTGGCTGGCCTGTGTATTTACTGTGGTGGCCAGGCTCACTTTGACAATTCCTGTCCTCTGAAGCCTGGAAGTTCCTCTCATCAAGAATTGGGGTGTCTCGTGGGTAGCATCACGCCCGTTCCTCAAGAAAATGCTCACAGGTTTCTCTTACCCTTGCAGATTTATCTGGCCACTAAAACTATTGATGGTTCTGCCTTCCTTGATTCCGGGGCTGGAGGGAATTTCATGGATGCTTCCTTTGTCCAATACATGGGTGTTCCTCTCTACTCTTTATTTACTCCTTTGTGGGTTACTGCCATTGATGACAGACCTCTATCCACAGCAATAATTGCCAAGACAAAGGGAGAATTACTTGTGCAGGTTGGGACCATGCATAAAGAGAGACTTTCGTTCCTAATTATTACCTGCGCATCTGCTCCTGTGCTGTTGGAGTTACCTTGGCTACATTTGCACAATCCCTCTATTGACTGGTCTGCTAACCAGATAACCCATTGGAGTCCTTTTTGTCAAAAGAACTGTTTACTGGCTAAGCCCATCCACCGGGTGTCCCTCGCTGCTGTGGAGCTGCAAACTCTGCCTGTTGTGTACAAAGATTTTGTGGACGTCTTCTGCAAAATGTCTACTGAGACTCTTCCCCCTCATCGCTCCTACGACCCAGGGGGCATACTTACCCCCTTTATCCTGCTGAAACTTCTGCGATGAAGAAGTATATCCAAGATAACCTCCAGCGAGGGTTCATCAGACCCTCCTCTTCTTCTGCCGGTGGCGGGATTCTTAAAAAAGAAGGATGTCGGTTTGCGTCCCTGTATTGACTACAGGGAACTCAATAAGAAATAAATCCACTTCCTCTCATCTCCGAACTCTTCGAGCATCTCAGAGGTGCGAAGATTTTCACTAATTTGGACCTCCGAGGAGCTTACAACCAGATCTGCATCCGTGAGGCGGACAAATGAAAGACGGCATTCAACACCAGAGATGGACATTATGAGTACCTGGTAATGCCCTTCGGCCTCTGCAACGCACCCACCATCATTCAAGAATTTGTGAATGACAATTTCAGAGATCATCTGGGGCAATCCGTGGTTGCGTACTTGCATGACAGTCTCATCTTCTCCATAGACTAGGAAACTCACCAAACCCGGGTGAAAGAGGTGCTCTCTCATCTGAGAGAAAACTCCCTTTTTGCCAGAAATCCAAGATTGGCCTCACCCCACAAGTACCAAGGCCATCCAAAGATTTGTAAGGTTCGCTAACTATTACTGAAAAATTAACAAAGGGTTCTCCTCCCATACTGCTCCTATCCTGGCTCTCATTCGGAAGGGAGGGAAACCTAATGCCTGGCTTCCTCTTGCTCTGGAGGCCTTCCAGGCCTTGAAATACTTGTGTGCTTTGGCTCTTGTCCTTCGACACCCTGACCTTTTGCAGCTCTTCTTCATTGAAGTAGATACATACTATGTGGGGGCTGGTGCCATCCTTTCTCAGAGGCAAATCACCGATGGGAAGCTTCACCCTTGTGCTTTTTTCTCCAAAAAGTTATCTTCTGCTGAGCAAAATTACGATGTGGGGAATCGTGATGTTCTGGCTGTGAAACTTGCAGTCAAGGAGTGGCAACATTTCCGGGAGGGAGCCCCTCATCCTGTGACCATTTACACTGATCACAAGTTCATCCAGACTGAATCCCCGTCAGTCTCGTTGGGCACACTTCTTCACTCGAATTCAATTGTGTCCTTACATTTCGTCCTGGCTCCAGAAACCGTACGTCAGATGCCATATAAAGAAGCATTCTCCCTGAGGGGCGCATCAGTGAAAATCATGAGCCACTTGTTCCTCCCACAAAAATCATTGCTTCCCTATTCCCATGGCTGACCAGCCAGATCCTATCTGTCCAGTCATCTGCAACTGCTGATACCCCCATTGCTATGGTTTACGTGCAACCTGAGTTCCACATACCCATTCTTCAGCAAATACATTGTTCCAAGCAAGCTGGGCATCCAGGTACTCCAAAGACTTTTGAGCTTGTCGACTTCTCTGGTGGCCTTCCCTACGGTAGGATGTGAAAGACTTTGTAGCAGCCTGTGCAATTTCTGCTCATCCAAATCCAACCACTCTCACCCTAGCCGGCTATTGCATCCTCTACCCATTCCATCTCGTCCTTGGACTCATTTAGCCGTAGACTTTATTGTCAAACTATCACCTTCTAAGGGAAACACCATAATCTGGGTAGTGCTTGACCGCTTCAGTAAGATGGCACACTTTATCCCTTTTCACAAGCTTCCCTCTGCCATTGAACTCTCTCAGTTGTTCATTCAGTTTATCTTCCATCTACATGGCTTCCTTGTGGAGATTGTATCAGACAGAGGTTCCCAGTATGTGTCCAAGTTCTGGCGCTCATTATGTAAAGACCTGGGTATCATTCTTCAGTTCTGCTCTGCCTATCATCCTCAATCCAATGGAGCAGCTGAAAGGGTGAATCCAGCACTTGAACAGTTCCTGAGAAGTCATGTATCCCTCTGCCAGTATGATTGGTCCAATCTACTCCCCTGGGCGGAATTCGCTCCCAACAACGCTTGCTATGCCTCCACTGGGAGATCGCCCTTCTTGACCATGTATGGAAAACATCCTCAAGCTTTATCTCAGGATTTCCTCTTTTCTGATGTTCCAGCAGCTGATGATCATGCAGCTCACATGTCGGCCATTTGGTTGGCTACCAAAACAAATTTAGAGAAAAGTTCCTTGTCCCACAAGAAGTATGCTGACCAAGGACGGAAATCTTCTCCCTTATGTAAAGTTGGGGAAAAAGTGTGGCTCTTATGAAGAACATTCTCAAGATTCCTTCCCCCAAGTTGGGCCCAGAATTTGTTGGTCCATACTCCATTGTGGAGATTGTTAATCTCACGGTAGTCAGACTTCAGCTTCCCCTGAAATGCGAATCCCTAATGTGTTCCATGTGTCTTTGGTCCAACCAGCTATTGCTAATCGCTTCTCTTCAGAGCAATCTCCTCCTTCTACTTTCGCCGTAGAATTTGAGGTAGAGAAGATCTTGGACTCCAGAATCTCCAGAGGGTCGCTACATTCCTGATTCACTGGAAGGGTTTTGGTCCCAAAGAGTGTTTCTGGGTAAAACATACTGATGTCCATGCTCCCCGTCTGGTAAGGGAATTTTGCAAACAATTTCCAAAGAAACCACGAGGTGGTGGTCCAGTGGCCCCCCTGGGGGTCGGGTTACTGTCAGGAGCTCCCAATGACACTTTCGTCCCTTGCGGCATCCAATCCAAGATGGCAGCGCCAATCTTCCATGTGGGTTGAAGCTGGTGACGTGACGCTGGCGTGATGATGTCACATGCGAAATTCAAAATTCCAGGTCATGGGTTCAATGCCCGATTATAGGATTTCTTCAGTGTATTCCTGGGTGCTACATAATTCTTGCTCACTTGATTCCTGGACCTTTAACCCTGCCTGAACCTCGACTTTGCTATTATTCTGCCTGCCTTTGGACTTCGTCCTGGACTTTGATTACAATTTTGCCTGATCCTATTTTTGTACTGCAAACTTGACTTAACTCCTAATCTTCTTCCTTGGTCCTGACTACCCACTCTGGGAGTCGATAGGCCCCCTGACACAGATTTGTTGAACCGAGACCAATATTTTTGAGCAGTTTGGGACTTAATTCTAGGCAAAATAATATCTAAGGAGAACATAAACTTTAAACTGCCATATTATTTATAACCCACCTCAATACACATACACTCAGCAAGTGATTCCGTCTATAAACACCCATGCTAAGTAAAAACGGCTGGCATAAGAAAGGACTGCAAAGCCATTATAAAATAAAATCTAATTATTACATCTTAACCTAATCACCCTGTGAAACATTGACTCTAAAACCTAAAATTGATTGGACAGTGCTGAAAATTAAATCTTTCTGTTTGAAAATGCAGATCTGTATATTCTAAGCTGACAGGTCAGTGAAGCCAGATAAAATGACTTGTTGAATATTGATTGTGTAAATACTGCTGGGTTTATGAGATATTGTTTTAAATGACCTCTCAGTAAACATGCTTGCTCTTAATCTACAGTGAAGCCCTCTGTGTATAGGAATTCTAACCTGCTCATAATATGAAACACAGTATGTGACCCCAGGGAAATGGTTTATGTTTCAGTGTCTTGGGGACCAATTACACTTGATACATGGGAATGTGAATCTGACTCTGAAGCTTACAGATAAGAATGAGTTGTCAGGCACACATGTGTCGCCTCTTTAAAGATTAATTCATATGTCGACATGTTGATTGCTGGTAGAGCCAGTGTAATGTGTAAGACATGTTGTGTATACAGTACATCTATGAGGGAATGTAACATGTTTTGCTGGAGCAATAAAACCTGTGCAAAGAGGATTGTGAATGTTAGCAACCATGTTTGCATCCTTATAGACTGATTACAGACCTCAACAACTTCATCACCAAATATGTGACCAAATGGCTTTTGTGAACAGGGTAAGTAATACAGTTTTGCAATAGTAAAGTGTTTTTTGTGACAAAATATTTAACAAAACACCAGAGCAGGTGTTAATGCTAAACCTTTGCTTAGCATAATGCACAATGTAATATTCGCTAGCAAATGATTTTACATTGCAAGCAGTGCTAAACATTTGCAAAGATGCAAAGAGATTACATTCCATTTTAGAATCTTGTGGCTGTGCTACAAATGAGTTTCTAAAGACATTTTCAGCCAGTAGTGGTATTACAACAAGCCTTTTATGTTTAACTAAATAAGGGTTGGATATAGTGTTAGCTGTGTAATTGTAACCCATTAGATCTTTTCTTTCATTTTATTATTAGTAGTTGACCCTGCAGCCTTAAAGGTGCTTTGAAACACTAAGGGGGTTATGTCAGAACATACTGTATTTACAAAATGCAAACATTCTGAAAATAAGGCCTGTTTAAAACAAACATCGTATTGGTTGCTATGGTTTTGTCAGGGCCTAGTGGCTCTGTCATGATGCAGGCCTGTAATAGTTAATAAAACAGGCCAAGGTATCATGAAAAAGCATTTCTGACTAAATTAGACACATAACGGGCCTCTCTTCACTAAGGTCTGGAGTTAGCCATTTGTAACAGGATCACAACCTCTTATGCCCTTCTCCAAGCCCTGGCTTGAAGAGCCATAAAATAACAGGAGGGACAGCTCAAGGGGGGAGAACTTAAAGTTCACACAAAGGCTTCTCACAGGTGAAGGGAAGGTCACAAATAATACAACCAAAAACATATTCATCCTCACAGAACCCAGACCTGTTGTACCAACAGTGTTAAAAACTGGTGATGGGTTGAAAGTAATATTGGCTTTCAGATGAGTCCAAACATGACTAGGTTTGGTACTCTGTTTATCAGATGTGAATATCGGGGCAGGGGCAGGTCACACAGTATTGATGTTTATTATATATGGAATCCAGGAGAGAATTCATAACCAATGAATATAATATCATATCTCTCCTATGTTCCTATAGGGAGTTATGATCATTGTATTCTTGGTCCAGTTAATTCTCACAGGAGTCATAAAAACTCAGTCTGTGTCCTGATAGGCCACACACCCCTTACATTCCTGAGGGAGGGGGAGGTGCAGTTACCTGATGCCCTGAAATCACTGATAAATAGTCAGCTCTTCTGACTAAGATTGGGATTTACTTTGGAGGACCAATTGCGATTGGAAGTTATCCCGTTTGTTTCCCCTTGCCTCCAGGACCAGGAATTCTATATCTTGAAGCTAAGTATAGGTTTTCCATGTTTTCCCTTTTTATTTTATAACTGTTTGTATTATTGATTGTATGTCTCTTTTTGTAATATCATTTTGTTAACTGCACTGTTATACCTTTTATAATATTAAAATTATAACTTAATAAGATTGTCTTTGGTGCTCTAAAAGAACCTAGCCTGAAAGAGAGTAATTGTGAGCCTTAACCCTCTGCATGCTGAATGGGAATGCTAGTCTGTATGTATGCAAGTTAACCATTTGAGTGCTGGTAGAAATTGTGTGTTTGAATTAACCCCTTCACTACTAGAGTACCTGGTTTCTCTCAACACCAGTGTGAAGTTGAGAGTGGTGGCAGCAAGTTGTGTGTGTTTGTGGGTGTTGGTTGGTGTTTGGGGTGCTGTTATGCTAGTCTAACCTGTGCGCAAGGTGGGTGAGAGACTGAGTGAGTGACCCCTGACAGCCACACCTGAAGTCACGTGTGGTTGGGAATACCGTGTCCGTGACAGGCTCTAATAAGATTGGAGTCAGGAACAAGAAGGAAGCTTGTGTGCAGACTGGCATGAAAAGTCAAATGCATGGTACACAACAGGTTAAGTTGCTCAAGGCTGCAGTCCAGGCAAAATAATCAGTATAGCCAGAATCAAGCAATTGGATCAGGAACCAAGGATCAGTCAGTAGCATAATTATAGTGCACCCAGGAACTCACAAACATAAGACATATATTTGGGAATTGAACCTACATCTTTGGCGTCCTTTAATTTTGAATTTTCAAGTGGGAGTGTGACGTGATGACTTCACATGGTGCACTGACATCACAACAAAACCACTGGCACTGCCATCTTGGCAAAGAAGTGCAACAGAACGCTCCAGACAGGGTTACTGCAACAGGGCACACATTGAGCAATTTAATAAATATCGGGGACAATTTTATAGTATAGGTTTTACAATCCAGTGGATGATGGCAACATCTTAAACTAACAAACATACCTGCTTACATTTCTTTAAAGCATGTGATGAACATTGAACTAATGCCTTGACGTGAAAGTAAAACATTCACTTTTTAGTCTTTTTATTCATCGTTTCTTATGAATCCTAGCACCAAATCCAATTTATTGACTATTTTACTGTTTTCTAAATTGTTATTATTGCCAGAAATCCAATGGATCCTTAACTATTGTTTTTGACACATGGAAAACTGTTTCTCAAGCTGGAGAGGTTTTTAAAAATTCTTTGTATATTCAACAGATTACAATTTTAAGTTGATTTACATATTTTAAACATCAGCACAAGTAAAACAACAAAATAATCATCCTTTATACCAAAGTAAAAATAGTACCTATTTAGTGCTTCGTTATTAAATGTTCCAAATGTTCCAAATGTCCATTGTCTCTGTCCCTAGCTCCGACTCTGACTTTGAGCCTGTGTTTCACCAAATCCCTTTCCAAGGTGCACATATTCTTTTTAAATGGGGTTGTTCACCTGTATATTAACTTTTAGCAAGATGTAGAGAGTGATATTCTGATACAATTAATAATTTGTGTTAATTTTTTATTGTGGTTTTTGAGTTATATCGTTTTTTATTCAACAGCTTTCCATTTCAGAAATCTGGTAGCTAGGGTCCAAATTACCCAAACAACAATGCATTGATCTGAATAAGTGACTAGAATATAAATATGAGAGAGCCTAAATAGTATGATGAGTACTAGTGATGGACGAAACGGCCGCGTTTCGCCGAAACATTAGCGAATTTCCAGAGAAATTCGTGAATTTTTCGGCAATTCGCGAAACGAGTCGCGCGTCATTTTCGTTTCCGACACATCGTGTCTTTTTCGGCGCGTCGCGTCAAAAAACGACGCGCGACTCGTTTTTGGCGGCGAATTTTTTTCGGCAAATTTTTCCTGACGTTTCGCGAATTTATTCGCCAGCAGCGAATCGGGGGAATTCGCCGCAAATTCGCCCCTGGCGAATAAATTCACCCGTCACTAATGAGTACTAAAAGGTAGCAATAATAATTAATTGCAGCCTTACTGGAATTTGTTTTCTAAATGACCAGAAGCTGGAAAGATTTAGAAGAAGGCAAATCATTTAAATATTATATGCATGAAAGACAATTGAAATATTGCTTATAATTGGCCATTCTAGAGCAAAATAAATGTAAGAAATTCCTGCATTCACATTGCTTTGTAGAAATTCTGAAAATCTTTGCAGAACATTTCTCAAAATAGAGAAGCATTTAGCTCAATTGCTTTACTGTCCTTTGTTTTGTATGTGGAGTGGTACCTGATTGTCAGTTGAGTTTTGATGCATCTGTATGTTCAGCTGTTGACCCATCTACCATTTGTTTGCAACCTTCTTAGTTTGGCAGTAATGATTTTAGCTGTCAGTGAAAAAAATAATTTTTTTTTGACCAGTGAAAATTTTACATATATAAAATAACTTGGCAAATGTACTGACTATTTGGGAATGTGTATCTGTCTCTGAAGAATATCCCATAGGAATGTTTTGGTGCGAGCTACTCTTCTAGATAACCATGCTGGAAACTTGACAAACAGGCAACAAGTGGGGTAAATGCTTAGTTACTAGTGATGGGCGAATCTACCCCGTTTCGCTTCGCCGAAACATTTGTGAATTTCCACCGAAATTTGCGAATTGGCGAAAAAATTCCCGAAACGAGCCGCGGCACATTTTTGACACGCGTTGCGTCGTTTTTGTTGCGCAACTCGTTTTTTCCCGCGAATTTTCGTTGGCGTTTCACAAATTTATTCGCCAGCGGCAAATCGCGGGAATTCGCCGCAAATTCGCCCATCACTATTAGTTACACACTATTGATTAAACAAACAGTCCTAATAGCAGGGGGAGACAGTAGTAAGATTTTAAAAAAATGCATTCCATTAAAAAAAAACATAAGGCAGAATACCTTTTCATTCCTCTTTATGGAAGGGCTTATTGTTGTCAGGTATAGTAACAGCACTGCAGACACAGAGGTGAATTTGCAGTTATGACAGGAATTATTGAGAGTGAGTCTATATTTGCTCCAGCAGCACTTTCCAATATGAATTCCCAGTGCCCAAACACATCAACAAAATCCACATGAATATATTGCAGTGATTTGAGCCTCCTTGTTAAATGTCAAGCTTGTACAGTATATGGATTTTGAGAGTGACTGTAAATTGTCTCAGTATTTATTTTCTCTTATTTCTCTCTTGGTTATTTCACTGTTAAATATATATTATTATGATAATTAGTGTTTTAATCTATTACATGATCATTTATACAAGGTAATGTAACACAATAAAAGAAAAATGTTGAATCATTTAATAAGTGAAATATTTAAAATTATGAATATACTATTATTGCTCTGGGTGCTGAGGTCACATTTGGCTTTGTAGGAATAAAAAGGTCTACTCACATAGGCAGAGTATAATGATTTGGTAGGCTTAGCAACAAAAAATTGTAGTTCCCCAGTGGTAAAGTAAATCAACAGATAAAGTACAAATATCCATATATGGAAAAAATACACTTTTTTATTAGGACCTGGATAAAGTGGCTTTGGGAGTTATGGAATTAAGCCCAATGTGTTTTGTGCCTTATAGAGCTCTAAGGCATAGTCTAAAAGACTCAGCACTGTACATTTCCTTTTAAAAGGGCTTTGACTACTGAAGCAATGTGACACAACAACCAGTAAGAGAACTCAAAACATCTACGCATTGTTCAAAGACAATCTATGTGCTGATAAACAATTACACAAATCAGGTAGAAAACATAAATTTGGGAGCACCATAAATTGATTACAGAAATGGTAGATGGTTTGCAGGGTCTGATATAACGATCACATGTAAAGAGTAGAAAAGAACTGACCCAACAGCTGCACCTTCCCATCTTTAAAATCAGATGGCTCAGTCAAAACATAACTTACATTAGTTAAAATAGTCCAAAGAAAATTGATTAAAATATAGGAAAGAAACAGGGGGATGGAATGACTAGGCAACAGGCTGGCAGCATATATCAACTGTTGTGAGAGTACGTATCTAGCCTGCATAACCAGTGTGCTCTACTGCACCTGAGGTACAATCCAGCAGCTAATACCACAACCGATTAGGTCTACCCCTTCATTCCAGACCAATCACCACCCATTCACCCAAATAGCATCCCCTTCTAGTTTTCTTTATAACCCTTACGTAAATGCCCCTTATTTAAGGGAAGTTCCGATGCCCTGCCTAACTGTTTCTAAAAGTGAGCCTGACGCGCATTTCGCCCGTTACATTTGGTCTTTGTCGTAGTCATGGAACCACTAGAAACTTGCATCTATATGTAAGCACAGAACCCTCAGGCAGAATTCAAACTGACTAATGGCGAAGCAAATCAGGACAAGAGAAGAAAGAGCACATTAGCATATTAGCAACATAAAGAAAAATAATCAGACCAATGTGGCTAAGCATTTTAAGTTGTGCTATGAAAATAATCTCAAACTTTTTTCTATTCAGGACATAGAAAGGGTGATCCTGAACCAGAGAGGGGGAGACATACAAGTAACTAAGTCGATTCTTTTTTTACATTGGGCACAAGATTTCTGTTTGGTATGAATAATGAATATGATGCAACGTTATTTCTAAATCAGTACTGTCTTGCTATACAATAGCATTTTTATATTGGTTTATTTTCCATGACATACTTGCTATTAATTGCTAACCCAATACTGCTATTGTGTATCTTTCTATCAATAATATGTTATCTGTGCCTATATTGAGAATTTGTTAAAAACTTATTGGAAACTTAGTTAAAAATTATAATTGTAACTTTTTGGCTACTCATCATTATTATTATACAGTTGTGCTCATAAGTTTACATATTCTGGCAGAATTTATGATTTCTTAACCATTTTTCAGAGAATATGAATGATAACACAAAAACTTTTCTTGCTTGTAATTAGTGGGAGTTTATCTTACTATTGGTTGGTGAGTAGAGAATTACATTTATAACATTGACAATCCCTTTAAAGATTATATTGTATTTTTTGGTCACTATATTGATGACCTAATTCTGATTTGGCAAGGTACACATACAGATCTTTTACAATTTCTGGAATATGTTAATTATAATGCAATAGGTCTTAGATTCACTAACTTTTGTGATAAGGAGTCGATTAACTTTCTTGATTTAACTCTGTATCAGGATAATGGACAAATCTTGTCAACTACAGTATATACAGAAAACCAAATTCAGGTAACTCCCTGTTACAGGCAACTTTTTGTCATCCAAAACATGTCATCAAGGGAATAACAGTGGGACAATTCATGAGATTAAAGAAATTATGTACTAATGTTCAGGAGTTTAAAACTCAATCTGAAGTTTTATTTGGACACACACTTAGATTTTGCTAATAATAAGGCTCATAAATCTAATCCAAGTATCAGACAAGATAAGACAGATTTGAAAATGGAAAAGAATGCATTAGTCAAAATCACTACACAATGTAGTCAAAGAGATAACTCAGTTTATTTTGTTACAGAGTATAGTGCACAATTTAATAACATCAAAAGAATCTTTGAAAAAAATCTAAATATACTCAGAACAGATTCAGCCTTTGATGAGATACTAGATAAAGGATATAAAACTGTTACTCGTCGAACATGTACAATAGGTAACCAATTGGCTCCTAGTTTTTTTTTTACTTATCATTATATTCAGTCCCTCTCCTATTCATATTCCAGTCTCTTATTCAAATCAATCAAATCAATGCAGGGTTGCTATGGTAATTTGTACCCTAGAAACCAAATTGCTGACACTGCAAACTAGAGAGCTGCTGAATAAAAAGCTAAATAACTATAAAACCACAAATAATAAAAAATGAAAACCAATTGCAAATTGTCTCAGAATATCACTCTCTACATTATACTAAAAGTTAACTCAAAGGTGAATGCAAGGTTTGCCACATACAATATGTAGGTCAAACCTCACGTACACTAAAAAAACAGATAAGGGAGCATATTTTGGACATTAAGAAGGGACATCATGATTCATATGTAGCAAAACATTTTCAGGAATGCAATGGTGGAGACATTACTAAACTATCGGTTCAGGGTATAGACAGAGCAGTCAAAAATAAAAGAGGTGGAGATGTTCTACCAAAGTTACTTAGATTGGAAACCAAAAGGATATTGGATATTTTTTTAACAGAGCAGAAAACCTTTGGGTTTAAACTGTGATTTTGATGTAACGTTACTTTAAGCAACTCTATTTTCCTTCCTCTCCCCTTATTATTTTTCCTAAAGTGACCACATAGAACTCTACCCACTCATGTATATATAGTATGCTGTTCCAAGAAGAAAGAATAAAAGGAGAAAACAAGATTGAAATAATGGATTCATATTGTATTTCTAATTTTCTGTTTATATTTTCCTTGATATGTATACTTCTTGTTATATATTTTTGATACATGTTTCTCATTATCACTTGTTTCTTTTTTCATCTTTTTTCATTTTCCTTTAACACTATACTTTAGTACTATTTCTGTATATGGTATAGCACAGAGTTCCTTACTCTTGAATTTACTACTCATTAGATTCATATGGTTATACTAGATTTCAGTTATATTAGTTAGTAATAGTTAGCATGATTGACCACAAGATTGTAATTTTATAAATTGATAACATGATAACATGTGATGCTTGGTCTGTGATTGGTTACAGCCCCTATATATGGTGTACATGGGGTTGTACCCCTTTAGCCTATGAGTAAGTGCCCCTATAGGCACGAAACGTGTCAGGTTTGTCTGTCATATCTTAAATAAATTTTTCTACTTTTTTACGTTATGCTTCATTTTTCTTGGAGGCACTTACAATAACTCATTTTTGGAGTTTATAAAAGGTCAATGACTTTCTGGACTCCTGAGAGACCCTTGCATCTTTCAACCAGTGCTGCACTGTTGTTTTCTGGATTCTAAGTCATGGGGAAAGCAAAAGAATTGCGGGATCTGCGGGATAAGGTAGCTGAACTCTATAAGGGATATAAGAAAATATCAAAAGAATTGAGAATGCCAATCAGCAGTGTTGAAACTCTAATGAAAAAGTGAAAAATTAGGGGTTCTGTTGAAACCAAACAAAATAAAACTAAAATTACAGCCACAACTGCCAGAAAAATTGTTCGGGATGCAATGAAAAACCCACAAATAACTTCAGGTGAAATCCCAGACTCTGAAAAAATTAGGGGTTCTGTTGAAACCAAACCAAATAAAACTAAAATTTAAACCACAACTGCCAGAAAAATTGTTCAGGATGCAAGGAAAAACCTACAAATAACTTCAGGTGGAATCCCGGAAAAAATGTGGTGTGCCTGTTTCAAGATGCACAATACTTGAAAAAAAGATGGGCTGCATGGTCGAAATGCCAGAAGCATGCCATTACTAAGCAAATGCCACAAAGTATCCCGCTTACAATATACCAAACAGGACAGAGACAAGTCTCAAACCTTCTGGCACAGCATTTGGAGAGGACTCATCAAGGCCTATGATGAACAGTACACCATTCCTACTGTGGAACATGGTGGTGGATCGCTGATGTTTTGGGGATGTATGAGCTACAAAGGCACAGGAAATTTGGTCAGAATTTATGGCAAAATTAATGCAGTAAGTTATCAAAAATACTGGAGGAAAATTTGCACTCATCAGCCTGGAAGCTGTTCATGGGACGTACTTGGACATCCCAACATGACAATGAGCCAAAACACAAGGCCAAGTTGACCTGTCATTGGCTACAGCAAGATAAAGTAAAGGTTCTGGCCATCTCAGTCTCCTGACTTCAATATCATTGAGCCACTCTGGGGAGACCTCAAACATGCAGTTCATGCAAGACAGCCCAAAAATTTACAGGAACTGGAGGCTTTTTCATAACTACCACAAAAGACTTCAAGCTGTAATTAATGTTAAAGGTTTCATTAAGGCAGTATATGTAGTGATTATGATTATCTGAAAAATGGTTAAGAAATCATACATTCTGCCAGGGTATATAAACATATGAGCACAACTGTATATACATATTTTGTACATTTTTTTATTTTATTGTTGTTTTGTGTTAAGTCTTGGTCATTTTGAATTGACTTCAAAGAGAGCACCAAGATGGTGACTAACCAACCCATTAGGGGTGGGTTTATCTAGAGTGAAGTCACACTGAGGGTTACCAATCGTGATGTTTCTTGTTGTTCCACATGTGTAACTCTAGTATCAATAAAGCTAATTGGTTCTCTCTTGTTTTAAATATGCTGTGGGAAATGGGAATATGTAGCCTATGATTAAGTATCCTAATGATATGAAACATGTAACTTTAACTTTCCCAATTGAGCCATCAGATTTGAAAGATGGCAAGGTGCAGCTGTATGGGTCAGTTCTTTTCTTCTCTTTACATGTTTACACAAATGAGTCATTGCTTTTCAGATATAAATAGTGCCCATGTTTTTTTTTCCACAAAATTAATCAATATTAATAACAGGAAAATAAATATTGGTTTAAACTTTGAATTAATGAACTTCAAAATGTATTTAAAGTGTTCAAGATGTAACAATGCAAAACAGTGTTTATACAACTGCCTTTCTGTATACATTCCTGGGATACATTCTCTGGAAATCTGTTATCCAGAAAGCTCTGAATAAGAGATAGCCTTTCCCATAGAAATGTTAATCAAATAATTCAAATAACTGAAAATGGTTTCCTTTTTTTCTGTAATAATACAACAGTACCTTGTACTGTATACCAGATAAGATATTAATCCTTATTGGAGGGAAAACAATCCTATTAGACCCAACCATTCCCAATCATTCTGGATAACAGGTCCCATACTTGAATTATTTTGAGTCTCTTACCCTTTGGTGTTGTAATGTGAGGCTTAGCTGAGGCCAGATGCTATTTATCCATATTTAATACACAATCCAATACCCAGAATATTCTGTGAATTATATCCTTATAAAAGGTGGTTGGTATGTTTAGTAAAATCCGCATCTTAGTGAATTGACGTAGTTATGTCCAGTTGCCTGAGCTAAAATACACCTGGCATTAGATTGTGAGGCGATGCTAGAGTCCTTCGCTAGCGAAGTGACGCCTGCGCCCATCAGTAAATCGGTAAAGTGACTGAAAACATTAAAGCCGGCAAATCATCACCAACGTTAGTCACTTTGTCCTTTATTAAATTTACCCCCATGAACCCTTCTTCTAATGTCATATTATAAACTTGAATGTATTTATATCGCTTTCAACATTTACCAGTTTTTATTTCTCTGTCAATGTTCTCAAATTGCTGTACATTTTTTTTCCTTTGCTTTTGAAATAAATGAAACCAATAAGGGTTTTGAGCTGGAGTGGGATGGAGAGGACAGAGACGTGATATATCTTTTAATTGATTGCCATCACGTGCGTATAAGAGTAATGTTACTGCTTGTGATGCAGATACTGCAGGTAATGGAAATCCATTCATATAATACGAGTTGTTTGTGATTTATTTTAGCAATCTTATTAAAAGCACTGTATTAACACACTCAAAATGGAACATGTACATATATATATATGCACTGACCTAAAGTAAAAGAGGGCAATGCAATTTTTTCATTGTCTGCTACAGAATAAGTAAGAGTAAGATCTAATTTCCTTGCTAGAATTAGGTTACAACCTTGAAATGATAAAGATATGTTCTTAAGCAAAGGTATGGGGATGGAAGTGTGTATTCTTGTTATCTATTATTTTATTCAGTGTGCATAAATGTCACATAATGTACTCATTATTCTACAGTGTCAACAGAAACATTATCTCTTTGTCCATAAAATTGCAATTTCTGTATATATTTTATATATATTTATACTAGCTTTCAAAGACATTAAGAAAAAGATCAAAACATGAATATCTGGATTTTTGATAATGCAGTTTAAATGCGTATTTACTGTATATCTACATTTACATTTTTTATTAAAGGGACAGTAACACCCAAAAATTAAAGTGTTTTTTATATATATAGATGCAGCCACTTGGATTTGTGTGTTAAATGCGTCGTGACTCAGGGTTAATTGAAGAAACTGTGTTATCTAAAGTCATCTTAACTCATTCAATGCATTGTTTTCAATGGTGAACTCTTTAATTGGATGGGATGCTATGACACAATATTCTGTGTTAAGTGGGAAAAAGCAGAAATCTGAGTTAAGTTATTCTGTGTCAAACACACAATCCAAAGTGGCTTCATCTGTGTATATATATATATATATATATATATATATATATATATATATATATACTTGTCCCAAAGTGACTGCACTCAAACTTGCTTGATGTGGTGGTGCACGATCTAAGAATTTGTAATATAGAGGAATGGAGGATTGCATCATTTTATATATATATATATATATATATATATATATATATATATTGTATTGAGGGGTGGTGTCCAAACTTTTGGCTTCCCTGGGCCACATTGGAAAAATAAAAATAGTCTGGGAATACAAATAAAATATGCAAACGTTTAGATTTTTATAAAGTAAAGAAAATACACATAAAAGAACCACAATACCAGTTGGATAACTAGATGGATCTATACACTGGAATATGGGACACCTAGATATTAGAGTAAACAGAAGTATTATAATATTATTTTGACATTTCCTCGAGAACCAAGTGTTTCAAACTGGGCCACATTCATATCCATCCTGGGCCGCATGCATCCCTTGGGCTGCAGGTTGGACACCCCTGCTGTATAATGATATAATAATATATAATAATAAAACACATAAATAGTGATGGGCGAATCTCCCGCGATTCGCTTCGCCGAAAAATTCTCGAATTTCTAGAGAAATTCGCGAATCGGCGAAAAATTCGCGAAGCGAGTCGCGGGGCGATTTTGTCGCGCGTCGCGTCAACTTTGACGCGTCGCGTCATTTTTGGCACGCGTCGCGTCGTTTTCGGCGCGCGTCGCGTCGTTTTCGTCGCGTCGCGTCAAAAACGACGCGCGACTGACGCGCGACTCGTTTTCAGCGAATTTTCGCCAAGCGAAATTTCGCTGGTGATTCGCGAATTTATTCGCCAGCGGCGAATCGCGGGAATTCGCCGCGAATTCGACCTAGGCGAATAAATTCGCCCATCACTACACATAAAATACTTTCTCTTTTTAATGCTACTTATAATTATATAATTTTATGAGCCCCATGGGCCACCAGATGGGTCACTGTTAAACTAAAAATGACCAAGGGAAATGTTTTACACTAACCTTTAGTAAAACCTTTATTTTGGTGGAACCCTACTTGTAGTGGCGTAACTATGCCCAACCTCATTTCAGGGGCTTGTCAGTTGACTAGTACAGGTATGGAACACATTATCCAGATGGCTGAGGACCTGGGGTTTTCTGGATAACAGATCTTTCCATAATTTGGATCTTCAAACCTTAAAGGGCACTTATCCAGAAAAACAGTTACCCCCAACCAAATGTGCGGGCTGATAGAGCCCGCGTTTCGGTTGGGGGTACTGGTGTTTTTTTTTTTTTAAATGCCCCCGCCAGCACCAGCGCGCTCGCACCGGGAGGGAGCTCCCGCTGCGAGCCACCATGACAGTCTATGCGCATTTGCGCGTGCATGACGTCATGCGCATTAAGAAAATCAGTCAGTGTTGAGGCTGCTTTTCTTAATGCACATGCGCATGAGGTCAAAGCGCGCCAATGCGCATGCGGCTCGTACGGGGAGCACCCTCGAGGTGCAAGCGTGCTGGCGCTTATCTGTAATTAGTTTCATCAGCATCTCTGAGGTTTTTTTGGACCAAACATGACAGGAAGACCCAAAGTCTCTTTCAGTGTCCCTAGATAACATCTAGAAAATACCAGAAACAAGAGAACTTATATACTACTTATATACAACTAGCTATGCAATATCAGTATTCTGTTCACTAACCCTTGCACAGCCCACCAGCCACAGTACACAGATTAATTCCGATAAATAATGTATAAATGCTTTTCTCGTCTTTCCAAATATATTTTATCAGTAACTGCTTGCAAAAACATAAAATTTCCTGACATGCATTAAAATGTCCTGCCTTGCAGTGTAAGCCATCATTGTTTCTCTTGATAGAATTACTTTGGGGAACCATCAACAAGAGATTTACTCCTTTACATTACATCAACACCCTTTTCGATCTCTCATCAGAAAATGTTTTCTCTGAATTACAGAGGTAACCACCCAGAAAAACTGTTTTAGCATGGCCAAAGATTCTTATTACTTTCTTCATTGCCTGTGTCATATTTTTCTACCCGTCAATAATAATAAATGCTTTCCTCTTTCTAGATACTTCTTAGTTTCCTGGGGATCTGAGAATGACAGTAAGTTATATGATTTGGCTTTTGTTTTAATAATTTCAGTCAAATCACATTTGAAGACTGTTTTTCACTCGACAGAAATGTGTAGAAATGTGCTTCTGTCTTAAACCAAATATTTTGGGATAATTTACTAAAACTCAAATATTTCTCTCATTTTTATTAAACCAAGCTTGGCCAAACTCCCATCCATGATTTTAACTTATTTATCAATAAAATAACTGTAAAAAATCTAATCAGGAAAAAACTCGATAAAATTGAAAACCTGAAACTAATGATTTTTTGGGAATGTACCACCCAAATCTCTTGATCTTTTTGGGTTATCACCTGAAAACCCCAAATTTTTGGAATTATCGAACGAAACCCAGCACAGATCATGAAATCTTTAAATTGTAAAAGGGATCTCTCCCATTGACTTATACATGACCTTGATAGGTTTGTGATGGAGGATTTTCAGATTTTAACTTTTTGCAGCTTTGTTTATAGTAAATCACTACAAATCCGAGTTTTTGCACAAAATAACTTAACCCGAAAATTTTTTTAGTTTAGTAATAACTCCCTTTGTGTCCAGACATCTATCTTTTTTAATATGTAAGAACATTTTAAATAAGATGGGTAACATTTGTACATTCACAAGGAATACTAAGAATGTAATAAATTTACTGCATTGAAAATAATCAGTAAATTTACGTCAATGATATACAGTATATTTGTGTGTAGACCCTGACATATTTGCAGTACAGGTATGGCATTTGTTATCCAGAATGCTTGGGACCAGGGATTTTCCAGATAAGGGATCTTTCTGCAATTTGGATACCCATATCATATGTCTGCTGTAATGTATCATTTAAAAATGAATTAAACCAAACAAGATATCCTCCAATAAGAATGAATTATGTCTTAGTTGGAATTAAGTACAATGTGCTGTTTTATAAATACAGAGAAAAAGGAAATAATTTTAAAACATTTGAATTATATTTTGCAGCAGACAGGTAATGGTACCATAAAGACATGATTGGCTCATTGATGAGATTGCCATTTAACTATGGGTATTTCTGACTAAGGCCACTCCCTTCAATGTCTGTCTTGCACTAAAAAAATCCTACCTTTTTGGTTTAAAAACTGGAAATTCATCTCTTAAATGTACCAGGAGCAGATTTATGCCACCCTGAGGGGTGCTGCTGTCTGAAGAGAATTGTTCAACCTGTCTGATTGGTGCTGTGCCCCTGGCTAAACCTGCTCTAGAGTATATGTAGCCATATACATATTTGTTTCATAATTCCTCATTTTGTCAGGTATTTACAATATAAGTTTACACATTTTGTATTTACATATGGTGGCTGCACAAAATAAGCACTTGTGATTCACATGGGTTTGGTTATTTGAAATGTCATGTGCCATTGTGATATGATTTGATTGCAAAGTAAAGTGGCTGTTTCTATGGATTGAATCACCAGGAGCATTAAGAATCATCAAGAGCATTATTACATAATCCAGCACTGGAAATTACCATCTATAACAGTGTTCTTATTGTATCTTATTGTATGCAACAATTAGCAAAACAGAATTTTAGAATTTGGCGCTACAATTCATATTTAGCTCCGTCATGCTGAATATTGGACATATTAAAACTATTTACTTGGAAAGTGAAAGTTGAAGCTTGGGCTTTCTTTTAGTATGAAATAAAAGTACAGAATTTAAGGACCAGATGAAAAAAATGACAATGTGCATTGGATAATATAAATCAAATGGCATCTTTGGATCCAGGCAAAAAAAAGTAAATCACATAAATGGTGCAAGGACAGTGATACTTTCCATCACACGGTAGGTTTATTTCATGCACAGTGGACAAGAATAGATCACAGCTGACACAGATCATCATTTTTGTAAAATGAGGTTATGAAAACTCCAGACGCTTTATCATCTCCTTTGTAACATTTTATGTGCTAGGCAATATATCATGGGGCACTCCCAGTTAGAATGTATAAATCTGATTGCAATTGTTGTAAAATGGCTTAAGATCCCTGGCCTACATCGCTCTCCTTCAAGGTCAAAACATCTGTTTGGTCTAAGAAGGGTGTTTTTAGGTACTTCTTCATACAAAGCAAAATTTAATTTTAAATTTTCTGGGCTTTAGTAAAGAATCAGAGATCAGGTGAATCATATTATGGGGCATATGTATAAAGCAGTTAACATAGCAGCAGAATCATTTCATTTATTATAAAATAATGGCCAGATTTAATTTTTACACATTTACCATGACAATAATCCATATGAGACAATAAACCCCACATGTAGAAAGTAATGCCTTGACTATTTCATTTTTCACATGCATCAGAGAAATGGAAATGTTAAAAGTGCAAAGTCTAAGGACTAATGTTGTTCATCATACCTATATATTATATAAATATATTATTATTGTGTCATCATCTACAAAAAGATCATTTACTATGGGCAAATAGGGACAATGTTATTAACACTGTATTCAAAGGATAAAAGATCTTTTCCTTGTTAATTGAATGGAGCTTTAGTTTACCCAACCATCAGCATCAATAAAAGTTGTTTTCACCCAGAATGTCTAGCTGCAACAGTATCGATTTGTGTAAATTGTAGGACCTTGAAGATAATTATCAGTTTTTTTTTTTTTTTTTTACTTTTACACTTTTTTTTTATATCAACAAGTTGGAGAAAGTTATCATATAAATAGATTCAACTAAGCCTATTAAAAGAATATTAATTATCCTGAGAAACAATAAGGTTGTTTGCAGCCTCGGTCATGCAACACTGCACACTCATTATTCTAGATCTTTATCCATCAACAAGATACACTCACTAAGATTTACAATTTCAGATGTGTTTGAGCATGGGTTTGAATAAGCTCATTCACATGTGTTGAAAATCAATTTTTGGTATCACGAAGCACAACAATGAACAAAGACTCTCATCAACTTGTGTGATTTAGATGAAATGAGGAGACAGACTTCAATTCTTTCCAGCCAGGCAGACTGCAAAAATTAACAAATGCAGACAGTGAGTCCAGATTTCAAATAATCAGCTTGTATGAACTCTCTATACAATTGACCTCTGCTACCAAAGTGCATATTAATGAGCAATGGGTCTTATTTTTACATCAGAGGGCACCATTTCTGCTCTGATACTTGGTGATCAGGGTTACAGAATATTTTAATCAAGAAGATGCTCACAGCAAAAGAGCAGAGTTTTGAATTGGTACTTGATGGATTGCAAATGCATTCAGGGTATTTTAGATTGTGTACAAATCAAAATTTAATTAATTGTGCTAAAATTCCTAAATATTAAGAAATAACATACCATGCAGCCATTCCCACAATGGGGGGTGTTTGAATGTTTGGTAATGTTGTAATACAGTTGCCAGGAGATACAGTACCTATCTGATAGTGCCAGCAACATAAATAAAAGTAGGAAGCTGCTACCACCAGCCATATGTGTCATATGGTGTTTACTTTTATGGCTTTTTAAGGTAGCTGCAGCAGTTAAAATGTGGCATGTGTTATGAGTTTCAATGGCACTTACCCAGTAGACATCATATTATATAAGCATACAGTGCTACAAGAGAATACTTGCAAATTATAAATATGTGTTTATTATGATAATAATAAAGATACATTTCTATCTCAGGTCATCATATACCATTTGGTTTGATCATAAGTCTGTTAGGGTTATTTCCAAAACCTGGTGCAAGAACACAACCCTCAGAGCTCACTTAAAGAGCAGCAGAGCTCTAGGGTAGTACTGAGAGCTGACACAGAGAGTAGCAGCAAAAGGCACAGGTCAGCCCTGTCTTACACCAGGTGGTGAGTACAGTGCCCTAATGCAGCTTGGTCCTCCAGTGGCTCCCTACTAGTGCCTCTGAATGATTTGAAAGGTAGAGGGTGCTTTGATGTGCCTCTCATCCCTTACCTATACAGCATTGAATCTTGCAGTCAGCACTGTATTAGTGAATGGGGCTGCACTGTGCTTAGACAAGTGGCTATAACTCGCAAAGCATTTAAAGGGGAACTAAAGTCTAAAATAGAATAATGCTAGAAATGTTTTTTGTTTACTAAATATAAACATGAAATTACTGCACCAAAAGCCTAATTAAACAAATGATTTATGCTTTCAAAGTTGACCGCAGGGGGCTGTCATCTTTCAACTTTGTAGTAGATCAATGCAGGCTCCCGCATACCCTCATTAAGGTAGGTAGCGATTCCTGGTGCTCGAAGGTAGAGGCTTGGCCACCTCACAACCAGTCTCCAGAAGCAAAAAACTGCCGGCACATGGGATAGATGCAAGCAAGTGCTTTGCGTGTTTATTGCGGGTGCAACATTTTGGGGTCAAGCCCCTTTCAACTTTGAACAGTTGTGCAGGGTCTTGGTCTTGCAAAGATGTTTAACAATGTGGTCTGGGCTTCAGTTGGGAGGTTAAGCTTAGGGATCATCATAAATGATCAAAACAGCAGAAGTGAAATAATTTCTGCCACAGAAGCCAATAATACAGCATGACTGATTAATAATCAGAATGTGCAGACTGCACAGTGTCTGAGGATATTAATTTCTGCACGGCCACCGGCTGTTCTACAGGGAAACAAACAAAGCTGCTGGAGTTCTGGGAAGTCCCTCCCTCGCTGTTTCACTGCAGAGCAGTTAGGGACCTTCTGAAGTTTTCTATCTGCAACTGTCAGAGCAAGAAACATGAAGGGGGGATTTTACTACATATAGTCAGGCTTCTTATAAATATGGTACACATTTTTTATTGAACTATATTGGAGATAGATTTCTTTTTCATTAAAGAAAGTAAAAATGGGATTTTATTTTTTGCCTTTACATGCCCTTTAAAGCATTTCATTGAGTAATGTGGACACATTTGCTAAGGACACTAGAAATCTGAGGATTTTCTCTGTCTGTATCAGTCTGATGAAATTTAGAAAGCGGATTGGGTTATACATTCAGCTAAATTATTCAGCTCCAAACTATACATAAGAGCAATTTACAAGGGTTTCATTTATCAACACCACTATTTAAAATTTTCCTAGATCTGTGTTAAAAGCCTATTCTGTACCAGTGTCTTGCTTTGTGTTTGGGCATGTTACTACAGAACAAATTTATCACTCTGCACACCTCTGCTGTAATGTGATTGAGTGCTACATGCAAGTCCCCTTAGATATTTATACTATGACCTTCTTTGTAGTGATTCATATCTTCCTGCACTGAGCAGTGTTAGAACTGGAAATGCAGAGGGAGAGAGATTTTATAGCATTTCTAGGTCTTAGTTTTTAGAAATGGTTGGCAAACTCACATTACAACAGTAGTACTCAAACTTAGGGGGTTCCCTTTTGTGATAATAAATGCAATATCTGGGATAAATAGAGAAATCATTGTATGACTTCAATAATGTAACTTTCAGTTAAATTATATATCTTTGTTTTAGCATGTAATATTTATGTTTACATTTGGTATTTGCTTTTATGTAGCAGGAAATTAAATTTTCTAAGTCTTTAATAAGTCTTTATTATATTGTGTTGCTCATGTTATCCACAATAGCACATATATTTTCATACAAGTTCTGCCCAGTGGAGCTTACAGTTTTGTTATTGTGCCCCAGGCATAGCAGCACAATGTGACTGGCCTAAGTTTGCAATGAGCTGACAAGGGCACTGAACCCTGCCTGAACACTGTTTTTTAACATTCTGTCCTTTTTTCATTTACACATGCTGGCATATCACATATCATACCAAGAAGTCAATACATTAATAGAAAAACATATGCATTAATAAAATAGATAAAACTTCTTAGCCAAAAAAGTGCTGTGTTTTCAGCTTTAAGAATAAGGTAAATTTGATATAAATAGAATTAACAACCATGACAGATAATATAATTATGTGTAATTAGGATTCTTTAATAATTTCAGTTATTTGATTATTTTATGCTTATGAAGGAACCCATTTTCTGGCAAACAACATAAGACTCTTCTCACTTTATAGCAAAGCTTCAAGAAATCCTCTTAATATCAGATCCATTGACCTGCAGGATAATGCAGGGTAAATTACCCTTTTTCTGATTATCATTTATTTTTCCTTTTTTTTTTTTTTCTAACATAGATTATAAGTCAACTGTTAACAAGCATCCAAAAGCTTATACCATTTTGATATCCAACTTGTACAGGCATGTAAATGAGCTTGTTACAGTATCATTATAGTTCAACATTGTTTGAAAATGAGATTAGATTAGTATGAAGGGCTAGAGATAGTCATGCAAAGATTCAGGGACTGAAAATATGCTAAAAAGTAAGAGAAGAGAGTTGAAAGTTGTGAAAACTGGCTTCAGTTTCTTGTTGTTGTTGTTAACTCTCTGTATGCCATCTTTCATAGTTGGGTGATCTGTGATTTTCCATTTGCTAGCTACTGCTGATCTAACTGCAGTAAGGATTTGGTTGACCAAGGCCTGTGATTGCATGGAAAGGTTAGGAAATGGTTGCCCCAGAATAGGAAAAATTGCAAGCTGATTTAACAAATTATTTCCTAGTTTTGTTCCCAAAGGGATGGATCAAGGGACAGTTCCAGAATTTGTGATCAAGAGTGCCTTGAGCTCCACCATTTCTCCAGCATGAACTTGGTTAGGAAAAGGCGTATGCTAGTTTGTTAGGTGAAAAATGCAACAACATCATAATATAGATTTGTAACCATTTTTATTGCATTAGTCTTGCAAATTTGAAGCCAATCTGTTTTGGAAAGAGGTTGACATAGTATTTTGTTCCATTTAGCCATATATGACAGCTAAGCTGTAGAGTTTTCAGGATGTTCTGTTATTAGCTTATATATTTTTTAAATAAATCCTTTTAAGGGTAGCTCATTTAATAATCATATAATTTTCAAGAACACTTAACAATTCCAGTGGATTTACATATACTATATTGTGACCTGGATAAATGTATAAAGTGTATAGAAGCATATACTTCACCAAACATAAAACACAATTACATTTAGTTGTATGTATCAAGAATAAAATATAATTTTTTTTAAAAAACCTAAATATTATTCCCAAAAACAAAACAAGGGTGTTATGGGGGTTATACTAACTCTGCTGGGAGGTGATCTTGTCTAAAATTTTGGTACAAGACTTTTGCTACAATTCCAAAAGGCCCATGTCTTCATTTTGCTTAAAAAAAAAAAGAGAGAGAAAAATATTCCCTGCAATTAATAGTACGAAGACATATTGTCCCAAAATAGCACAACACATTTAGCTGTAGAATTTTAATCAATGTGATTTAATCATTCCAGTGTTTTAGTATGAATTTCCATAATGTCATAGTGGCATCTCCTCTGCCCAAAAGCAAAATTATCTTCTTTTTTTTTTTTAACCTGAACAGCAAAACTGTCTCCTAGGTTTATAATACTTTCCCGGCATATTAAATTATGAAATGATCTTGGCACATGAAGTGTAACTTTTTATGTGACGTTTTTTCAGCAAAAGAGACATTTACATTACCACAAAAAAATGCCAGTGTCAGTAATTTCCCGATGTCCTGCTAGGTTTCCAAGGCAACAGTAGACAGAAGGAGTAAAATGTATATTAAACCATTAAGATCAAATTGTACTTCTAACAGTATTTACAAAGGCACACAAAACTATTATGGTACATTAGAATTGCAAAGATAGAAATAAAATTCAAACCCGCTTAAATACCCTTTAAATATATCCTAGGAATTATAGATAAAATATTATAGTGTGCATATATTTACAAATAGAAAGTAGTAAACAACATTTTTATAGTGTAAAAAATAAGACGGCCATGGTCATCTAGTAAGCCATCAGTAAGCTGTAACTAGCTATAAGTTAATATGCTGATAATGATAAAGTAGACAGGGACAAAGACTATAAAGTCCATTTTTTGGAAGTGTTTTTGGCTGCCAGGTCCTTTAAAGTGAAGACAAGTGTTTTTCTGTGTAGCCTTTTTCAGGGCAGCACTCTACTAAAATGTCATGCATGCTTTATAGCAGTCTTGGGGCAAGTTCCCGATAAAAAATCAAGATTTTCAGACAATAACTAGTAAAAAAAATACCCCAAAAAATCTGAATTGCTATGAAAAGGTCCAATAAGAATAGCATAGCTTCCTTTGACTTCTATAGGACCTCCACTTCTTTTACTTAGCAATGTTTTTAAGTCGTCAAATACGGCAATACAACAGTCATTAAGGCTTCAAGGAGAACTTCTCAATAGCTGCAATGATGCAAGACTTCAAACTTATCACAGGGGGTCACCATCTTGGAAAGTGTATGTGACACTCACAGGCTCAGTGGGCTCTGAGCAGCTTTTGAGAAGCTAAGCTTAGGGGTTGTCGCAAATTATCAGGCACAAAATGGAGTTGGACTGTGATATAAGCTGATGCAAAAGGGCTGATTATTATATTCTGATGCTAGTTTCTCTGTTTTCTGTGCTGCCATGTAGTAATTATCTGTATTAATTACTAATTAGCCTTATATTGTGACATTTATTCTCTATGTGTACTGTATATTGTGAGTGGGTCCCTAAGCTCAGTAAGTGACAGCAGCACAGGGCATGGAAATTGAATCAGCAGAAAAGAGGATGGGGAGCTACTGGGGCATCTTCAGAGGCACATATCTTCCCTAATAAAGGACTGTGGTTGCCTTGGGCTGGTACAGACATCCAAAACATAATGTACCGGTATGGGATCCTTTACAGAAAGGTCATATCCTATTGACTTCATTTTATCAAAATAATTTTCAAATGATTTGCTTTTTCTCTGTGATAATAAAAAAGTACCTTGTACTTGATCCCAACTAAGATATAATTAATCCTTACTGGAGGCAAAGCAAACCTGTTGGGTTTATTTAATGTTTAAATGATTTCATAGTAGACTTAAGGTATGGATATCCAAATAAGAGAAAGATCCATTATCCGGAAACCCCAGGTCCTGAATAATCTGGATTACAGGTCCCATACCTGTACAACATGTTTAGACTACTTCTTTGGTTAAGTTTTATTAACCTTTAAGTCCAGGGCCAGATTTACCAAGCGGGCACCCCTTAGCCCACTGTCATTTGTCGCTCCTATCCCCTCCCTTTTATTTGCCCAAATTTTCATCATCAGCAATGGGAATTGGCACACAGTAAATTTACATTTTTGAGCCAATGTGGGTGTGGTTGGGCAGCATGATGCCCCCTCAAATCCTGCCGCCCTAGGCCCGGGCATAGGTGGCCTTTCCACAAGTCTGGGCCTGTTTAAGTCTAGTTTTCCAAATATACAGTATTTGAATTTAAAACTATAATGGACAGGAGAATCTAGCTGGCCAAAACAAGTTAGTGAAACTTGTCAGGGCTTTAGATATAGTACACAATAGTGTGTGTTTTGCTAGGAGGGTGTACATATCCCAAACAATACTTGAAAATACATAAAATAAAATGGGATTGTACAAAAAAAATTGGGCAGTGATTTCACAACAGTCTCAATTTAAATAATGGATTCAGAAGAGATGGAAACATGGTTATTTAACTATTTTCTCTAGTTGTGAGCATAACACCCTCTAACTCTACTGCTAGAGTAAATGTAGCGATTATACATGGGATCTACTTTTTATTGTCCTTTTCTGGCATCAGAGATACCGTGCCACTATATTGGTCATTAATTTGTTCCATTTCAGCACACAAGGGCACCCATTCATGGATCACTTCTGCAACTGAATAAACATAAGTTAGGAGACAAGTGGGGAGTGCAGAGGCCTGTGGTAATTCTAAAACAGTAAAGGCAGTTGGGAAAGTGGTGCATTCACACCTTGCACACTGTCCATGCAATAAATGGCTTCTTATTGATTCATGTTCCAAAATCACTTGATGGGATATATGACAGGATGCAAAAGCTTTAGGTAATTTCTACTGCTTTTAAAAGTCAACATTTCCTTGTTTATATCAAGCTTTTCCCCACACAGCACATTTTCATTATTTTCTGTTGTTTTTCTCTACAGTAAAAAAGACTTTGCAACAAAAATCGACAGAACAGAGCAATGGTACTGGGATTGCTTTTTGAAACTAAGAACAAGTATTGTAGTATAATTATGTTTTAACTACAGAAACATGTGGATAAAAACATGATCAGTACACTGATTTCAACCGATTCATAACACTCAGAAATATACAGATGTGTATTATAATTTGAAGGTTAGCTATACCAGTTAACCCTCACCCCAGACAGATCATGATTTCATTTAATTTTGGATTTATGGGACTTACTTGATGGAAGTCAGCAAGTATTGTTATAAAAAATAAGAGACATTGGTTAATTTATAATACATTGTAACATGCATTCAGCACAACTAAATAATATCTAATAATAATAAGGTTTCACCCTCCTTTCTGTTCCTATTACTTCCCCGAGCTGGGCATAATATCGATGCAGAATGCTCATCTCTACAGGCAGACATGAAGCTACTGGCAATGCTAAGACTCCATTATTGACTTTGCCTCCCTAACCTTGTAGGCAGTTGCCAGGGGAGTGGGAAAATGCCCCCCGAAATGCACCTCTTGCAACTTCTCAAACTACATTCTTTATGTAAATCATATTCTTTGGCCACAAGAGACCAGAAATTTGATCATGAATGCAGGCAAATAGTTTGAACCTAGTAATTAAAGCATTTTCCATCAAAAGATAGGTTTTAATTTACTTTTAATCAAAGTCTTCAAAATCACTTAATTATTTGTATGTGATATTTCAAAATATTAAAAAATTACCCAGAGTGTCAAACAGGCACCTAGAGCTGCCTAAGCACCATTATCCTGTATACACAGACAGGGAGACAATTTAAAAAATACATTAATGTACAATATTGGGATTCAAACTCAAATTCATTTATGATTCACTACAAAACCTATCATTTTAAATTAAATGGTAAAGTAATATTGTTATCATGGTATCGGAAATAAACTAGCATTTAATTTTTATTTGCATTGCAGTCATAACTGCTTTTTACACATTTCATCTAAAACACAGCCTTCCTATAAAAGTGGATTTTAATTGCTGCTTGTAAAATCAGTAAAATCAGATAAAAAAAACTAGAAGTGGCCTTTCTTTTTTTAACTCAAATTTTTATTTAACAACCTAATTAATGGTAGAGTATTATTGTTAAGCTTTTATGTATATAACACTGACACATTTACTCAGTAACACCCACCAGACTCATATCTTCCATGTCATAAAGAGCTGATTAACCAACCAGCATGTTTTGAGGGGAAATCAGAATACTGGAACCCCACACAGCAATGGAAATAAGAGTAAAATTCTCCCAGCTTGCAATAAGAGGTAGAAGTGCTAATGGCGTGGGTAAATGATAGAAAGCTAAGTCTTGTTTTTTACACTGTTTTACACTTTCACAATGGAACACTTTGCTGCAAATACTATATACTGTTAAAATGTTTAAAAGTTATTGTCTTAAAGTTTCCCATTGCAAAGTGCCAAAACATTTATTTAAATTTGCTTTTAGTTAATTGCCCAAGCTGCTTTCTCCTTTCAATTGTAGCTCTGCTTATGTCTACACCTCATGAAATATGACACACGTACTGAATACAAGTGCCATACCCTAATAAATATCAGTGGCTGCTTTTCAAGATGGCACAAAGAGATATTTTGGGATAAAGCCCAGATGATCCACTAATCTCAATTACTTAGAAAAAGGTTTCCATTGCTTTGACAGCTTAATAGCTATTATACTGTGTCCAAAACTCAGCACTCAGTGGTCATCTATCACAGACTATAAATCTACTGTACTCCTTTGTATAGCAGCACTTATTTTGACCAAACTACTTGGGTCATAAAGGTGTGATGCCTGTTAAAATTTACTGTAACCCATGGGCAATGGCTTATTTATCTGTGCAATGATGCTGCTGCAATTAAAGACTGTAACAATTCTATCTAGTAACATAGTTGCTTTTTTAGGTGACAGTTTTGAAATTCTCTCACTTATAGATGGTAACAAGTGGACTTCTGATGTCAAACACAGAGGCACATATGTAGTTTAGTGCAGTTTATGGATACTCACCCCCACCAAAGAAACAAAAGGTGATCCACTCAGTTAATCCAACTAATAATAGTTATAAATGTAATGATCCAATTCATAATGGGCTGATCAAATTATACTGCTCTTTGATCAATCATTTTAGAAAAGCACCTTGAAGATAGTATATTTGATCAATAAAGATATTTGTAATCCACAAAGCACAAAAAAAATAATTTTGCCCTTAGCCTACTATAGGAATAGATACCTCAGATCAATATTTTTTTCAAGGGGGAGTCAGTTATACAGAATCTTTGGATAACTTTGACAATGTTATATATTGAATTTGATCAAATTGTCCCATTAAATTGTATAAATAGGCTAACAGATTCAGAACTTGAGGATCAAATGCTAAGACATTAACAACCCTACTCTGAGATATCGGTCATGTGGTGACCTGTTAAGGCTCCATGCTTTTTCTCTATTTCTGGGCTCTAGTAAGTGCCACATTTAACATTTATATAGAGGAATCATTTAGATTTAAAAAAAAAAAAAAAAAAAAGTCTGAAGAAAATACAAACAGGTACTTTAAAGTCACCACTGACCACCAAAACAAGAACTATAAGGGGCATGTGAATTAATTTCATGACTCCTAAAGGCCACATCTCCTGAGGAAATAAAACTCTTTAAGCCTTTAAAATGAATAATAAAAAAATGATTTTGCTGCTGATGCTGATAAAATTGTTTAATAAATAAACTACATCTTTTATTTGTAAAGAAAAGAAAAATAAATAGTTGAAACAGCAATTTCACTCTTTTCTTTTTGTATTTGATTCCCCCAAACTTTTTGACAGGTCTAATTAGAAGTTCCGCTCCCTGCAGCAGACAAACTGAAGTCACTCTAGCGTTGCCATGCCTCCCAGGAAATTTCTTCTGCTGTGTTGTCACAGTCTCTAGACAGTTATATTCCCTCCACTCCTCCTCTGAGCTGGAAAAAGAGTTTTTAGAGTTCATAATTACTTATTTAATTAGGGATGGCTATGATATAAAATATGTTAGTGGCAATAATGAAGGAAGTCAATGTACTGTAGGTACTGCAAATATGCCTTTCAAATATACTAGGTCAGACATCATAATGCCTTTTATAAAATAAAGTTGCAAAAGACATTAAGGCTAATATAAGTGCTACAGCTGATTTTAAAATGACACAAAAAAAAATTCTGGATTACATATCATAATGCAAAATGTATTAGACTGCCCACCATGAGGTACAGCTTAGGTTCATATTACCCATTTGTTTGTAATTGAAAACTGGAAATAGTTTAAATTTCATGTTTGATTCAATGGCTGATACAGTAGATAGCTTTAAAAAGGGGTTGGATGGCTTTTTAGCAAAAGAGGGAATACAGGTTTATGAAAGAACCAATTGATCCAGGAACTGGTCCGATAAGATAGGACTCTCACAAGCTGCAATTTTCATAGCAACCTAGAGACAGCATAATATAGGTAAAAAACAAATACCAATATCCATACAGTAAAGTTTTGAATTACGGGGAGTCCATTTTAACAAAATTATTGATGGTACATGTTTACAATTGGTTTTATTAATTTAAAAAGTTTTTTTAGTAGTCTGAAGGTCATGTAAATATTCCTTCATGGAAAATCCCAGACCCCAACTTTTCATGATAAATTATCACATATCTGTATAAGTGTGGTGGCACACCTGGCGATTCAGGGGACACCCAGCGACAAAACTCCTCTTCTAGGGATGACTAATATTCCCAAAATGCCTTTCCACCAGTTAGAATATGAATCGCTAGTGGGATGGTACTCGGATCATTTTGTTTTAAGAACTTTCCCAAAGTTGCCTCACAAGGAAACTTCGGAAAGCCGAAGCGATCCGAGTGCCATCTCATCGGCGATTTACATTCTAGCTGGCGGAAAGGCATTTTGGGGAGATTAGTCACCCCTAGAAGAGGGGTTTTGTTGCTGGGCGACTAATCACCCCCAAATCGTCAGGTGTGCCACCACCCTAAAGATTATTGGGGATCCATTCTTGTGCCCTAGGGACCCTATGGAAGTTATTCCTCTTTTTCAATTATCATGTACCATTGATACTTGGTTAACCTTATGCTTTGAAGTTTATTTATCAAATGGTGAACTCTTTCACCCATTGATGAATACATTTCTAAAAATCCTACTGGGATGAATAGAAAATGTGTGAGTTTTTCTGTCGTAAACTCTAATATCACATTTAATATATCTGCCCCTTTGTCATTGTGCCATCAGAAATGGCCAGCTCCACAAATCCCTACTATGGGACACCAGAGATGAACACTCATAAAATTCATATGCTGCCACCAAGTACTCTAGAAAGTTTGCACTGTAACCTCTATTTGTGCAGCCTTGTAGCCATGATCTCAGGGGGCAGGTCTCTATGAACTCCAGAAAAGTAGAGTAAACCTGGTGTAAAAGCTGTATTTTACTGGGCCTATCATGGTATTAAAATTGTAATTGTTGGTGTACTGTACTTCAATCCTGTTTTATGGCCAATTATTTGCAGTAACCCACAGCAACCAATAAGATGTTTGCTTTCTAACAGGTGACCAGTAAATTCTGCCAGCTCATTGGCTGATATGGGTTACTGCTACTGGACAAACTTGTTACCTTTTATTACATAACCCCCATAGTTTATTCTGCCTCTGCTTTATATTCCCCAATACATATAAATAGACATTTATAGATTTTTGTATTTACTTCATGCCTCTCCGTACCATGGCAATTTAAACAAAACCAAGCTTTTGCATTTCAAATGTAACACTCATGCATCCCTTCTTTCCTGACTAAAGCTTTACTGTAAACATATCTCAGTTTTCAAAATCTGACGAGACAAATGTGACGTTTAATGGTTACCATAATATGAGTCTGTTCATGTAGGCCAAAACCTTTATTGGGGTTAGCTAAATAGACATCTTTAGTGTAAAATAAATTATACCACTCACAGGAGACATTTCCATCCATTGCTGGTTTTGAACACTGCAAAATCAACAATTTTAAGCCAGGATAACAGGTTTAACATTTTATTTACAGAACACAACTCAGTTCCATTTTCTGCTCATTACAGAGACTGATGTTTGTATCCTTCTTAAGACATTTTAAGGAGCTTTTAAATGTAAGCAATAGCAGTGGCAATCACACATCTTATCACAGCTTATGCTGTAATTGCCATGAGATATTTGCTCCTTTTTTATAGCCAGGGAGCTTGATTGCCCTACAGTTGGAAAGCCAATATAAAGATGATGTGTGGTAAGACAGAAATATTAATGTAATTATTTCTTTTTATACTCTACCATTGTTAAGTATAAAAATAACTTGGTAAATAGATAGGCTGTTATTAGTTGCACTTTATTTTATTGCAGAAAATGCTGTTTTCAAACAACCAAAAAAGGGAGCTTCAAACAACCAAAATATCTCTTAATATAAAATATCTCTTAACTCTTTGTAACAAACATGAAATATGTAGTAAATAGTAATAAATACTACTGAGCCCAGTAATTAAATATAATGATCAAATCACTTATTTGCTTTGACTATTTGCAAGAAAGGAGTCTCTTGTAATCTTTCTGCACATCAAAATAAGAAGAAGTTGAAGTTAAAGATTCAAAGTTTTATTGTCATATGTGCAGAGCACAGAATACACAGTACAATTAAATTCTTACTTAAATGCCTCCTTCACATACTAGACTTAACATTCAGTGCAACATTACAATATAAATAAAGCTTCAACAAAGTTCTGTTATTCTAGCTATATACAGTAGTGTTACAAAAAGGTCTACTTTCTGCTAAATAAAGTAAAGTTACAAAAACTTCAAACACATATCATGTTACATTCTTGTGTGTTATACAGCACTGTACAAAAACAATACAGCACTAGTAAAAACTGTCCCTGAGCAGTGTGTGTGGGTGTTGATTGACCTGAGTCGCCTGCCAGAAGGCAGAAGAGAGAAAAGTGGCAAGGTAGGATGACTAAAGTCCTTCATGATGTGCTCTGACTTTTGGAGACATCAAGTGGTATAAATGTCTTGAATTGCTGGAAGTGGTGTGCCAATGATTGTCTAAGCTGTGTCACCACTCTAGGTAGGGCGTTCTTTTCTTGTGCGGAACAGATGTCATAGAAGGATGTAACATATATTGTGAGGATGGACTCCATAATACACCTGTAGAAACTGGTCCGGACTATGGTGCACAGCCATGATTTTCTCAGAGGTGCAATGTAATGCAAAAGAAGAGTAAGAAGAGTAAGAATGTAGACTTCCAGCCAATCAAGATATAGTGAAATATCTAGGAATTCTGCAGTTCACTTCCTCAGCTGGTCCCAGTTTCTGTTCTCCCTTGAATATAGCAGCCACAACAATTTTTAAAGATGAACCAGCGACAAAAAGGTTCTAGAAGGTGTCACTGTTCATAAATATTGGATAAAGGGTATATAAACCCAAAAGGTAATGGGAAAAGGGAACTTCCCCTAATAACTGTGAACCTTGGACGTACTACACAATTAGGCAATTTGTTTTGTGTTGTCTTTCCTCAAACTGTTTTTAGCGTGGTTCATCTTTAAAAACTGTCAAGACTTCCAGTCCATGTTTGACTACTATTTCTGTTGCCTCTCCCGCTCACCCATAATAAAATCTCTATACTAATGTTTAATTAGCAACTCATTATGTGCAGAAAAACTACAGTTCTAGCTTTGCTTCACCTAAAAGGAAACTGTTTGAGAGATGTACAAGTGGACAGTGGCATCTCGAAGTTTCATATTAAATTGTAAGTTGCCTTCTTGTAATATATAAATTTATAATCTCCAGTCTGGTCATTTCCATATGGGACCAGGCTGTAAATTATATCCTTATAAATGGAGCATTTATAACAGGAGCCCTCCCGCTGCCAAATTTGACACAGCACGTCTGAATTTGCATAATTTGGACTTCTACCCCTCTGACCCCCCCAGCCCTCTCCCGACATTTCACTGTAGATTATAATGCATAATGTACCCCCTACTGAAATTCATCTGACATCAGATGGAGCTTTTTAAGATTATAAATCACAAGACAACTATGCCAAAACAATTATGAAGATGTCATTGAACTTTAATTCCTAATAAGAAAACTGAATATTCGATAGAAACACTATGGATATGGACCATATCCATAGGGTTTCTGCTCACAAGGACATAAAATAATAATAATAATATGAATGGCTCTTGTGTATTATAATATGATAATCCTACATCCTTCTGATTTTTTTCTGTTTTCTTCAACAAAATACTATGATGCCTGACAATGTGCTGTGTTTATTTGGAAACAGAATTGAGATCTGGCCACAGTTTATACTATTTGACCTGAACCTATAACTAGTTACTAGCTTGGGAAATATATTTTTTGTCCCTGTGGCAGATTCATTTAAAAAAAATCTCTGATAGCCACTGAAATTAAAAGATTTTGATTGACTTTTTATTTTAATCTTCATTGTTTAATTATTCCTAATATTCACAATGCATTAATAATACGGACTTAATGGATATGAGAACCTTGTAGTAGCATTGAGCAGAACATTTATAATAACTGACAGTGTGGGACTATTATACCATCTGTACCAGACATCTGTGCCTTTTGGTAAGTTCTAAATAAAACACACACAGTAACCGATGGTGTCATTATGGGACAATCTTTCAATTATGCGTCTTATGGACACAATTTAACCAATGTGCTTAAGATGGGCACAGTCTGCAATAAAATAAGGGTGCCAAGTAAAAAATATTTTGACTGACCTCAGAAGTGAAGGTTTTCTATTTCTTATTAGGAGTAAATTATATACTGTTGAGACAGCAGTCATTGTCATTGTTCTATGCAACGAAATCAAGTATAGGCATACTCAAAGAAATCTGTGAACATTGCCAAACAGGTTGATTTAGGGGATACACAGCTGTCCCCTTGGATGTTAGGATGATGTACATTTTTCACACAGTCACATACACTTTTAGATGGGTAGGTCAGCACTTTTTTGTTCCTTTCTGAGCAGTCAGCTCTAATAAAACTTAAATTTTTCAAAAGCGTTATATCTAACGTTACCCATACTGGTTGGCATGTACCTTCAGAAAAGTACATCTCTTCTATTGTATTATAGATGCGTTTTCAGGGTTCTGCATTACAACCTCTATGATTAGCACTCCTCTATCCTAAATCTGCTGTCAGCATTCTGCCATGAGTTGATAGTCTGTCACCTCCACAACCTAATGTTCACCATAACCCAATAAGTATAACCTTATGGTTAGCTTCAGAGTTGGAGTGAAGGACAAAGAAGGTATACATCTGTCATGAAACAGGGTTACATTCATTTCATCATAAGAAGCAAGGTACCACTTATTCATTGGCTCAATTTCCCAATAATTCTCCTACTGCCATCAACTAGACATATTTTATGAATTACATTTTTTTTCAGTTTTCACTGTATATTGCCTAAACACGAATCACATAAAATTTTGCCCCCGTGGAAATTACAATTTAAAGGAAAACTATACCCCAAAAATGAATGCTTGAGCAACTGATCATTGAATCATACGATCCCAGGAGGCTGTCCTTATTTTTTAAAATGGCTATTTTCTATTTATGATTACCCAATGGCACATGCTGCAAAAAAGTGTATTATTATGAAAATGGTTTATTTACATGAAGCAGGATTTTACATTTGTTGTTTCATGCAATATCTTTTTATAGAGACCTACATTGTTCGGGGGGGGGTTTCCTTTAAGGTCCTTATTAGACTAACACAAAGTCGGGTTAGCTTTATCGGCAGCCAATTAAACTTCATGTATGTTTTTGGAGTGTGGGAGGAAATTGGAGTAACCAGAGGAAATCCACCCAGGCACAGCAGAAACTTATTATCTAGCAGTGTGATAATGCATGCATGTCCTATTCAAACAAACCATTGTTTTAAGTAGCCAAAAAAATCAGAAAGGCCTCTTCAATAATCTTTCTAGTTGTAAACATTCCTAAGGCTTGTGACAAACAGGCAGATTCGGGGAGATTTAGTCACCTGGCGATTAAATGACCAGTATCACAGCTTTATCTGTCCGTGTATGGCCACCTTTAGGGTTGGGGCAGACGGGGAGATTGAGTCGCTTGGGATTAATCACCTCTTCTGCGAGGCGACAATCTCCCCGAACTGCCTGCTCCCTGGCCGCTGCCTGCTTGAATGAAGAAACGCCAGTGCCAATGCACTCCTGGCGCTTCGATTTCCCGAATTGCATGAAGTTGCCTATCGAGGAAACTTCAGGCCATTCCGGAAATTGAAACGCCGCGAGTGCATTGACGCTGGCGTTTCTTCATTCAAACAGGTGGTGGGAAGGGAGCAGGCAGTTTGGGGAGATTGTCGCCTCACAGAAGAGGCAATTAATCAACAAGCGACTAAATCTGCCCGTCTGCCCCAACCCTAAAGGTGGCCATACACGGACAGATAAAGCTGTGAAACTGGTCATTTAGACCAATTTGACAGCTCTGCCCATGTATGGGGGCTTCTGACTGGTCTTCCCGATCAATATCTGGGCACAATATTGCTTGGGAAGGCTTGATTTTCCCCTTGACCAACCCATTGCCCTCGTCATAATTTGAATTACCCCCGATATAGCCCTGTCGTTAGTGGCATATCATGGAAAGATCCACTCATTTGGCATTGTCATCTTATGCTCTATGGCCAGCTTAAGGCTAATGCCAGACCAAGAATCTGCCCCAAGTGCCATAAACTTAAGGGCTCAAAATTCTGCAGTGATGAAAACAGTGAGTTTCTTAAAGGATTCAGGCCTCTAGATAATAAGTGGAATCTCAGCCATAAAGCATCACAGAATGGATGCTTATGGAGGGAAAGGAAGTGACTTTCAAAAGATCTTTGATGCTATTTAAAGGAACTTAAAGTCTATACTGTACATGCTGCATAGAATCTTGGGGTAAGTGCCATTTTGCCCACCCTGTCTGCTCTGATGAATTTTGTACAACTGCAAATTAATCCTGGAATTAATACCTTCCTTCAGCTGCTAGATTGCTACTATGCTTTGCCACTCCTCACTTGATCAGCACTATGTCATTATATCCATCACTAAGTATTAGGCTGCTTCTACCTACAGAGAGGATGGCCCCAAACTCTGATACCAGCAGAAGCTACATCTCCCACCATAAGAGAAGTTCAACAGCCTTGATGTTGGTCTTGAGTCTGCAGTGTGTTGCTGATATGAAATGTGAGCAGGCTTTCACCTAGCACAATCAGACCTAGAAGGTCCCCATAAGCTAATATAGCACTTTGGCAGGTTTAATTTGATGAACTATTATAGTTGAAGTTTTTTTAAGAGACCATTATCGAATGGTCTAATATTCGAACGATTTTACCTTGAATCAAATTCAAAGTAGTAGTAGCCTATTGAATGGTTGAGTATCCAAAAAACTACTGCGAATCTCGAATTTTTTGACTTAGAAAATTACCTCAAATTCACTTCGACCTTTAATAAATCTGTGTAAGAAAACTGTGCATTGCAGTTGGGGGTTACTGCTACAGTATTTGGCAGGTGCCCACAGTGATATTAGAATTCAAGGAAATACACAGTTATATATGGAATCCAAACCTTTTTTGAATATAAACTCACAGACGAGTATACATACTGTATGCACATTCTATTAATTTTGGAGCACTTGAAAAATGTTTAGAAATATGATTACAAAGAATTAAAAATAAAAACAATAGATAAGACTGTTAAAGATTTAAAAGAAAGCAGAGTTGCTACAGAGTATTCCTGGACACAGATGATTGTACAGACTCCTTTTAGGAATGGGTTTTTGCTTGTGCATGCCATTTCAGACAGAACAACCAATAATACACAATGATAGATTCCCATCTGTACAGCCCTTCAGGGTTTCATTTCCATCTCCAGCAGAGTTTGATATATATCCTGAATTCCTCATAATACTCTGTTTTCTCATGTTTCCTCTGAAAACGTTTGTCAGGAGATTTTTCTTTTTTTTTTTTTTTTAGAAAAAAAACTATTATGCAGTACTGAATCCATCACTATAATGTAAAAATATTTATCACCCTTTCTCCATCTCTAGTTTGGTCAAAGTTTAAAACATGCATAATGTTCCTCTGACACAGTCAGTGTGGGGGGGGGGTTCTATTAAAAGAACAGTCAAAAGAGGCTGTGATGTACATCAAGAATTGCTTGGATTAGCTTCTTCTCAGACATTTTGAATTACTTTTTTCGAGCACAACTTTCATTTGATTAACTGCAAATATAATTAACTTTGCTTGGCACACTGAATGCAATTGTCCAAGATGCATCTCCAAGGGCAGCTGCAATGAGGCTTGATGTGTGTTCCTTTTTGTTATGTTGTCATTACTACTACAATTTAATTACTGTTACAATAAATTATATTGCAGGGTGATTTCCTGGTTGCTTTAACAGTGGATGTAGAGGCAGAAGCAAGAGCTGAGACCAGGTAGCCTAGCATCGGTTCTGGATTTAGGGTGCTGTTCGTGACATCTATTTATTAAAGTTCTCTGGACTTGTGTAATTAACAGTGGAAATGTAATGTATTTGCTGCAACATATAACATAAAGACTTCCATTCAACTTTAAATTTCCAGTCGTATGCAAATTAACTTGAGTGCAAGACCTCTAACAAATTTGCGCTTGGCAGAAATGAACACATCTTCGCTAGCACATCTTCGCTCTGAATTGCTTGCATTGTTGAAGTAACGCTAGTGAAAATTCGCCACCATGCAGCGACCAGGACGAAACTCTGCAGTAAATTAGCGTTGTATGAGCGAGTTCTTGCCTAGCGAAGTATTGCGATGAATTGGAAGTGGGCGCTGGCGGATTTTCGCCGGTTATTAAATCTGCCCCAATGTGTTTTAATGCTGTTTCAGGTAGCATTAAACTATGGATAAAGGAGCATGATAACTGGATAAAGGTGATCCAAATTTCAATTTATGGGGACTAGATTCCAACTTATTAATCATTAGTCATGAATGGAATAGCTTGTAAAGCAAGAAATGTCCTGTGTAATATTTGGGGGCCATTTTTGTCAAGAATAATGCTTGATCTATTGGTAAGAAACATAGCAGGATTAATATAATCTGTAGGTGTAATGGCTTGCAGACAAGTATTCACGTTAGTTGCAGACAAATAAGCAAAACCACAAAATAAACAATTGTCAATCTGCTACTAATGAAACTCAACAGCTTTCTAGCTACAAGTTTGGGGGGGGGGGGGTTAGAAGTTGAACACCAACACAATTTAGCTTGATTGACACAGCTACAGCCTCAGTTCTTCTCCATTTATCAGGTTACAACCTAGGCAACGTATTGATGAGTGGCTGATGGACAATATAATACCATGTCTAGATTTCAACCAGTGACCCACAGATTATATGCAGTCTGTTATACTGCTGCTCTGAGAGTAAACAGCTAATGTTCTGGTTCACTGTTTATGCCCATTATAGGTCAAGTTTGCTTGTTCCTAGGTACTCTGATTCCTGCTACTGCTATTCCCTGGTTCCTGCTTTTCGGGTTCTGTCCCTTGTGTTGACTCCTTGGTTTTTTACTCTTGCTTGTTCTTGACCCTGAGTTTGTTTCATGATGGTAAAGACTACACAGAGTTATAATGATAAGATAAGAACTATGGCCTCATCTTAATAGTAAATAACTATCTAAAGGCCTTCAAATTAACTGTTGAATTGTAACATACAATAAAAAGGACATTTCATAGTGAAACACAACTATTTTTTGGGTAAAGCAGTTCCAAGCATTCTAATTTAGAATGATCTTGCTTCCCTTGATAGTTTCTGACAGTTTTTATATGAGTTTTGTTTGCAAAGAAACAAGCTGGAAAAGAGTCTTACCATTTTTAGAGCTATTCCTATAAAACTGAATTATGCCAGGGATTATATAAACAGCACTTAGACACCTTATTACCTCAGTTTCAACTCTAGCATAAAGTGTAAAATGGAGGTCATTTAAGTGCAGTAGAAGAGGAAACAAGTAAAGAACTATATATTTATATATATATATACAGTATATATATATATATATATATATATATATATATATATATATACATATATATATTCAGGGGCGATTTACGAAATTCAGGTGAAATGAACGCAGTTCGATCGAATTCGATCGAATACCGATCGTACAAATTTTTCGTGAAATCAGAAAGTGAATTTTGGCCTATTCGATCATCAAATATTGAATATCGAATAGATTGAAAAGATCGAATAATCGGATATTCGAGAATTCGATCATTTGATGATCGTAGGAATTCAAATTTCAAAGTTATTCGACTGCCTACAGTACTTCGCCAGATTGAACCTACCGAATTGCAATAGAAGCCTATGCGAAGCTCTCCATAGGCTTCAGAGACTCAGTCCTGCCCGAATACCATTCGTACGATTGGAGTGTTCGATCATTCGAATCGTACAAATTTTTCGGACGCTCGAATGAAATTTCATGATTTTTTTGTGAAATGGTACGATCGGAAAAAATCGTGAAATGTCATCGAGAAATCGGATATTGAGCAAAATGATAGCCTAAAACAATTCGATAAGCATTCGAGTTTGGTCGAGCTTTTTTCTGGGAATAATAGCAAACTTGCCCCTCAGTGTGGAGCATAAAGGTGATCTTAGCCTAAAACTAATGAACATTATGAAAGAAAATGTTTTCTTATCATCTTTTCAATATATTCAGTATATATTAATTACAATGTGCCTTTTCCCCCTGTCTTCAGGTCCTTGTCTTTCATTTCTCCAATATGGAGAATATGGAGTAGGAATATGCTCAGTCAAAGCTGAATCAGTAGATGTAGATTCAACTGCAAGATACATGTTGGAGAACTAACAGAAGAGGATCCAAAGGGAGGGAAAGATAGCACCTTTGAACGCTGCAACTTTATGGCAGGTCAGGGGAAATTTTCATCAGAAAAAAGTTGCAGGGTGGAAGCTTGGATGGGGGCAGTGGATGGGCTGATGCACTGATCCTATTGGACAATTTTAAATTAATTTTGATTATTAGAAGTTTTTGGATTTTTCTCACTATGACAAAAAACTCATATTCGTATTCTTTTAGCTCATAATTTTCCATTTGCATTTTTTTACTCAGATCTTTTAATAAATAGTGATGGGCGAATTTATTCGCCTAGGTCGAATTTGCGGCGAATTCCCGCGATTCGCCGCTGGCGAATAAATTCGCGAATCACCAGCGAAATTTCGCTTGGCGAAAATTCGCCAAAAACGAGTCGCTCGTCAGTCGCGCGTCGTTTTTGATGCGCCGTGCGCCGAAAACGACGCGACGCGCGCCGAAAACGACGTGACGCGTCAAAGTTGACGCGACGCGCGACAAAGTTGACTCGACGCGCGACAAAATCGTCCCGCGACTCGTTTCGCGAATTTTTCGCTGATTCGCGAATTTCTCCCATCGAGATTCGCCCATCACTATTAATAAATGTCCTCACATCTTTTAATAAATGTCCTCACATACCTTCTATAAGTATTCAACAACTTTTACCCAGTAAGGTTTTCTATTAGCAGTTTGCATGGTTTCTACACTTAATAAATCTTAAATGTTTAGAGTTTTTTTTTTTTTTTTTTTAAAA
>CM044431.1:160971254-161034445 GCA_024363595.1 Xenopus borealis | reverse complement strand
TATCTATAGATATATATATATATCTATATCTATAGATATATATATTTAAGATAATAAAAGGAAGGAGAAAGTCATTTTGTAAATTGTAAATAATGCCCGATGGGTGTTCTGTCTGTGGACTTCACATATAAGAATAAGTGGTGTGTAGCTACAATGGTACAGGTGCCATGGGGCTGCTTATTGCAACATATGGCCATGCTCTTGACAAACCATATATCAAATCATATATCAAAGTAATTTTTAACATAAATGAAATATTCCATTTAATGTCTTCAGTAAAAACACTGGTTATGGCACACAGTTACATAGAAGTAAGTTGCATAAAAAATTACAAGTGAAAAACCTAATACTATTCTCACTGGGCTATTGTACCAAAAACATATAATTGAGTACTATGCACTTAGTAGACAAGGCAGCAATTGCCGTAGCATTAAATCTTTACTGGCACAAAGTAAAGCTTTAAAGGCTACAGCAGCTCAGCAATCCATAGTATATCTTCTGATAATGAAAGATAATGAAAGAATGCAATTTATTCTCTGAACTTGGGGTCAGTGACAGCTTTTATAAAACAGTTGGGTTGGAGAGGTTTTGCAAAATCATTATGGCCTGGCCAAAACCATAGAGAGCAAAGAAATATAATAATTCTTATTCAATAGTCAAAGCTCATTAAATGATTCAGAATCTGCCACTTACCATTTAATCAAAATTACAAGCGAACAAGTACCAAAGTGAATACATTTATTTTATAGTGCGTAAGAGTATCTTCATTTTTTAAAGTAATTTTAATCTTAATCTTTAATGTACATTTACTATCCATTTAAATATGTATGTTGCTACATGGAGATAGAGAAAGAGAGAAAAAACTTTTTAAAACACTTAAAGGCACTTTTTACCTAAACATAGTAAAGTAAAAAATGCTTACTTCATTTCATGATTTCGATTAACAAGCCTTAAAGCTACTTAAAAACCATTTCGATTATATCTGTTTCATCGGGAGCTGGATAAGGCTTGGGGTCAATACCTATTTCCTGTTCTTGATATTGTTGGCATGGGCTGAATGACTGTTAATGGTGGGCTCTGCCTGAATGTTGAATATCCATGGGGAAGTGAATTGTGAAATCTGCCAAACAATGATGTAGACGTTTTGGGCAACTTTGATCTGTTTTCTTGGGGTAGGACTTATTTAGCATGTAGGGGGCGCAAATAAAGTAAACTTTACTTTTATCAAGTACCTTAAAAACATATACTGATTTGATCTAATACAGGTAGGGAATCTGTTATCCATAAAGCTCCAAATTATGGGAAGGCTGTGATCCATAGATTCCATTGTAATTAAATAACTCACATATTTAAAAATGATTTCCTTTTTCTCTGTACTCATAAAACAGTACTTTGTAATTGATCTAAACTAAGATATAATCACTCTTTATTGGAGGCAAAACAATCCTCTTGGGTTTAATTAATATTAAAATTATATTGTATTAAACTTAAGTCATGGAAATCCAAATTACAGAAAGGCCCTTATCCAGAAAACCCAAGGCCCTGGGTAACAGGGCCCATACTATATTCCAGAGGAAAGCAAACAATACAGAAGGTGCACCAGCTGCTGCATCAGGATCTGACCTCAAAAGAAGATATGTTAATAAAACAATGAATATAATTTTGTGTAAAATGCAACTACAACACAGTTGGACAGAAGCCAATGAGCCAATACACCTAAAAACCCTTCCTACACAAATAGTGAGAATTGCAACATTGTATTTTCTCGGGTTGCATGGAACTATGAGATGAGACTACTGAACAAGTCATCACAAAAAAAAACAGTGTGCTAAAACTGTGAACAATTTCATTCTACATTTGGGGGGAAGCATATCTACAGGTGATTGAGAACCATGTTTTGCATAATTACAATGCCACAAACCAGAGTTTGCTATTGTCTATAATTTGCATTATCTGCATACATTGCTGTCCTGATCTCTGACTGATTCAGACATTCAATCCTGTATGTATGTATATATATATATATATATATATATATACTAAAAGTAAAAGATAGCCCGTATATATATATATATATATATATATATATATAGCTTGTAGGGGGGTGACAGCACTCCGAGGTCGATTTATGAAAAACACAGCAGGTCACATAGGGGCTAAAATGGCGCCAAATCTGGGAGAGAGGGCACCCATCAATCAAGATTAAGGGTTCGGGGGTCACATACATGGTATCAGTTACAGTAGATAATAGTGATAAAACCCTTAATCTTGATTGATGGGTGCCCTCTCTCCCAGATTTGGCGCCATTTTAGCCCCTATATTTACACTGTTTTGTGCACTGTTTGTTTCCCTGACGAAGGCTTCTGTGTGGAGCCGAAACGTTGGATCACAATAAAACTTCCACTTCATGTGACCTGCTGTGTTTTTCATAAATCGACCTCAGAGTGCTGTCACCCCCCTACAAGCTGCATTTAATTCAAGAGACTAGCACCCAGGCTCTGCATCGACTTATGGTTGTGCATTCCTTTTGGCATTTTTATATATATATATATATACAGTATATATATATATATATATATATATATATATGTAAATACCCTTTGCCAATTCGACTCACTACTGATATAAAAAAAACTTGCATAACTTAAAAATCAATCTTGCTTTTCAGTTTCAGTGTGACTCACTTCTGATGTTTATAAAAAGAACTTGTAGTTCTAACGTGAGCTTAATCTCCCTCATGTCATAACATTTCTATCTGTTACTAAGCCAGCTCTATCTGTTCTTATGTTTTAGTCTAGACTTCTACAAGTGGACTGGATTTTTCTTGAGGCAATGTGGGAACGTGATTAGAAATTATTATATTAGAAGGGCGAAGAGATATCGGCTGTAGACCTACAAAGTTAAAAATGTGCTTCTCAATAAACTATTGCAATATCTCTGAGTTGCATAGGTGGCAAAAATGGAGCAAAAGTTTGCTATTATTTGCTATAATGTTAATGTTATAATGTTTCAGCTATTTTGCTCGATGACCATGTGAATATCATTGTGCTATAAGAAATCACAAGTGTGGGGGTTGTAAAGTCAAAAATAAACAGAGAGATGCTAAAAAATAAACAATGAATATTGCAGATTACAACCTCACAAATTGTACATTGTACATTTTGGTTCTGTTTTAATATAGAATAAGGAACATGTAATGTGGGACAGTGGTACAAAGTAAAATGGTCTCATTTGTCATCTTCTAGTCTATTTCCTGTAGATTAATATGTTCAGTTTTAAAGCAGCCAAAGTCTTATGAATTCAAAACTTCAGAGTCTCTTAATTAGATCCACTCAACGCAGATCGAATGCATTATGCATAATGCAGGGGCTTAAGATATGCACAGTTTCAAGCCGAGTCAAACGTATGCTCTGTATGAAGGATAACATTTGAATGTATGCATTCGTGAGAGTATAAACGAATGGGAAGTGTTTAAAGTCCTGAGGTACACATGGGAAAGACTTGTGATGGGAAGTACTGCAAGGAAAACTCTACACTAAAGATAAGATGCCTGGGTGCTAGTAACAAACAATGTACAAGTAAAAATACAGCTCTAAATTAAAGTTAAATAAAGTGTCTGTCTGTGACTGATATCTAGCCTATCACAACCAAATGAGTCCAACGCCACTGAAATGAGCATTACACTCACAGGGATTGTCTCAGCTTCTCAAAGCTTACTTCCTTAGGGCTCATACTGACTGCATTACTTTGCGTTCAGTTTTCCTGCTATTGTTGCCACCTTTTGCTGAAAACTGGCCTGGCTGTGATGTAGTGGGTGGGAGATCACAGGGTGGGACTATGATATGCCAATCAATGATTGGCTTATCAACACTTCAATCTAAGGGATTCCAGTAGTTTAGACCCAGGCTGTCCCTCTAAAACACAGGTGATAACCATATTCCACTGCAGGGGAGTGCAGAAGGAAATACAGCTGTATTGCCTTATAGAGAATTTCCAATAGGGAAATACAGACTGCTGTACTGTACTGGTATCCCTGGAGGGGAGATTCAGCAAGGCTTAGTGAGAAGTCCAGAATATTCCAGAGAGTGGAAGCCACCCTGTATGACGAGAACCCCAGAGTGGGGGAAAAGTCTTGGTGAAACGGTAATGAATAGTGTTCCTGTGATCTTTATGCTGGGAAGAGTCTGCCTGAATAAACCTGTGTTTTGCCTGAAGATGCAGTGTCCCTGCCTTTATGCTCCTGATCCTATGCTTACTTGCCTACCATAGCTAATTTCCCACAAAAACTGAATGTACAGGCACAGGATTGTCACGGTGTATATATTTATTGCTGAATTACAGAGAAAAGGAAAGCCCTGGAGCTATAAACACAAGGGCTGCATGACAATAGATCAATAACCAGCAGTCAGATTACACTGGTTTATGTTTAGGGATTATGCGAAATGTCAGGAGTTTATGTTCTCATATTATATATTAATTACTAAGGGACAAATTTTTCATATATTATCTTATATGTCTCTTTGGTTAGAGGCTTAGTCAACCTAATGTTGATTATCACATAAAGAAAATGTAAATGTTAAAGGGGGGCCTAGAAATCCTAAAGTTACTTAAACAGCGAAAGAAGCAGTTTAACAACTGCTTTAATCAGTTTTACCTCAACACAGAGCATTATAGCGTTACATACATATTTATGAACAGAATATCATAATATAAATTTACAATCATTTTGCAGAATAAACAAAAGCCGTACTCCACTGTTGTAAATCATGGTCGCAGAAGAAAATGTCATGTCTGGTTAGCTCTGCACAAACTACAAGTGCTACCTTTTGATTCAGAGATAAAGCAATTTTAGAGCAAAAGAGAACTCAGCGGGATCCTGTGTTGCCCTGCATCCACCATAACAACTGTGTGTCACCTGTAATATTCTTTTTATATTAATATATATATATAAAACTGGGCTTGTACCAGAAGCATTTGCAGATTTTGTTTCATGCTTAGAATACAATATTTCTAGACAATTAAAATGAAGATGCAGTGTAATATGTGGGAGCAGAAAAAAGCAGCTGAGCTTTTGTACATCTGCCTTTATGTAATATTTTAGGGATTGATAGTGCAGCCCTTGCAATGTGACATAATTGTACATGTTCCATTTCTATCACAAGCCATTTACTGAATTCTGATATGAGGAGCATATTGCAACAACAAAGCTCTGATCAGCAGCTCGCTCTTATCTGTGTTACGAAGGACATGATATAAAGTGTTGCCTAGCAACCTAATTCCATCAACTCGCCAAGACCATCTCTGCATTAATTGTTAATTATATGTCCGCTAGTTTGTTTCTTCCCTCACCACACTAATGTATTGTTTGCATTCACAGCCAAAGCTGTTGTTTAAATAAGATGCTTCTAATATGAATGTGACTTGTGCTGAGAAAAGGGACGAAGCTTACGTGATAAATGGGGAAACAAAGAGCACTTCATCATAAAATTAAAAAAGCCACTTTAATTTCCTCAAATGCATAACTAAAATGTCTGTTGCTCTTATATAGAATAGAAGAGATTACGTGTTGCTATAAGAGAAAATCAGGTCAAGTTTGAATTCAGCGCTACAACGCAGTTGACCTTTCTCATGGCCGTCCTTCCACGTTTAATTAAGGTGACTCAATCTTCCAATGAGAATTTGGCATAAAAGTAAATCAGTGGGTCTGCACTAAATATGTGGTGAATAGTGTAACATGTACTTCTTTGCTGTACACACTAAGGGGCAGATTTACTAAATTAATGTGAATGATTCTAAATTCAAAGAAAAATTAAAAAAAAATTGAATTTTTGTCCACTTCGACCATCGAATTAAAAAAATTAGATCAAATTGAATTATTCGAATAGATCAAATAAAAATCATTTGAAGCCTTCAACCAGATTAAATATTTATATTTATTTATAACCCTATGGGAAGCTCCCATAGGGTTTTTACAGCTTTTTTTAGAACGAATAAAAAAAAATTTGATCAAATGGTTAAAATCTAAGAATAGTTTGATTTGAACGATTCTATCGATCGGTCGAATTTTTTTCATTTGATCGTTCGATTTATCGAATATCGTTTAAACCCTTCGAATTCGAATATTAGATAAAAATTCGATGGTCGAATTCGCAGGTTTTTTAACCCTCTAATTCGAGCCTTAGTAAATCCGCCCCTAAGCATTCATTATACAGTGTGGCACTAAGTACTTTTTATAAATTGTGAATCACAGAAATGAACATGTATTTTTGGGCAAGGAGGAAGCAAGGAGAGCATCCACACTGCAATACAGATTAGTTCACTGTGTGTAGGTTGAACTTCAACCAAAGAACTAGCAGAGTACCTATAAAGATAAATAAATAGGAACTGATTATTGTGGGCAATATGAGCCTTGTCTATGTACTGTATGAGTAAATATAAAAAGGCTTTGGACAGGAGGACAACTAGGTTACACTAAGGGAGTGACCTATGTTACAGGATCCATTACCCAGATACCCGTTATACAGAAAGCTCCATTATAATGAAATTATTCACATTTTTAAAAATGATTTCCTTTTTCTCTGTAATAATAAAAAAGTACCTTGTACTTGATCCAAAGTGAGAAAACTGATATGTATTGGAGGAAAAAACAGACTATTGGGTTTATTTGATGTTTACATGATTTTTAGTAGACCAAAAGTATGAATATCCAAATTATGAAAAGAGCCCTTATCTGGAAAACCCCAAGTACAGGTTTCATACTTGTACTACAGTGTGGCTGTAGCACAAAGTATGTTACAAAGCCTTTAAGATTAGGTGCACTCAGGCACTCATATAAAGATTGAAAAAACATCAGTAGCCAATTTGATAAGTGCAGTGAGGAGAGTGTGTTCAAATTGCTGTGTCACAGCATTTTTTTGTGCTTTTGAGAGTTCAAAGCATAAACAAAATATAGATTTCTTTAAAAACACAATAAAACTTGGCTGCAAAAAAAATATAATTGTAAGTATACATGATAAATGTTTCTATTGCGTGTTGCTTATGCATTTAAGTGCCATGACATTGTGTATGGAAGTCATGAATGTGTTGCTTAGAACAAGACTATGGGGATTTATGTATGCTCTGGGCTACAGAAATTTATTAGAGCAAATGGATAATTGTATCTTGGCCACACACACACACACACACACACACACACACACACCTAGTTGCCCTGTCCTGGATATAAAAGGGAAAGACTACTTTAAAAGAAAAAAAGCAACATTCCATTAGTTGATAAAACTAATTACTAATGCCTGGAAAAACGTTAGATAAAAATATTATTTCTGATATTTCAATTTGTACATGTCAGGGTTGAAGTGCTGCTCATGCCTCTGCTTACATCAAGTCTAGTTTAAAATGGAGGTGCATCTTATCCACTTATTTAAATTGACGGAATATGGTGGCAGTTTTGAAGGTCACCAATAATTTGTAGAAAGCGATGTCTATTTATTTCAGTTACTGAAGGCAAGGAATGAGTCTGTGGAGCGTGGCAGTAAATATTCCCTTTTTCCTCACTGAACTGCCTGCAGTGAAAATTATTTCAATTGTGTTGATCTTTTAAAGGATGTATTTAGTTGGCACAGAACTTCACCGCTGTAGCAAAATTTAACATTGACTTGCGCTACCCAAATAAGCATGAAATTGAATCCTACCAAACACAGAGAAAGAGGGCAAAAGTTCTGTCAATCACATCTGTACCGAGACTATACACAGGTCATATACTTTATCAGTTCAATATAATATGAGTGACGATTATGTTTAATACAAGTCTGGGAGCATTAGACATCAGGCCAAGATAGAACTGAGATTAAATAATTAAATAAATATTACCTTGATCTTTTAGGGCTTGTACAGAATTAAACTTTGCTATTAGCATTTACAAATTATACAAGGATGAGTGCACAGCAGCTAATTTTAACAAACAACAGCCACTTAAGGTTGGTCTGATGATATTTTCTTTTCTTTTTCCTCTTTAAAGGAAAACTATACCCCCCAAACACTGAAGGTCTCTATTGAAATACATTGCATAAAACAACTCCTATGTAAAACCCTGCTTCATCTAAATAAACCATTTTTATGATAAGATACTTTTTTAGTAGTACTGTACATCCTTGTTTTTGTTTCAGAGGTTGTAAAATTCCCAGTACAAGCACGGAATCTGTAATGCAGAAACCGTCCCATAGACTTAATTTTAGTGATGAGCAAAACAAAATTCATGAAACTGAAATCATTTGTGAAACTCATTGAAGTCCTTGGGGCACATTCACTAAGATGCACAAATTCGCTAGCGTTGGCTTCGCTAGCGTTCGCCGCACTTCGCCAGGCAAATTTTCACCAACGCTATGCAAATTCACTGAAGTACGAAGTTATGCTCAGGTCAGATAATGGTAGCGTAGTTGCGCTAGTGTTACTTCGCCAGGCAAAGCGAAGTTACACTAGTGATGCCTAATTTGCATACGGTGGGAACTTTAACGTATAATAGAAGTATATGTTACAGCCACTACATTCCACTACACAAGCCCAGGAAACCTTTAATAAATTAAATAAAGTTGTCCTATTGCCCTACATGTGCCCCTATATAGTTGTGTTGCCATATTTTAGGAAATGTAGGGGGGAAGGAGGGTAACCCCCCAAAAAAAAAAATCCATCTTTTTCAGACTATCACCCTACAATGGTAAAACATGCCATCGTTTTACCATTTTTTTTCCAACCTCCTATCTATTGTATTGAACTTCGCCTGGTCTGACCAGGCGAAGTAAAGTCTAACGTAAGTGGTAATGTTCAGGAAAAAGTTAATCTTAGTGAATTTGCGTAATTACGATCCTTCGTCAGTGCGCAACTTCGCCTGGCGTAAGGGTGCAAAGTTGTGTAAGTCTATCTACTTCCCTAGCGTAAATTCAGTCAGTGTTAGTAAATTTCTGAAGTTATGACATGACATCACGCTGGCGAATTAGCGCTAGCGTTAGACGCTTCACGCTTTAGTGAATTTGAGCCAAGGTTCTTCAAAAAAAAATTTTACTTTTTTTTCTCACTCAGTCTCACAAAGTGAGTCGGGGCAAAAAAGATAATTTATCAGCGACAATTTTGTATTGCTGTCTCTTTTGTCTCTGCAACTTTTTTATCCAAATGCATTAAAGTGAAAGGACATCAAAAAATATTTTATGTGTGACAATTTTTACATGTGCAACTTTTGTCAATGGAGATTTTTTGCCTCAGTTTTGCAGGTGTCAAAGTACAGAAGTTTGCCATGAATCCATGTCTGCCAAATAAATTCACTCATCACTGATTACATTTTTTTAAGAATATTTACCTTTTCGCAGTAATAATAAAACAGTACATTTTACTTGGTCCTAACTGATTTTTAAGTAGACAATGTAATAAAATACAAATAGCTGAAACATGCCTTATCTGCAAAACCCCAGGCTCTGAGCATTCTGGATACCAGGTATTATAACTGTATCATCCTCAAACTGTTGTTGTATCCTGCTTTTTTTATATATGGAGTTGTGCAGGAGTAAACCTATAGAATGGAATTTATTTAAGTGTGAATGGACAAAGTAAATATTTTTGGAAGCATGAATTATGTTTCATTCTAAATGTTCATTTTGTTTCATGCATACACACCCCGGCAAGTACACTTACATATTGTGTATGATATCATATATATTATTTCATGAAAATACATAAGAAAACTAGTGATGGGCGAATCTGGGGCGTTTCGCTTTGCTGAAGTTTTCGCGAATTCCCTGAGAAATTAGCGAAATGGCGAAAAAAGTCTCGAAAATTTAAAAAAACGGAACAATTCGTGAAATTTGAACTACTTCACTATAAATGTGTGCATTTCAAGCAATTTTACTATAAATTCGTGAATTTTTAACTATTTCACAAAATTCGTGAAATTCAAACGTTTTCACTATAAATTCGTGAATTTCAAACATTTACACTATAAATTCATGAATTTCAAACATTTTCACTATAGAAATCGTAAATTGATGCCGGCGAATTTTCTCTGGCGAATTTTCACTGCCATTTCGCGAATTTATTCGCCAGCGGCGAATGGCAGCAAATTTGCTGCGAATTCCAGCTAGGTCATTAAATTCACCCATCACTAAAGAAAACTACTACATAGGTATCTGGAATTGTGCCTTTGAAACATTTTAATGTCACTCCCAGAACCCATTATTCCTGTCAATGTAGGACTGAGCCCTAAGATCAGTATTTCAAAAGTCATGAAAATGCAAATCACAGCATTGTATGAAAAAATAAGTGAAGCCTATTATAATTTGGAAAAACAGTATTTTTAAAGGCATGGTCTTCAACAAACCCTGAGATTTCTGACTAGCATGTAATTCAGTTAATTAAAGCACAACAGGAGCCAAAAAATACAATGGAATACTGCATATAATAATCTCAATTCAATTAGCTGAGTGGTTTAGAATTGCAAAATAATGTTTTGTTATGTAACTTTGTGAACAATGGAGAACAAAAGAAAAAGAATTGTAGGAACAGATTAGCGAAATTGAAGAAAGGAGAGAGTGGGAGAGAAAGGATTATGGAGAGTTTATTTTAAGTGTGTTTCAGTTTCCAATTTATTCTAGATAGGAGCTCATAATTAAGGAGAGCATCTGAAATAAAAATAACCTGCTCCATTCATCAGTTTGTACAGCCTTAGATGGCAACACATGAACACCTGCAAGTTCAGCACACCTGTCAGAACAAGGTGGAATTCAGTTGCATCTACACAATTTAGGCTTAAAGAGGACTCAAAAATAAAGATTGTATGAGCAAATTACATTTTAAATTTCAAATTACTTTTCTTTACCCATAATGCACTGTGTATGAAGAGATAGTTAAAGTAATATGCATTAATGATGTAATTCAGTTTGAACTGAAATCATACAAAATCCATCATGAACTGGGTTACATGGTTCTTTTTGTGAAAGTACTGGGCCAGACAAATATGTACAGTATGTTGTTTTGTTGTAACTTTTAAAAATAAACTGTTGAAATGGCTCTTTCTCCAAATACACTTAGGAGTCTAGTTATCATGCTGTGAAACATTACTGGTGATGTTGCTCATTACAACCAATCAGACCTTTTTATTTTGTTTTTGTTTTTAAAATGATGGAATCCAATTGCTGATTGGTTGCTATGGACAATATCACTGGCAATGCTTCACTTTCCTTTTTACACAGGATTATAAATAGGCTTTCTCATCACCAGTGCCTGTAGGCTTTAGATTTACAAGGTCCACATAGAAGAGTCTAGCTAATTTCCCACTCTCTAACTGGCACAGATGATGTGGCTCATACCTATCATGCCCCGAGTTTAATGCTTATATCAAGCAAATTGTTATTAAAGGAACAGTAACACCAAACAAATGGAAGTAATTAAAATATAATGTACTGTTGCACTGTACTGATAAAACTGGTGTAGAAATACTACTATAGTTATAAAGTAGTATATAAATATGCTGCTGAGTGGCTAAGGAGGCAGCAAATCAAAGGAGAAAAGTCACAGTTTACAGAGCAGAAAGCTAATAAACGCTGTGAGAACAGGCAAATGTCGGTACAGGCAGCAGAAAAGCAAGGGTCAAGGTCAGGCAGAGATCAATTAACAGGATCTGACAAGATAACATACCCAGAAACTATGGAACATAGACCTACGTTGGGCAATGAGTAAGTGCCTGGTTGAGGGTTTTATAGCCAGTCCATTGGCTTACACAGACCACCTGTGGCCAAATTGGCAACAGGTGAAACAAGCCATGCTTTCTAGAAATAACCAAGCATAGCCATAGCAGTGAACCAGGGCCTTAGCTGTCTGCTTGAATGGAGCAGTGACAATTAGGGATGGCGCGAACTGTTCGCCCGCCGGAAGTTCGCGAACGTGAACATTTTGGGTTCACGTTAGTTGGCGCTTTTTTTTTTTGCCCTCTCACCTCTCAGACCAGCAGATACATGGCAGCCAATCAGGAAGCTCTCCCTCCTGGACCACCCCCACACCCCCTGGACCACTCCCCTTCCAATGGACAGTTCCCTGATTTCAGCACAGGGAAAAAGAAAAAGGAAGGAGCTGCTATAACACAAATACTGCAGCCTGCAGTCTGCTCACCACCCTCCCACCCACATGGTCAGTGGCTCTGCTTTTGTATTTTAGTTGTGCCTGGATGATGTGCTGGCTACTGGTCCACTTTCCAGTCAAAGCCAGGGAGCTGTGAATGTAGTAAATCATGGAAAATAACTGTGCCATTCTGCTATGAGTTCTAGGGGTATTTATACCTGAACTGGCCACTTTAACATCTTTGTGTGAACTCTGAGGTATTTATACATGAACTGGCCATCTTTTGTGAACGCTAGGGGTATTTATACATGAACTGGCCAAGTCTGCAGGGATTTGAGGGACATTTTAGGTTAGGTAGCTTTGCTGGCTAGTAATCTACCTTCTACTGCAGTGCTCTGTATGTAGCTGCTGTGGGCACTGATCTCTTCTGATCTCATTCTCATCTGTGTGCTGACTGCTGTAATAACCATTTATAATACATTTTTGCCCTTGATCCCCCTCTGGCATGCCACTGTCCAGGTCGTTGCACCCTTTAAACAACTTTAAAATAATTTTTCTGGCCAGAAATGTCTTTTTTAGCTGTTAAAGTTCGCCTTCCCATTGAAGTCTATGGGGTTCGCGACGTTCGCGCCATCCCTAGTGACAATGCAGACAATACAAAAACACCAGGTCCCTGGTTCAGCTTCAGGCAGGTTATTACAATATTATATTATATATTTATTTATGTATACAGTATCTAGACCAATCAAATTTATTTCCTGTCTCACTTTCTATTCATGAATCTGTTTAAATGTATAGATATATATATATGTATCGTGAGCTTCCAGTAGCAAAACCCAAGGCCCTGGCACAGATTTCAGCACAGAAACGGACTCTGACACGGCCTTTTATGGTTAAATTGCAGCTTTGTTGGCATTTATTTGCAATAGCAAACAATTCTTCAGCCCACTGGAGGAAGTGTTTAACAGAAACAGTCCCGATCCTAATACCCTCACTGGTGTTCTCTTTACTCACATTTGAGTTTGTCCCTCACTGGCTTTCAGAGGACCACAAGTCCCAGAATCCACTCTGGGTACACTTGAGACACTTGTCTCCTGGGAGTGGTTTCTCTGGTTCTCTCATAGACCTTTGGAGCTTTCTCCAAATCAGGGGAATAACATACTGTTCCCTGTTGCTCACCAGCACTCCTTCCATGGCCCTCACCCTCCTCCAATCCAGGAGGTCTCTAGGGGAAAGTAGCAGCTCTGAGGTGTTGCTCTACACCTCCTTTTAACTATAGCTTAAATTAGCTAATTATGCAACTGCCTTTACCTGGGCAGCTACAAAACACATAATGGAGCAAGGAATGGAAGCCCACCCTGCTCTCTTCCATTCCTTCCAGGGACCCATTATCCAGCTGTTCCCCAAGATGGCACAGAATTAAGCGGCATTACTTTCTGCAGCAACACAGTTTTCCCAGGAGTTTAACATTTCACCAGCCTTATACTGGTGAAATACAAAGAATATTGTGCCCTTTAGACACCCATATCTTACAATATATATGTATATATATATTGAATGGTGCTTATTGGTTGATAGAAGCATTCTAGGCATCTAATATATGCTGACAATGTAATAAAAATAGTTTAGGTTTACATTGACTGGGTGGGGCTGATTTACGAAGGGTCGAAGTGAATATTCGAATGCAAAAAGTTCGAATTTCGAAGTAATTTTTTTTAAAAAATTCGACCATCGAATAGGCTTCTTTGACCATCTGTTTCGAATGGTCGAATAATAAAATCCTTAGACTTCGAAAATCGAAGTACTGTCTCTTTAAAAAAACTGCAATTTTGTTTTTACTTCGATGTTCGAAGTCGAAGTATTTCAATTCGATGAAAGTAAATCAGCCCCAGTGTGTTGGGTTTCAATATTTCTGACTACGATTGCATTATGGGAGTTTTTCCATTTTTTTATGCATCCAAAAGAAATAATTAATTTGAATATTCCATTTTCACATTATACCACAATAGTAATAATTCATAGTTCATATAAAAATGTGTAAAAATGGAAATATTTGACTTCATTATTATCACATAAATCTGTTTGCAACGGTGTTTGCCACATCTCAGCAGTTCATTTTTTTCGAGCCATCTTTCTCCTGTGTCCAGGGGGAAACATTTCCTTTATTGCCACAACCTAGATTGAAAGCAGTATTTATCAGACCATCCTCCAAGGCTGCTCTCTGACTATTTATCCATCTTTCACTTTGCAGGTTCATTTCAGCCACAAACTACACTTGCTGTCTGCTCTCTGTCTTCAAGTTTACTTTTCTGGTTTCTAGGCTATTTCTATAGACTTGAATCCCACCAGGTCTTTTTAATAGCACTAGCCTAAGGGATTCATTTAGTATTCATTGCCTGACTCTACAAAATCATCATCACTCTCTCGGTTGTATATCCTTAATTGTTCTAAAGTTTTGTAGCTGCCAAGAGGATTAGCGAAATGTCTCTGAGACTATGTAATCTTATGCAGTCTTTCAAGTAGTTTGTACAAGCATGTTCAATAAATGTTTGCTATTATTTGAACTTTAAGTATAACAGGTGATTATTTTAAAACACTCTTACGATTAGAACTCCGAGATTAGAACTGAATCCAGATGAGAAGGCTGCTGAAAGTTTTAGTTTGTGTTTTAATGGTAGGGTGTAGTGAATATATATACTATACAGGTTAAATCAGAACGCTTTAAAATTATATGGGGAGTTGATTGTTGGGTAATCTGTATACAGGGTCTAACTGGGCCAGCAAGGCACCGGAGAAAACCCAGGACTGCTGCCATCCTCCATGCCTGATGGCCAAGGTCTGTGGCCAGGTCAGGAGGAGAGATGAGGTAAGATTTAGAACACTCAGAGGAAATGGGGGGAGAAGTTCATGAAGGGGTGAAGGTGGCAGGCCCTTAAAGGGATACTGTTGGATCTGCTCTATTTTTAGCGTGCCAGGCTAATGACTTGAGGCAGACTGATCTTTAAATAAGTGGTATTTATTTACAAAGGGATTTAAAAGGTATAACATAAAAAGGGAACTAACTAAGATGGTGGAAGGAGGAAAGGGATAGGGAAAGGTGCAATGGAGGGGAGTGGAAAGTGTCTAACTAACAAAGTATATACAAATGCTCTTTATATACACATACAGAAGACCATTCAAACAAGCAAACTACCCTTTTCCCAGGGCAGTCACACCCAAAAGACAGTCCCAGCCAATCAAGTCGATGTCACATGATGAGCTATGGAAACCTCCAAGTTAGTAGTGTCCTGTAGATGGTAGTTTAGACCAACTAATGGTGTTTAAGGTTTCCTGTAGGTTGCAGTGTTGCACAGACAGGGACTTCCATACCAGACCTTTATTCATAAATTCTTAAACCTGTTCTGACACTCTGAGGGTGTAAACAACATATCCTTTCATCCTTTGTTGTTGGGATCCTCCCATGCCATTAATTGCCTTGACATTGCCTTTGTTGTCCCCTCACCAGATGCTGGTCTGTGGACTCCTCTGCTGTCCATGATACATGTTCCTCAGGGTTAGTAGATAAGACATGAAAGCAATCACATTTTATGACAGGATGGCCTTTGTTTAGTTGGTGTACTGTATTTATATTGTACACTGCCCAGAGTCACAGTTAATTCTTTAATTCCATCAGTTATGGGATATGAGATATTACAGATACTGTCATAGAAATAATTTTTTTTCCCAAACGCATCAGTTAATAGTGCTGCTCCAGCAGAATTCTGCACTGAAATCCATTTCTCAAAAGAGCAGATTTTTTTTTTATATTTAATTTTGAAATCTGAAATGGGGCTGGACATATTGTCAGTTTCCCAGCTGCCCCCAGTCATGTGACTTGTGCTCTGATAAACTTCAGTCATTCTTGACTGCTGTACTGCAAGTTGGAGTGATATCATCCCCCTCCAGCAGCCTAACAACAGAATTGGAAGGTAACCAAATAGCAGCTCCCTAACACAAGATAGCGGCTGCCTGGTAGATCTAAGAACAGCACTCAATAGTAAAATCCAGGTCTCACTGTGACACATTTAGTTACATTGAGTAGAAGAAACAACAGCCTGACAGAAAGCAGTTCAATCATAAAGTGTTGGCTCTTTCTGAAAGCACATGGGCAGGCAAAATGACCTGAGATGGCTGCCTACACACCCTTATTACAACAAAAAAATACATTTTCTGATTCAGGAATGAAATGTTATACTGTAGAGTGGATTATTTCCAGTATAAACAGTGTAATTTAGAAATAAAAACTATATGATAAAACTCATGACAGAATCCCTTTAAGGTGATGGCTTTGGTGGGCCCTGGGCATCGAGTCCAAAATTGTCTGTATACCTAAAAAAAGAAGGGAGGAACCCTAACAAATTAAGTCCAATCTAATAGTGTAGGCAACAAAATAAAAAACAGATCTTTATTGGCACATAATAAAAAAAACCACACACTAATTGAAAAGACAAAGGTTAAGTCATACTAACATAAGAGAAATTATACAAAGTTTGTCAGGAACTATCAGGAATCAAACCCTGGACTGTGTGATGATCCTCCTGAGCCACTATCAAAGTTAGAATTGGTATGTCTTCCAAATGTACACTCAGTATATCTCCCTGCTACTCTCTTCACTATGTCTACCTCGTTTACACTGTGTGCCAATGATCAAGTAGTTAACTACTTATATAAGCCTGTCCAGTGCTATTCACAGTTGCTTGATCACCAGCAAGCCAAGCCTGATTTAGCCTGTGGTTTCTGTGACTCCTGTTCCTGCACCCTTCTGGTTTCCATGTCCCTGCCTGGTTCCTTGTTCCTGTACCCATCCTTTACCCAATTCCTATTTGTTGTGGATTTCCCTGATTTTGACCTTTGCCTTTCTAACTGCCCTTGCTTATCTGCTGCCTGCCATTGACCTCAGCCTGCCTTACAGACCTCACCCGACTTCTGCCAGCCCTGACCATTTTGCTTGTTCCTGGACCTTGCTTTTGTTAGCTTCACAACTGACCTGTATTGAACTCAGTCTGCACCTCAATCTGTTTTGTTGACTTTCTTTGTTTTTTGTTTATTAAATCTTATTGTTCATCTTACCATGGCTTCCTCTCATTATCCAACTACTAATGTGTGTTTTGTGGGATCCTCAACACACTGGCTCCTACCTGCTAGTCACTCTTCAGTGGTCAGACCTGATAGTGTCACACTACACAATTTTGTACTTCGGTCCTCAGATACACCACATACTAGGGAACATGAACTCCTGAGGTCCCGTAAGAACCATTTGTGCAAAAATGAACGTACAAAGGTGCACAAACTTAACTTGGTAAATTGAAAACTTCAGGGAAAATATATGTTGCTGCAGCAAGTGAGGCTGTATTATTTTACCAGCTTAGGAAAAGATTGATTAATGGGTTCCTCGAGTGAATGAAGTAAGGAGAGCAGGGTGGGTCCTCCATTCCATTCTCCATAAAATTATGAAAAAATACTGCACTTAAAAGACTGATTTTAATCAAAAAGAAATTCTTGTCTATTATAAATAAATATATATATATATATATACCAGAACCGAAACGTCAATGTAATCTTATACCGGAATAAAGTAACTAATTCCAACGGAGTGCGCACAGTCTTTGGGGTAGATTCATTAAAGAGTGAAGTTAAGAGTGAAGTTCCGCCACTAGAGGGAAATTCCACAGCTCTCAATTCATTTCTATGGGATTTTTAAAGGCGTATTCATCAAAGGGTGAACTTTCACTTCACCCATTGATGAATACGCCTTGCAAAATCCCATAGAAATGAATTGAGAGCTGTGGAATTTCCCTCTAGTGGCAGAACTTCACTCTTTGATGAATCTACCCCTTTGTGTTTAAATATGAACATACAACTTGTTGCAGCACCCGTAATTCTCTGAAGGACTAAGAAGAGTGTGCGACCTATGATGGAGGTGAATATGTATACATATGCATGCTGTGCTCCTCCACATATTGCATACTCATATATCTATAGGTATCGTTTTAAATAATGAATAATTAATAACCAGTATTCTGGTATGCCTAAAAGTCAAAATCATACAGAAGATTTGTACCTTGCATTTGATTGCAGAACAAGTGCTTTATGGATGAGTTTAAAGGAGTGGAATATTTGCTTTTAGTTTCTACAGACTTGCACACAGAGGATTTGTGTACAAGGCCCCTTGTCTTCTATACAGTTGCTGCCTGGTCAGTAAAATTGCTTGATACCAATATTATTGTAAATTATGTTATAAAAATATAGAAAGGTCAGATATTTTTCCAGAAAAGGTAGAAACTCTAGTCTGCTTCACCCTAATATTAACCTGTTTCTGAGTTTCTATCATCTCCTTCTAAATATTTTATATAGGACTTAGTGGTTCTAAATACACTGGATTGGCCAAAGCACCATATAAACATAATTTTAGTGTATTAGGTCTTCCCACCACCTCTAAACCAGGCGTGATGTTTGTTATAGGACAAGCTGGAGGGATGGAAAGGAATAAAACATTATGGGGGTGGAATGTAATTAATAAGAATAAAAATGCACATCTCGCAATGTAATATTGTTCCTTAAATTGTTATTGCATTGCGATTTTTAATTGCGCACTGTGAATTTAAGTGAATTTAAATTGTGCACTCTTAATAAGTGCTTGCAGGTGTCGTAATCATTTCTTCTTTCAGTTAGAAGTTTTATTACATTGACTGCGCATTGGCGCAAGCTGTAAAATTTGTTTCCACTCTTGGAAGTGTTTGCCATACCGTTTCCAGATTCGCAAACGCTATATTAAATTTGCGCAAAGCAAAAATTGTTTGTGCAGAGGCATAACTTCCGAATTATGAATAGTTTTTCTGTTACCGACTTTTATTACATTCCCCCATATGGGGTTTTGTGTATTTGCTATTCATTGGCTCCATTGCTTTTTAAACATCAAACAAAAAGATTGATCTTTTGGACTTGTCAAATGGCCATAGATATCTGCATGTATATTACTAGCTGCCTGTTCTGCTACGGCTGTCTTACTGAAAACTAATGGGAAGAAAATGCAGTGCTCATTGCCTACATTGATGCTAGCAGTGTGTCTTACCTGCGCAGGGGATAACAAATAGCATAGCTCTGAAGCTACTAAGTTATCTTTAGAGAATAATCTAGCACAAGCTTTATTTTGTCATCTATTTTCTACAGTCTGGTTGGGACTCTTGCTGATTCATTTTCTCTGTATCTGGCTAAAACCTGATTAAAAACATATTCATGAACTTATCCAGAAGAAGGATTCTTTTAGTTTTTCTTTTTTTCATTTAATTAATACTAAATGGATTTAACATCTAGAGATATTGCTTTAACTGTTTCCAAAGTTGAACTATAACACAGTAGCCTCTTAAAAAGGCAATATTCATCAGAAAAATAAAAAATTTGCCAGGGTTATGCAAAACTGTTAAGGTGTCTGGACACTGGCCAATCCTCTGTGGTATCTGACCAATAGGCAAATAGATTGCACAGGCAAAATCTATATTTGTATTTGTATTTGAAAGGCCAACTATTTGTATGGGTTCCTTTGGGAAGCAAGCACTATTCTTCACTTCTTCAGGCCCAGTTGTTAGTAAATACTTTTCCTCTCTGCATTATTTGCAATTATACTGTAGGCTAGTGGATAACAGAAGAATTTATCCCATAGGTCAGTGCTGTCCAACTGGTGGCCCACAGGTAAGATTTAAAGGTTTCAATACTGAGATTAACTGGCCTCTGCATTGTCTTCATCTCAAATTCAGACTATAAACTCCTGCTTTGTTCACGCCTCTAACCTAACTGCATTATTCACACCTGTAACACCTCTATTGTTCACACGCCTAAAGCCCAGTACTGTTCACCATCAGACCAAGAATGAAAGCACCTGTTCACACCTCATACAGACTGCTGGAGCGGCATCAGCATTATGTCACTATATGTAGCACAGTATGAACTGTTCAACTGTTCAGAGTGATCATTATAAGTTTCCCAGTATCCCGCTCTATTCTGCCATCCTTATGCTCCCTGTGTGTGCCATACCCTAGCTGCCCTATGAGTTGTGTGTGTGTGTGTGTGTGTGCCTTACTCTGCTTGCAATATGCTCCCTGAGAGTGCCATACGCTGCCTGCCCTGTGTGTGTGCCATACGCTGCCTGCCCTGTGTGTGTGCCATACTCTACTGCCCTATTCACCCTGTGTGTGCCCTACTCTGCCTGCCCTACACTATCTGTATGATGTGAGCCTGATAGGGGTTGTTCTTGGGGTTTGATAGCATTTGGAAATATTTATTAGGGGCCCCTAAGACATTCAATCATGTCCTGGGGGCGGAGGGGCTATACACAGGGGAGGAGGAAGCATATGGATTTAAGGGTATGTTTTAATATGACTTACATTTTTCACTTATGAGTGATATCTCTGCAGTGATCACCAACACCAAATGGTGTTCTGTCACTATTATTGTGGACATGCTCTTAAAAGTTCTTGTGGTAACATGGGTGTGGTTTAAAGCAGAACTAAAGCTTAACTTAAGAAACAGGATAGAAAGGTTGGAAATAATTTTTGGGGTTTCTGTACCAGCCCAAGGCAACATACCTTTAGCAGTAAAGATCTGTGTCTCCAAAGATGTCCTTGTTGCCCCCATCTTCTTTTCTGCTGATTCACTGCACATGCTTTGTGCTTCTGTCACTTACTGAGCTTAGGGACCCACTCACAATATACAGTACACATAGGGGCACATTAACTAAAGGTCAAAGTGAATATTCAAATAAAATTTAAATTAAAAAAATTAAAATTTCGAAGTAATTTTGGGCTACTTCGACTATCGAATAGACCAAAATTTGATTAGAATGGAAAAATTTGAATATCCGACAAGTCGAATTTTTGAAGTACTGGCCCTTTAAAATCCTTCGACTTTGACACTTCACCACCTTAAAGCTGCAAAATTGCCATTTTAACCTCCTAGAACCTGTCCTGAAAATGTTTCTATGTCCTCATCAACAGCTTCTTCAGTTCAAATGACTGGTACAGGAATTCCTCAGCATATAAACTCTTCCAAAAATCCAATCATAATGGTGCAGATTCAAGGAGGTGAAACATCATTACATTCATTAGATTACATTACATCAATACATTAATCAGCAAGTCCAGTCTCTCTAGATTTACTTCTAATAGATATACCATGACCTGGAGTAAAGAAAACAGGGAATTCTAGAGTGGTTATTTCAGGCAGAGCTGCCATTAGGGGGGCATAGGGGGTACAAGTGTACCGGGCCCAGGGCTGAAGTGGGGGCCCAGCAGTGCTGCACTTTTCGAAAGAGCCAGGCCCATTAACAGCGCAGAATCAGTACCACTCCGTTTCGAAGTCTGAATAACCTAAAGGCAGAAGTGCCTAACAGCCAAAGTCCCGAAGCGGTGAAAAGACCTGAAGCCACGAAAATAGCCGAAGCAGAAGTCCTGGAGTGGCAAAAACACCCAAAGTCACGAAAACAGCCGTAATTGAAGTCCAAAAGCCAGCCATGAGTTCAGTTCTACTGAACACCAATGTGGATTTTTTTAAACCCCTGGCTACCAATGTATTATTTTATTACTCTATAGGCCCCTGCCATAAATGTTTTTTTAAGAAAATATTCTCTCAGGCCCCAATTTTTTAACTTGTAGGGAGGGATCTGGCACCAAAGTATTTTTTTTTTAAATATTCTTTGGGGCCCCAATTTGTTTTACTTTTAAGGGGGGGCCCTGGCACCAATTTTTCTTTTTTAACTTGTTAGGGGGGCCTTGGCACCAAAAAAAGTATTCTTTGGGGGCCACAAATGTTTTTGTCTTGGTGCTGAAGTTTTTTAAAATATTTTCTGGGACCCCAATTATCTATAACTTGTAAGGGGGGCCCTTTAGCCAGTGTTTTCTTTTTAACTTGTAGGGGGGCCCTGACTGCCAATTTTAAAAAATAAAACTTTTATTGGGACCTGGTGCCACAGTTTTATGTTTAACTTATAAGGGGACACTGACCATCAAAAGCTTTTTTTTGTGTGTGTTGGGGGTTACCTTTTTTTAGCGCTGATGTCTTGGTGGTGTGGATGGGATCTGGGGTGGGGCTTGGGGGACAGAGTGGGCTGGGCCCAGGGGGCCCCAAAATGTTGTTGTATGGGGCCCCGTGATTTCTAACGGCAGCCCTCCACCACATAAATCAGATGTAGCATTCAAGCATTTTGTATGAGTGATTACTTATTTATCAGAATAACCAAATAGTTTTAACAGTATCTACTAGTATATATATATATATATATATATATATATATATATATATATATATATATATATATATATAGACAAATACAAAAGGTCCTCTGCACTCAACCCATTAACAATATATTTAAGACATTAAGACATTTAGTGCATACAGCTACTGAAAAATGCCTACCCTTCAAACAACGGGATTGTTTGTCCATATATTGCAATATATTTAAGCTGGCCAACTACGGATGTATATATATATATATATATAAAGCAACTGTACCTGATGAGTGACCATTAAAACTTCTCAAGTATTAAACTGAAGATGTTGCACAGACAAGTAGTAAATCATTTTCAAAATTACTCAAGAAATCCCCAAACAATGTAAGGCACAGGACCATAGAGCCCCAGCTCCTTTTAAGCTACAACACACTTTAGAGAGACACCTTCTTCTTATCCAGCCTATACACAAGACTAAAGCACCAGACTTTCCCCAAAGCTTTAGTCAGCTGAGACTAATGATAATTAGCTTGGATCCCCTCAACATGTATAAGTGAGAAATCTAGGAAAAATGTATACCCCATTCACTACTTACTTCCAGCCTGTGCATCTGGTTTGTGGTGCAATGTCCAGTGTAGACAAGCCATCTTTAATGCCATAGGTCATGCAGTTACAGACTGTGAGTTAATACGATAATTGTAATAATAAGTAGGGATTCAGTGGGCTGCAAATGGGATATGATTCCCCTTTAAATGTGTTTTTAGTATCAGAACGGAATGATCAACACTCCTATGCTTTGTATCTTATACATAAATCCTTTGCATATCAGTTAAGTCACAGAAACAAAATGAATTTGTCTCTTTGTCATTCTTCCATCTTTCTGAACGTGTTTAATATCAGTATGCAATAGAAAAATCTCAAAGTCCAAAAACCTACAATATTAGCTTACCTTGAATGAATTATACAAAAGTACCAAATAACACACTGATGAAAAAGAAAAACAGTTCCCAAAGGGAACAGGAGCAATCTATCCACAATAATATGCGCATTTGAGCAACAATCTATTACCTGCAATGTAGGTTTCAGATATCTGATTGGCCATCTTCTGGGACATATATATATTTAAAATTTATATCTCTGAGCCTCTACAAATCAAGATGCCAGAACAGCTACTTGGAGTTTTTCCACAGCATCTGCACAAATTTCTCTATGAATTATGCACTAAATGAATTTTTTTGGGAAACCAGTTTAGAAAACCATTGCAGATACTAGGTCAAGTGAATATAAGCACACTATAGATAGGAGTTTACTTTAAAAATTATTTTACGAAATGAATAAAATGCAAATAAAAGCATATTGATTTCTAGCAGATCTGCAGCATATACTTCAACCCCCATTCTCCGTGCAATCATTTTCTATTTTTTGGTTGTACACTGAACTATGTGACCATCAGATGCACTTCTGAAAACGTATTATTTAATTGCGCTAATTAAAACCTATATTAGAGGAAATGTCTCTTGGAAAAGTTCTCTAAGGGCCCTTATACACGGGCGTTTTGGACCTGTGCTCCCCTGCGTTCCGTTTTGCTGCGTTCAGCCGCAGGGGAGCGCAGGTATAGACGCACTCAATTATTTTCAATGGAGCTGTACTCACACGAAAGCATGTAGGCGCCAAATGCAGGAAAAATGCAGCATGTTGCGTCTGAATCTGCGTTCGGCGCTTACACGCGTCTCATGGGTAAAACGCCATTGAAACTAATGAGGTGCATCTAGACCTGCGCTCCCCTGCGGCTGAACGCAGCAAAACGGAACGCAGGGGAGAGAAGGTCCAAAACGCCCGTGTGTAAGGGCCCTTACATATACAACAGAGGTTCAGTAGACCTATGGAAAGGTAACCAAGAAGAACTAAAGAAATATATCCAGGCTGAAGTGGAGCATGCAAGGGACATCAGTGATCTACAATAAAAATATAGGAAGGAAGGGAAATTCCTTTACGCTGTGGGTACAGCTTGAATAGAGCAGGTCGAGCATGCCATGTAATCCAGAACTGTCATTCAGAAAGATCCAAAATATGGCAGTGCTATTTCCCATAGCGTTCAATTTAAATAAACTCTTTTACATTGATTCACATTTTCTCAATACAATAAAAAAATACCTTGTACCTAATTTTAAAAAAAAATCTGGTATAAATATATCCTTATGGCAAAACTGTTGAGTTTGTAACATTTTAATGTTCTTAAGAAGTCACAAAACATATCTTTCCATATTTCAAAAGTAGCACATCCAAAAAACACCAGGACCCAAGCCTTCTGAATAATAGATCAGAGCAACATTTCTGTTAGGGGCCCATAGCAGAACATTTGCTTTTAAGTAAGTTGTTCACAGAAGTCTTAGATTAGGATAAAAACACCTGGATGAAAGAAATTCTTACTAACATAGTCTGCCATTACAAGGAATACTCGTTTAAAGAACTGTGTGTAACTATTCTATACATAGCTCAAGGATTTGTATTTAACTAATGTTAGGTACTTTGTCTCCCAAATATAAAAAAAAGTCAGTCCAGATTGTGAAGTATTAGTGTCTCCCCAATCAGAAGGACCTTAGAAATGGTGTGTTCCTCAAAAATAAATTGCCTGTTTCTTTCTTTTTCCTTCCTTAACATTGAGGTTAAACATACTATGCATTCTTCCTCATAGCCTATTTGTATACAACATAAATGCACAAGCAGCAAGTTTTAAAATATTATTATTTGATTTATCAGTTTAATTTCTCAGTCAATAAATTGATAATAACAATACATTACCCCCATAAATATATATGGGGAGAAGGTATAAATTGAATTCTCTTTCTTACTTTTCTCCTAGTTTCTATGAAGGTGTTACTGTTTAAAATAGAGGTTCTAATTCTGCCCAAACAGTAACAATATTATTCCATAGGCTTGTGCTCATAAAGCTAGTAGTAATCACCTATAGGTCTAGTATTTACAAGAGCAACAATTTAAAGGGATTCTGTCATGATTGTAGTTTTTATTTCTAAATTACACTGTTTACACTGCAAATAAGTCACTCTACAATATAAAATTGCACTCCTGAACCAGCAAGTGTATTTTTTTTAGTTGCCATATTGGTGTGTAGGAAGCCATCTCAGGTCATTCTGCCTGGTCATGTGTTTCAGAAAGAGCCAGCACTAGGATGGAACTACTTTCTGGCAGGTTGTTGTTTTTCCTACTTAGGCTTAGTCCAGTCGGGGAGATTCGGGGGCGATCTGTCGCCTGGCGACTTCTCGCCGCGACGGATCGCCCCCGAATCTCCCCGAATAGCTAGGCACTGGCGAGGCTTAAAAACGCTTTTAAAAATCGCTCCGCTCCATGTGAACACGTGCCGGTGTTTTTAAGCCTCGCCGGTGCCTAGCTATTCGGGGAGATTCGGGGGCGATCCGTCGCGGCAAGAAGTCGCCAGGCGACGGATCGCCCCCGAATCTCCCCGTCTGGACTAAGCCTAAATGTAACTGAATTTGTCGCAGTGGGACCTGGCTTTTACTATTCAGTGCTGTTCTTAGATCTACCAGGCAGCTGTTATCTTGTGTTAGGGAGCTGTTATCTGGTTATCTTCTCATTGTTCTGTTGTTAGGCTGCTGGAGGTAAAAGGGAGGGGTGATGTCACTCCAACTTGCAGTATAACAGTAAAGAGCGATTGAAGTTTATCAGAGCACAAGTCACATAGTGAATATTCTTCAATTTACCAAAAGCGCAATAACAAATATTTTTGTCAAGAGAAATTTTTCCAGGTTCAGGCTGGTGAACTTTCATTATAGACGACAGAGCAGCCACGTTTGCATCTCATCATCTAAGTCACCTCCTCCATACTCATTTCCTACATATATCATTTCTTCATGGCAAAAATTCTCCAAAAAATGTTACCCATTACTACTGTGCAGGGAAAATATACTGACTCATTTGCACAGAGAATTGTAATGAAAATACAATTTATATTAGTAAATATGAGATGTGTTGTGAAAATATATATACCTGGGGAACTGTGAACTTTGGTGAAGTTAGACACAACATCTAGGTCCTTAAAACTAGTGTAGTTTACATGTACCAGAATAGAGTATAAACTTTATACTGGGGCTATATTAATTGCATGTTCTAGACAAGCCTACTCTCTTTCTCCAAAAAAATGTATGAATTTCACATGAAATTCGCAAAATGGCGAAAAATTCACGAAACGCACACCGGCGTAAAAAACGAGATGCTGGCATCAAAAAGGAGACACCAGCATCCGTTCTTAGACATCAGCATCCGTTCTTAGACATCAGCATCCGTTCTTGGACGCCGGCACAAATTCATCGGTGAAAAAGAGCCAGTGTCCAAAAAACAGGAATTTGCCACTAATTTGCACCTGGCAAATAAATTTGCCCATCACTACGACTCTCTTCATTTGAGGAAAGTCATTATACTGCATCAGGGTGAGTGTAGGGATGGGGTTTGATAGGCATCAGGCTTATATACATAGGAGGTTTATATAGGAGACAAGTTTAAAGACTTGGTTCACCTCCAAGTTAACTTTTAGGGCAAAGATACGTGTGGCATTTCGTCACCATGGATTTTAAAATGAATGATCAAGATTAGTCACTGCCTTTGTGATTTCTAAAAAGTTGCAGCGACAAATCACCCATAGTATGTACAATAGTATGTGGTATTCCTAACAACTTTGCATTTGGTTTTCATTATTTTGTTTTTTATAGTTTTTATTATTTGCCTTCGTCTTCCCAGCTTTCAATTTGGGATCACTGACCCCAGTGTCAAAAAACCAATTGCTCTCGGAGGTTAGAACACGGCAGTTGCAGTTGGATGGCTCTGTGTAAGACAGCAACAGATAAAAGTTCACAGTTCAGTATGATATTTCAACAACCGTTTGCTATTTAACAGTTTTCTTTTTTTTTAAAGAAATTTACCAATGTGTAAGCTAATGTTAAAACTTTGTAAGTTAATATAAATAGTAAAATCTATTGGAAGGAACATGAATATAGAGGGCCCATTCATGCCATTGTTGTGCTTACACAGAAAACTCAGTAACTCAGTAATGTGAGAAAGCTTTATTTGTACAAACCAAAACATGTTACAGATCAGTGTCCTCATTTTCCAGTTAAATATTCATCTTTACAGCACCCTGTGAAGTTCAGGCCACACTTCCAAGCAGTTTTCAATATATTCTTCATCTTCCTCTGGCTTGAGATCGCTTATTTCAGGGAGCCTGTACAAAAATAAAACAAAACATTTCTTAACCTAGAAAGCCATTACACTCCAGCCCTCAAACTGAGGCAGTTACCACAGCTAATCTCGGAAGAAGTAACAATTATAAGCGTTGCTTCATGAATTTGCTGCGGCTGGTGATAAGACCATCAGAAGCTTTCATTACTGTTACAATTTAGTCATGGAGATTTGGGATCAAAGATTGTTATTCATTAAATGCTAGCAAATTAATGGTTTGAAAATATGAAATTATTCATGTCTACCTTAACATAGAGGAAAACATAAGCTTCTTTTTAATGTTCCTTAACATGTGTCTAATGTAAATATTATGAGACAGATTTCTATTTGCGTTAGAAGCTGACAATTGTTTTTATTAATAAAGGTGTTGCTTGCCCTGGTTTTAGATTCTGATACTTCCTTTTTTTGAAGACTTATTTTGAGCTTTTATAGGTTCATATTTAATTGCTTTAGATACATTATGTCTGTTTTAAGATCAAGCAGAGCAACAATACTGCTTCCCAAGACATGTCTTTTTAAACCTACTATTTGGGTCAAAAATTAATCCATACTTTGACTATTACATCAGAAACTAACCTTTTGGTCTGCCTACAGTACACTGATATTATAATAGTGAATAAAGTACCCCCTCTTGTAAAATATAAGGATATGATAAGTTACCGAGGGGTTTCATGACCATATAAAAACACAAGGCTGATTGTTATTATACAGGTCATGGAACTCGGGGGTAACTTCTAATATCAATATTTACAGATATAAGGCCTGCACACCAATCATATTAATGACCAACATGGTGTTTCTTAAAAAATTCTTTAATAGATTCTAAACAATCACAAGTAATTTTCGATCATATACATGAAAATGTAAACAAGTCAGTATATAAAGCAAAAGTACATACCACTCAAAGTACTAGAACATTACCTATATCAAGGATAAGAATGCGGATACACTTGCCCAAAAAAAAGTGAGAATTACCCCGACGTTTCGGCTGAACGCCTTATATCTGTAAATATTGATGTAGAATTGTGACCTATATGGGGTCTATTTTTGGGCTTTTCTATGCACCCATTCTGCTTCTAATATATGGTAAACATTGTACATAAGTGTGCCCTCCATTTTTGAATTTTCTCTGTAACTTCTAATATCCTCATATTTTGCAACTGGGGGTACTTTATTTATTATAAAACACAAATTTCAGTGAGTCATGTGACAAAAATGACAGAACTCACAGTTTATAACTGATGACATCAGAACTCAAAGTTTATAACTGATGACATCAGAACTCACTGGTTATAAGGATATAATTTACAAGATATTCACGGCTTTTGTTCATTATAAAACACAAGAGCCATGAACACCCTGTAAATTATATCCTCGTAAACAGTGCTTAGTTGTGTCATCGGTTATAATTGGAGCTTAGTGATGTCATTTCTGTCAGATGACTCACTGAAACGTGTGTATTAAAATAAATAAAGTACCCCCTGTTGCAAAATATGAGGATATTAGAAGGCATCTCATAGTTCCATGACCTGTAATGATCATATAACTCCTCAGTAACTTATAATATATTTATACTGTACAAGAGGGGTTACCTTATTCACTACATATGACATAAGTACCATGAATATCCTGTAAAGAATATACTTCTAAATGGTGCTTAGTGATGTTATGCATTATAACCTGTGTTTACTGATGTCATTTCTATCACATGACTCACTGGAAATTGTGTATTATGATATTTATGAGTAGAAGTGCTTTTTAAAATTATATAAAGATTTCATTCAGTCTATGTGAAACTTCTCCCACCCAAGGAAACTACTATATACAAAGGGTGATATTGTAGAAACAATATCACCTACAGTATATCAACTATTTCATGTCCCTACAATATAAACCTTACAGTATAGTAATGTTGCCTTGAAATACACTCACATTTTATTCCTATTGTTGTAGCCATAATTTTCTTATATCATGGGATGCTGGGGTGATGGGGGGTGACATCACTTCAAAGTGCAGTGCAGCAGTAAAGCATGACTGAAGTTTATCCAAGCACAATTCACATGGAAACTAATAACTGATAGCCCCATATCAGATTACTTTTTTTAATAAACGCATTGTAGTCCAGAATTCTTCTGGAACTTTACTATTAAATATGCATTATGAAAAAAACATGTTTCCCGTAACAGAATTCCTGTAAGTTTATTTACTTTTGAAAATCTTATGTGCTTTATAGAATGATGGCTAAATATTCAATCAAAGGGCACAGAGCACAAACAATTATTCTTAATTAGAAGATATAATTTGCAATTACAACATTACCACCCAGTGGCCCGTGATTTAGCTATGATGTAGACCAAACTAACCTCTTAAAATAAACAGATACATAGAATTAAAACAAACATAGGAAAAAGGGTATAATTATGGGAAGAAAGTGGGATCCATTTACTGTTGTTCCCCAAAATTCCAACTGCATGAGATTGGAAGAAAACCTGCACTTTCCATACATGAATCTGATCAACCCAGTCAGATCTTTGGGTATAATAGAGGTAATTGATTTTTAGGCAGCTTGACTGAACTTTACTTTAGAGCTTGGCCACAAGTTAAGTACAGTAGTCTATGGATCCTGCAAAAACAAAACTTGATCTGCTGCACATTTTGCCAAAACTGTTCTTCATGTTTACCAAACATGTATCGTTGATGCAGCCAAACAATCGGGCAGCTAAAATCTGTGCATGAATTGGCACATTTTAAACAAAATGATTCCAAAATGATGCATATAATGTATGTATCATAGAAAGATGAATAGTAAAATAGCCACATGCCCATTCTCACTTTTGTTTAGATATGTTTGTTTGGGTATTTGGGCAGATTTGAGCAGGTCAATGCATAAATGATCCTAACAGTAGTACAAAAGCTTGTGCTCATTTAAAGGCAGGCCTTGCATGGAACCTAGATGTAAATATATGCTAATTTAGAATAGGAAATATTGTTGCCAGTAACAGTGACATAATGGGCAATGGTGTAAATATTTTCACACTGAGGATTACCACAAGCCAGTGGTAAAATATGAGACAACTGTATTGCCAAAACAATTTGCAGACCTGCAAATCAATGATTTTTATTACAGGTTATATTGACAAAATATGGAGACATACTGCACATTTTTATTGTGGAGAAAAGTGAAGATCTTTGTGATTATATGCCACCTTTAGCCTTGTCATCTATTATTTGTTAAATTACTTTTTCCAGCTTCATACCTACAAGAACGGCATGCCTGTGCTGACTGAGTGAAAGAATTGTTGGCTAATGAAGCATATACTGGAGCATGGTTTTTGTCAGCCTGTTCATGATAATGAAAAGATTTAATGAAATGGATAAAGAAATGAAAATATCATTCAAGAATGATGCTGACTGGTTTTATAATGCAAACAAATATTTATTTTCAACTTTTCAAGCTCACTATACATGCATTTTACTTTCTATGCTAATGATCATACACTATAAAGACCTGGCTAAATTAACCTCAATAACCACAACCGTAAAGAGTGCAGAATATGAAAACAACATCTAAGTCAGTGTAGGTACTTATCATCTGTGAATTGTAGCAACTTTTAGCCTTTATTTGTGTCTACGCATTCCCTGTCTACATGCACTGTAACCTCTTACAGACAGGGCCTTGACACTGCTTCAATTCTAAAATATAACACTTTAGCTACTTTTCATAAATGAGCTAAAAGAGCTTATGCCAATACATGCTGAGAAAATCAGCTGACCAAATTCACTTAGTAGCTGATTGGATCAAAATCGGTCAGTGATTACCTGTAATTGAATGATGTTGGATTTTTAGCAGCCCTAACATAGTTTGTCAGAATGACATATCATATTAATGTTGCTAATATTTGTCCAAATAAATTACATGTAAATATTATAGTGCCTTATTGAAAATGCGTGGTTTGTTCTCTGTGCTAATATGTAAATGCATATTCTGTAATACTTTCAAACCGAGCATAAAACAAATAATTATTTATTGCATGTTTAGAAACTTAAAAAAATTAGAATGTGGCTTGTGTTTACCTTGTTCTTCTTCATTTTTTCTCAGATACTTCATCATTATACTATTTACATCATCTTCACTGCCTTCTGCTTCAGGCCTTTTACTTTCCTCTGCCATTTCTGAAGTCATTGTTTTCCCAGAATGGCCTTCTCCTTCTAGTCTTTGAATCTGTGGCCGCATTTTGATGCTGTCTGCACTTTTGCAAGAGATTACTGAACCAGAAGATGACGATGAATCAGAGAGATTGCCAAGGTCTTCCCTAATGTTTGAACTTTTCTTTAATGCACTTTTCAAGCCACCAGAGGAAAGTTTGTGCTCATTTAAAGGCAGGTCTCCAAAATGAACACTCAGTGGCCTCTGTCCTTCTTTTTTATCCCTGGAATATTTTGATATATTTTGAACTGACTCAGCCTTTCGAAGAGCTGGGAGGATGTCATCACGATCATCTGGCAATTTCCTCTCATAACTGAGACTTGGTAGCTTGGTATGATAGCTTGAACTATCACCATTATCCTCATCTATTAAACTGGAAAACCGTTTATTTTGAAAAACAAGAGGTTGCTTCCCAAAATCATTTTCTGAAGCTTCCTCAACTGGGGTTTCAAGACATTTTCTCCAAGGCTTAAGTCTTGAAGGAACGCTGTCTTCTTCTAAAACTGATGATTGTTTGATGCCTACTATACTATGAGGATTTTGAAGAGACTCACAGGATCCAAACTTTGCCATTCGTTTAATTGCTGGTGACAAAGTTGGGTCATTGCCTTCTGATGGCAAGCAGCGAAGACTTGCTGAACGCATTAACCCTTTATTCGTTGAAGGTCTCTCATCTGAAATCTTTGTAAATGCTAGGGAGAAATCATCATCATCGTCATCGTTATTTTTCAGGTTTGTGCAGCGTCTGAGGGATGAAGCACCAGTTGTCCTATAAATAGGTAATGAAGAGGTATCTTCTAAAACTAGTGATGCCTGATCCTTTTCAGCAGACCTCTTCTTTCTAAGCTCATCTAAGAAGTCAGAGAGAGCAGAAGATGATCTTGAAAATGTATCTTCAGTTGGTGAAGTGAATTTTCTATTTAGTGTTGGGGTTATGTTCCCAGCCTTAAGATCAGATTGTTTTACTGTGTTCTCAGATTCAACAGCCATAACATTGCTTCCATAAAGTTTCCCTCTACTACTTAATGATGAATTAGGTCTACTTATATCTTCATCTTTCATTTCCTTCAGCCTGCAAAACATCCAGATCAGATTAATTAATTGATGCTTCTTATGAGAATAGTAAGAATTATAAGAAGTAGCTTACACAAATTAATAAAAAAGTAGTGATGGGCAAATTTGTGGCTAACTCCCGCGATTTGCCGCAGGTGAATAAATTTGCGATATGCCAGGAAAATTTTGCGTGCCGAAAATTCACCGGTGTCTCGTTTTTGGATGCCGACCTCTGTTTTTTCAATGCTGGCACTGTGCGCTGGCATCCAAAAATGGACGCCCACACCAAAAAATTTGGCAAAGCAAAACGCCCCAGATTCGCCCATCACTATAAAAAAAGCTATAAATAGTGTAATATGGCCCTGAATGTGGTAATGGGTAACTTTTATGTGACTGTCAGTGGGATAGGGCTTAATGATCATAGTTCAAATCTAGGTTTGTAAATGGTAGTTCCTGCTGACACTTCCTGGGGATATTTTAATACAAGTTTAGGCAACCTTACCATGATAATCAAATGCTACAAGACATGCCATGTTTGACTCTAGACAACATAACTTGATTCCGTGAAGTTGTGTATCTTTTATTAGCTCAAAAAAGTTGTACTTTTTTGAGATAATAAAAGATACACAACTTCACGGAATCAAGTTCTCAGAGTGCTACAGTCTTTTGGACGTGATATATGTTTAATGACCCATGGCAGGGTGGGGGATGGACTGCTAAGCACCTGGTCTCGAAGGAGAGCTAAAACAGAGGTGAGCGCTTCACAATTGTGTGGAATGACTCTAGACAACAGAGCATGATTTAAAGTCATAGCTTAATAATTGTGGCTAACTAATCTGTTCTTACTAAAACATACATCAAATAAATAATTTGATAATGTACTTATATACAAAGAAAAATATCTTCAGATAACCAGTATAATCAAAAATAATCAATATGTGCTGAACGGTGCAGGTAGAGGCAATAGTTAATGTTTCCAAAGAATAAAAATATCAGCAGTGAAATAAATAATCTGTTATTTGCTGTTCAGAAATAGCAATCTAAGGGGATTATGCAGTACATGCAACAAAGAACAGAATGAGTAGGTTGAAATTTACTGTAGCTCATCTTAACAACTGGGACCAAGAAGATTATCTTTTCATTTCTTTTGGGGTAAAATTTTAAGAATAATCTGGTAATTTTCAAATTATCTTTTTTACATGGTACTGTGTAAATGGTTGCATTTTGTAGAGAAATACAGGAAAAGGAAGGCATTTATACAGAAAACATAGACACATACTGTATATAGTTTTTATATGTATCTATATATATATCTATATATATAATATATATATATATATATATATATATATATATATATAAATCCAAGAAGGTCTGCACTCTCAGGTCTTTTTAATATAGGTAAAAATATTTGTTGCAGAGCTTACAAACTGGCGTTTCGACCTCTTCTGAGGCCTTTGAAAAAGCTCTGCAATAAATTTTTTTACCTATATTAAAAAGACCTGAGAGCGCGGACCTTCTTGGATTTCTATGGATAATACGTTTGGACACTGCACCCAGGCACACGAACTTCCTTTTCGAGAGTGCCGACTTTTTGTGGTATTATATATATATATATGTAATATGAAGGATCCGCACACTCTTTGTTCAAAGTGCTCAAATGCTTTTAATATTGCATATACATACATACATCCGATGAATGTATATGCAATATTAAAAGAATTTGAGCACTTTGATTCTATACAAGCTTTACATTGATCAAGCACCTCCGATTAACAAAAAGTCAGAAGTGCGGGCACTTTGGAAAACACAACTTTTCTCCAGGAAACAACCCCAACCTTGATGGTCTATTTTAATAGTTTAATGTTTCATTGCCTTTACCAATTTAACTGCATATTTCTGCAATGTTTACAGGTCAGTTATATCCTTCTTGAGGATCAGGTCCAAATCTGCGCTGCATACTCAAAAAGAGGCCTCTTCAGGGATATAAGGAGGCAAAAAAAATTTTCATCCCTTGTATAATATCCTTTTTATGCAAGACACCACTTCATTTGCTTTATGAACACTGTGTGACACTGCCTAGAGTTACAGTTTGTTATCCAAAAATCCCAAAATCCTTTTCAATTAAGGAAGCTCCAAACATACAACCATTAAGTTCAAAACTAGCATTTATGTTATTTCTACAATTGTGCGTAACTTTGCATTCATAAAAATTGAACCTTGTTTGCCAATTTGAGGCCCAGCTCTCCATTTAATTAAAGCTCTCTACAAAGTGACAGCAGCATTGATGAAATGTTTTGCACAACTGAATTTCAACTTCAAGCAAAGGACCAAGGAAAAAACCTTGAATAAATCACAACACTGGTCCAATTAGAAAATGTTCAATTTCTCACCACTCTTTATAGCATTTCCTTCACCATATCTCTGTCCAAATACAGATTATGTTCCAGGCCAATATTCCTTACTCTATTCAGTAATATTAAGTATGGACCTGTATCAAAAGCCAATCACATTCACTGCCACAACAATGTCTAGGGTTCTTTATGAGCATGAGACTAAACTACTTATACTACAAAAATATATTATACCTAAAGGTTAATAACCATTAATAACTGTGGGGAATTGTGGTACAGTGAATTTGCTCCTTGTCTTACTTTGCTCTTTTAAGCAAGATTTGTCAGTATTGATGAATGTTAGTTACCTCTGAAACATGTTCTAATACAATGTCTACAGTTTTATAACTGGTGGTTTGATAGCATCACTATATGCAAAAATATAAAGTCAGCATAATACTGTTTAGTGTTTAGTATACTAACCATTTTTGTACATAAAAACTGGAAGGTAACAGCATTCCTTGTTTTTCTGTATTATCTAACGTATTGAAGTATAATTATAAGTGTAAATCATCTGACAAGTTAGGCAGACTCCAATTAGATTTGTATTAATGTTTAAGCTGTTCTCCAAGATGGTGCTATTGCTTCAAGGACATACTACACAGCTGCCATTGAATGACTGTATAATATCGTATAAAGTTACATATGTACCAACTTGTAGCTATATACATAACAGCTATTAAGATCTCCCAGTTTAATGGAACATTTCTGGATACATAAAAATAGTAAACAGAAAAACACAACACAACACAAAAGAACTTAACATCACTCAAATTAATATTCCAAAGAACAAAACTGAAATTTTACTTTGTATGGGTTATTTATAAATACTGTATAATGTAAAAAGTGCAAAATTCAGGCATCAAGCATGTTTTTTTACCCAAAATGCAGCAGGTAATCAGAATTCCAGCTTTTTATCTTACTGCCTTTGTATGTAAATGGTGTCACTTCAGGTGCATGGAAACAGTAACGGCATTACCATCTGAGTCCCTTGATGCAAGCCAGTTGCTGCTATGGGTGAAAGACACTAATGGAACCCTGGAATTACTTCTGGGCTGCCAGTTATTTAAAAATCCCCTAATTAACACTCTGAGAATAGGATCCACACAAGCTCAATATTGCATATCCTTCAAAGCTTTGCCCTTGTGGTTGCCTTGGAAAATAAGCCCTTGTAACTGTAGATTAATCAAATTCAATATAACAAAATAACAATAGAAGCCTAGCCCATGCACTGAAATTCAGACAAAGCTAAAAGATCAAAAAGAGTCATATGAAGTCTTTGCATGGTTCAGATAGAATTGCATCAGAGTAAATGCAATAGTAATGGTTCAATATTAAGTTGCTCAGGTATTTCCATGGTATTTGACAGCTGTAGTTGATAAATGGTTCTTAGGTTTAGAGTTGTTGTATAAAACAAGAAATAAGAGTGTAGAGAAAGAAATATCAAGTATCTATTTGTATAAATCTATGAGAAATGCATCATCGATTAAATGCATGACAGGATTCTCAGAGGAAGTTGACATTTTAATAAAAAAATATTTTCTTTAATAAAGATATTACCTAATTTCTCCAATTTTATAGGAACTGAAAAAGTTGCTAATTGAAATTATTGAATTTCAACACAACAAAACTGAGTCACCTGTGGAAGCAGATTTGTTGACTTTTATGGCCAGATTTATTAAGGGTCAAGTTGTGTTATTTTTTGGTCAAAAATAAAATCTTCAGGTTACATTTTTTTTTCCAAAATTATATTAAACCCCCAACCCTGGAAATAGTTGAAATCTAAAACCCATCTAAAACCTGTCAAGTGTTATGTAGGTGACAATGGCAGGGGTCCCTTGAACCATTTGAAGTTGTTAATAACTTTCATGCTGTTCAGGGTTTTTTTTTGGAAAGCTTTGCCTGAAAACTCAATCAGTTCAAGGTTTTTTTTTTGCCAAAAGCTTTATCAGGAATGACAGAATAACTTACATAGCACTGGGGCAGAGTTAAAACGACGCGCGACTCGTTTCGCGAATTTTTGGCCAATTCGCAAATTTCTCTGGAAATTCGCAAATTTTTCGGCGAAGCGAAACGCGGCCGTTTCGCCCATCACTAGTTATAAATGAAATTAATATTTTATGCGCTGGCTATAAATCCATGTAGTCTGCAGAGATCTTCTCTTGCATGTGCAGTACACTTCCCTTCTGTAACAGTGTTAAATCTTATTGATCATGTTAAAATTTGGCTTAGGCAAAAATGGACCAAATGCATAATGGGAACAATTTAAAAAACATATGTATAGCATAGTTCACAGGAGTCTTTTTATCCATCCACCCCAAGGAAATGTTTTATGAGAACAGTTTCAGCAGATTCATCTTGTAATTCCTATCATAGCCTTTGCTGAACAAACTTGGTAAAGCCACCAGGGATGTGCGTTTAAAAAGGATGCAGAATCTTCAAGTGCACAGTACATTCCTTTCAAATCCATTACCTTAAATACATGTACAATTTAACCTCTATAGAATGTAAGATTCATTATGATAAGTGGCAAGGGGAAATAGTGAAAGGCATGTACCAGCTTTCACCTATAACAGCTATTTTTCTTTTCTATCGCTAATGCAATGCCTTACTTCTAATCTCAGGCTTTATTTTCTTTCATTCTAGCAGATGTGAAAAAAAAAGTGCCATGGAAAAAGAAATGATGGTAAAAAAAACAGTAATTTATTTCAAGCTATTTTCTGTAAGGGCTGCATGTAAAATGAAAAATGATTTACAATCTGCAAACAGAATGAAGTAGGTTTGTAAAAATCAGCCAAGAACTGCTCACTGAGAAACCAAATGTCCATATTTTGAAAAAAAAAAAACAATTCAGTAAAAAAAAAATGAAACACATGGAAATTGAAGAGCAATTATCTGACATATTTATTTTGCTTTGTGTGAAAACTGTATTTCTACCATGCTTAAATGGCTACAGCAATGGTTATGGGAGTATCTACTTCAGGGGTGTCCAAACTTTTGGCTTCCCTGGGCCACATTGGAAAAAGAAAAAATTTCTGGGGCCACACATGAAATACACAAACATTTTTGATTTGTAAAAGTAAAGAAAACGCACAGTAAAGAACTACAATTCCAGTTGAACAACCAGATAGAGCTATACACTGGAATATAGGACACCTGGATATTAAATAGACGTATTATATTATTATTATTACTACTAACTGGACAATGGCAGACTCCCCCCTCCTGCCTACTTCTATATACTTTTATATACTTTGCAACATAAAGTTTCCATCCTGGGCATCATGCAGCCCTCAGGCCACAGGTTGGACACCCCTGATCTACTTGATGCTTTTTTAAAAAACTGTACCTATGACAACCACTTTAGATTGGGATAACAATGTTGATGATATCAAACAGTAAGTCTTTGCTAACCCAGACACCAGTAACATAACTAGCGGGGGGTTGGACCTGGCACGGAACGTGCAGCACGGCCCCCCTCTGAATGCTATTTTCTGTACAGAATCCACAATAATCCGGCCCGGATTAAGCAGCACATGAGCTGCCGGGGGGGCCTCAGGGGGTGCGGGCCATGCCTAATTGCATCCCCTGCTCCCCTGGTAGTTACGCCACTGCCAAATGCCAAACCTGTACTGATCTCTAATACCTCTAACCACTCTCCAGCCAGTGATACTAATACCAAAAGCCATTAAAATAGTGCCACCCCATTCCATTACTTCCTACCCCTATCAAGGAGCAGGTCAAACTGGTGGTGTCCAGTCTTACTTAACATCATTGATTTTTTATTTTCAGTCTTAAGATGTGTAGTGTCTCCTTTATATTCTAACACTCAGAATACTAAGGGGCAGACTGAAAATTTTAATTTGAAAATTTTCAAAATCTTTTATAGTCAAAACCCTGAAATTCTACTAGGGAGTTATCCAAATTTGATTCAAGCTTTTTAAAAAATACTTATTCGATTTTCAAGATTTATCATATTCTGGCCCTATAACTCAAATTTTACTTTGTCTGCCACACATTAGTGGGCATACTACTGAATACCAAGAAAACTGAGAATACACCAACGTGTTTATGAAGATTTTCATTCATCCAGGCCATGATATACAGTACAGTTATAAGGCCTGTTATTGAGAATGTTTGGAACCTGTTATAGAGAATGCTGCGGCCTGGAAGTATTCAGTATTTCTGTAATTTGGATCTCCATATCTTAAGTAAACTAAAACATTTTAAACATTAATCAAATCCAATTGGCATGTCCTGCCTCCAATAAGGATTAATTATATCTAAGTTAGGAGCAAGTACAAAGAGCTGGAGAAGATTTTTTAAAATGTGAATTATTCGATTAAAATTGAGACTTTCGGAGATGGCCTTTCCATAATTTGGAGCTTTCCAGATAATGGCTTTCTAGATAAAGGAACCCATAACTGTATCTAATAGAAGTAAGCCTAAAGCAATTGGGCTTGTAGAAGATTCAGAAAGGTTGCTTCACACGGAATGCAACAAGACAAAAAAGTGATATATTAGTATTTCATTACAATATTTTTCATCCATTTTTGTCTGGTGGCTATTTAGCATTTAGCATCATCTGAATTAGTTTGCAGCTGATTAGGTCAAGGACCACTATTGATTGTGAAGATAACCAATAAAGGTCAGTTATTGGCAGCCTCACTATTCAATATGGGAATAATATGTTCTTTGACATATTTGTAATAAAGCAAATATAATACAAATACAACTACAACAACACACCAAATGCATATATTGAATGTACAGTTATGGGACCTGTTATCCAGAATGCTCATGGCCTGTGGCTTTCTGAATAAGGGGTCTTTCTGTAATTTAGATCTCCATACCTTTTGTCTACAAAAACAAATATTTAATCATTAATTAAACCAAATAGAATTATTTTTTCCTGCAAGGATTCAGTATATATTAGTTTGGATCAATTACAAGGTACTGTCTTCTACTTATTTCTTTAAAAATACATATTGTTAAAATTTTTTGAATAATTTGATTAAAATGGAGTCTCTGGGAGATGACCTTCACATAATTCAGAGTTTTATGGATAATGGGTTTCTGGATAATGAATACCATACTTGTATATAAGATCATTTGTTGTGTATGTACTGTATGGTTAACATCACTATGTATACACAGTAAGGTATATAAAGGTAATTATAGCAGGATAAATGGGGGAATTTAATATGTTTTGTGCAAAAAATGTTTGTAAAGACCACTGATTATTAACAACTCCAGAGCAAGTGTTAATGCTAAACTTTGCTTAGTCATGTAATATTTGCCAGAGAGGGGGAGGAGGGCTCTACCCAGGGTAGGGGGCAAGGGCTTTTTTCTATTTTGGGTTGAATTCTCCTTTAATACTCAGTGTGCTGTAAAGTCATCTTTATACACCTCAGTAGCACCAAATTCAGATTTGCAAAGGATGTGTTCTGGAAGCTAAAACTAAACATGGGGCCTGCTTATAGTTGAGCACAAACTAAAGTGTAAATAGCATATGATTGCAGTTACTTTTTCTGTTCAAGTGTAGACATTTGTCAACAGAGGAATTGCATTTCAGGCTTCACAAATCATTTCCAATAAGAAATTACTCTAAGCGTCCATGAAGTCTCTCTTGATTTCTGCTCCCTGGATAGAAATTTATGGTGATTTTCCAGTGATAAAAAAGAAAGCATTCATTAAATAAAGGTAATATTGTTTCCTACCTATGCCCTTTGTTTTGTATGTCAGGCAGAAAGCTAAACAGAGAAAGAAATGGTGTCCAGATGCTGCTCTTAATTAAAATAAGCATTTCGTTTGTATGCTTTGAATTCTAGAACTTTAGGCTGCTCTCTGATTATGCACTATGCCAGTTTGAATTATTGTCAGTATACATTGTAAACACACAAAATAATTTAATAACAACCAATTTACTTGAGGCATGTGTGTTACCACTGTATATACAGAAGTAAAATAATAAGTCAAGTGCCATACTTCCAAGTTACGGCATCCCAACAGCTACACCGAATCTCCATAACAGACTGTATGTTGTTATTTTTTAGGAGTAATAATAGCAAGAAATAAATATAGAGAATTTTACTTTATATTATCTGTTAAGATGAATACATAATGGCATTCATTGTAAGTTAAATTATGTTTTATCAAGTAATGCTTGGCTTTCTGGATTCTTTCTGTCTCATATCCAAAGTAGGTAGCAGCACTCCCATGTAGTATTAAAATTGCCTTTATTTCAAAGTATTCATCTGGCACAGCTGTGCCAGATGAATACTTTGAAATAAAGGCAATTTTAATACTACATGGGAGTGCTGCTACCTACTTTGGATATTTGCTACAAGGATATGAAGGTGAACATATCAGTTGGCGTGCACCCCGAAAAGTAAGCTTGTGATTTTAATATGCTGGATAACTTTCTATATGCCATATTCTTTCTGTCTCATACTCAGATGCTATTCTGTTGCAATTCCATTTTGTAGTTTAGAAGCAAAAGTTGACCACCGGGCCCTGCGCCCAGAAACACTCTTTTAACATTATGTAACAAAGGTGAATATGAAGCCACAGTGGCTGGAGGTTCAAATTTATTCAGGATTATTCAAGACAGCTGCAACAACATTCAAGAGCAGCTAGGTGGCTCAGTTAACACCTCTGACTTAATGTACTGGAGTCCTGAGTTTGATTCCAGTCAAGGCAATATCTAAAAGGAATTTGTGTGTTCTTCCAATTGGTTTAAATATCTCCTTACGGTACTTCGCTATACTCCAACACCTAAAAAGGCAGGTTAATTAGCTACTGATGAATTTTACCCTATTGGGGGTCATTTATTGACACTGGGCAAATTTGCCCAATGTTGATAAATGAGCCCCATTGTGTGGGAAAATTTGATAGGGACTTAGATTGTAAGTTCCAAGGGGCAGGTACTGATATCAGTGATGCAGAATAATAAATATAAAATAGATAAGTAAAAAAAACAAGAGCAAAAACTGTGTTCTAGACTCTAGTCTGATGATATTTTACACTGGCTAAGGGGGTCCTGCAAAAAGACGCTGGCATAGCTAATGAGCAAAAAATTAATATTGAATCCTCAGGGGCTGGCAAAATTTTGCTGCTAGAAACTATAGCACCAAGCACACTTTCAAAATTGCAATGCAGGCAGGCAGCAGTAATTTCCTTTAGCATAAGCAATTAGGTTAGCTTTTAGTATGTTATACAATGGCAAGTTCTTACTTGGCAATTGGCAATTTTTTTGCAAATTTGTGAATGATTTGCTTTCCTCTTCTGACCACCTTTCCACCTTTCAAATGGGGGTCACTGACACCGGCAGCAAATATAAAAAAATTATCTTTGAGGTTACAATTTTATTGTTATTGTTACTTTTGATTACTCAGCTTTCTATTTAGTTCCTCTCCTATTCATATGCCGGTCCCTTATTCAAAGCACTGTCAGGTTGCTAGGCTACTTTTGGCCCTGGCAACCAGATAGTTGTTAATATTCCAAACTGGGGAGCTGCTGAAGATTAAGCTAAAACATGAAAAAAACACATATAATAAAAAGGAAGACTAATTGTCTAAAAGTTGCTTTCTCTAAATCATCCTAAATGAAGAAAATGTAAAGTTTGGTTATACTTTTTATTGGCTAACTGAATAAGTAACAAATGCAAGGTTTCAGAGCACACAAGCAATCTACAATCTACAAGTTGTACCTGTTCACAGACAGGCCTGAATTTTAAAAGGCAAAGCTGAAGAAGACTTGTAATTTAGTGGTTGTTTTTTATTCTTATTGTAGTGTCTTTCTTTATTTACCTCTAAGACAAACATCTACAAGTTGTAAGGCATTTGTCAGGTCATTCATTGCATTGCCTGTTAACATGAACTATTCATATCACCTTTCATTGTCCTTGGACTAAACATGACAAGAGTACAAGAGAAGCAGTTACAGTTTCCCATCAAAAGTCCTTTCTAACATATTTATCTGACTTTTGCTCAGAATACTGCTACCCTTTGTGATCTTCTGTATGAAACACAAGCAAGGTTGCTGAGCTTGTTGCTGCAGTGAAATATGCATGGTTTATACAGCAAATTAAAATATTAATCTTGCTAGTTCAGTCTGGCAATATAGACTTGATAAAATCTGTTATTTTCTTTTTATCTCACAAGAGTCTTTACATTTTAGCATTTCATGCAAAGTACCCACTGCCTGTACAATCCTTTGTTGCTAATGTTCCTTTTAACATCTCTATTTGATTCTTTAAACCGTTTAAGTGAAGAGAAAAAAAAACTTTATAACTACTGGAATAAAATGTTACATTTTTTTGAAGCTGAGAAAAGTTTAATATTTTGGAAATTGTCTGTGCCATTACCTTACTCATACAGATAGTGGGTATGAATTCCTATTATGTGATGATCAGAATAAATAGCGGCTCAGGGATGCAATCCTTGATTTAAAAGGAATTTAAATGGGTGATCCACCTTAAAGTTAAAGAGTTATAGAATGACCATTTCTAAGCAACTTTTCTATTGGCCTTCATATAGTTTTAGAAGAAGACGCATATTCTTCTTCTGACTCCAGCTTTCAAGTGAGACCAATGACCCCATCTAACCCCATTGTAACTTTTGATTACTCAGTCCTTCTCCCATTCATATTCCAGCCTTTCATTCAAATCAGTGCATGGTTGCTATGGTAATTTGGACCCTAGAAACCAGATTGCTAAACTTACAAACTGGAGAGCTACTGAGTTAAAAGCTAAATAACTTAAAAAACAAAAATAATAAAAAGTGAAAAACCAATTGCAAATTGTCTCAGACTAGTACTCCACATAATATTAACAGTTAATTTAAAGGTGAACAACCCATTTAAGAAAGCCTTTGGTAGCTGAAAAAAAAATTGTGAAGACAAGAGAAGTTATTCTTCATTGGTCCATAATGAAGTGATGGTTCACTGTTGAAGATCATAAATGTTGAATGTATGATCATTGTTTTACCTTAAACTTTGAAGGCTCTGAGTATCAGATGCTGACTGTCTTGACAAGCGACCGTCAACACTTCCTCCAGTAGGCGATGCCCAGCTAGCTGATGAATTCACCCAGGATCGGACACTTTCTGTCTGCCCCATGCTCATTACAGAGCCAATGGTAGACTGGTTATCCCTAGAAGCAAAAGAACAAAGCATTCTTAAAGTAAGATAAGGTCAGGTCTACAATATTTCTTTTTCGTTTTCCTACTAATGTATGCAAGATGTGAGTCCTATTTATCAAAAATCAATTTTGTGTAGTTTTCAAGGTTTTTTTTAACCACGACTAAACTCGCATCTTAAAAAAGCAAAAATGTTAAACTCCTAATATTAGTAAGAATTTTTGTGTTATTAGTAAAAGGAGTGTTTCACCTTTACATTAACCTTTAGTTTATTATAGAATGCCCTATTCCTAGCAACATTGCAGATGGTATTCATTATTTATTGTTTATAGTTTTTGAAGTATTTGCCTTCCTCTCATGCCTCTGTTCAACTTAAAATAATAGGGGTCACTGACCCCTGCAGCCAATTGCTAATGCTTGGTGAGGCTACACAGTGGCGTCTCTGGAGCTGCCGCCGCCTGAGGCTTAAAAATCAGCGTCGGAGTAGGTCAAAGGGGGGCAGTATCGCTAGTGCATTGAGCGCAATTGCGCTCTCTGCATTAGCTGAGCCGAATTTCCAGGTTAAAACCCGGAAATACGGCTCTTAAAGTTACAAGAGGCGGCTTTTTGCCTTGCCTCATGGCAGGAGCAGCGCTGAGGCTACAGTTTAATTGTTATTGTTACTTCTTAATACAGTTATGGGATCCATTATCCGGAAACCCGTTATCCAGAAAGCTCCGAATTACTGAATGCCCATCTACCATACACTCCATTTTATCCAAATAATCAATATTTTTAAAAATGATTTCCTTTTTTTTCTGCAACAATAAAACAGCATCTTGTACTTGATCAAAACTAAGTTATAATTCATTCTTATTGGAAGCAAAATCAGCCTATTGGGTTTATTTAATGTTTACGTGATTCTCTAGTAGACTTAAGCTATGTAGATCGAAATTACAGAAAGCTCTGTTATCAGGAAAACCGCAGGTCCCAAGCATTCTGGATAACACATCCCATACCTGTACTTATCTTCATATATACAGTAGGCCCTTTCCAAACCATTGCCTGGTTGCTATGATTAATAAGATCCTCATACTGAACTAAAAGCTAAATAACTGAAATCCCATGCAATTAAAAAATGAAGACCAGTTGCAATGTTTCTCAGAATATCAATGCCTACATCGTAATAAAAGATTATTTAAAGGTGAACAACCCCTATAAATACACAATTTTTAGAACCAAAACATTTGATTCAGCGGAATAAAAAATCCAAACATTAGTAAATCATCCCCTTTGAGTTCAGTCTTCTTTAATAATATTTCATTAATAATATTTCATATTAATATGATAACAAAGGACTAGAATTCTAAGGGTTTCATCTACCAATTAAAAATGAGCTTATAGGGTTGACTGAGATAGTCCCTCTTCTGTTGCAACTGGGATGCGCATTCCAGGGAAGATGGTATTCTAGACGTAATGCCTACATTGTGCTTATGGCTAAGAAAGCCACCTCTAAACCCCAAGTTATACATACCACTATTTTCTTTTACTCATTTGCTCTATTACAAAAAATATACAACTAAAATTTTAAATAAAACCTTGTGTACAGTATATCTATATTTTAAATAAGGTACATGTTCTACCCATAAATGTAGTTACTTCTCACACATTTCTGTGTAAGATGTCATTTTAGCTCATGATTGAATCCTTTAGAATGGCAACCCTGCAATATTCTATGCTGGTAACTATTATATTTGCTTCATTGTAATGGACAGAAAATGATTTTTGTGTTTGGAAAAAGAGTATCTTATCTGGAACATAAGCATTCTGTCATGTAGAATGTAATCAAAGTGACAATCACTCTAAGCTATTTCCGTCATTATGATTCAGTATGAATGGACTTCAGAATATTATTCATTGTGTTCGTGTTCAGGGTGCATATTTTCCATTTGTCTGATTTATGACTGTTTACCAAGACACAATGTTGTAGAGCCATCCTAGTTGACATTACAGCTAGTCTACATACAACAGGCCTGGCAATTATTTGTATAGTAGGTTAGACATTTACATAAAACGAAACAATATCAGTCACGTTATACAAACAGATAACATATTATATTTTTTTCATTGTGTTAAAGGGGTGGTTTAACTTTAGGTAATGTGGACTCTAGAACCTGATTGTTGAAACTTCAAACTGGAGAGCTGCTGAATAAAAAGCTAAAGAACTCAAAAGCACAAATAATAAAAAATGAAAACCAACTGCAAATTGTCTAAGAATATCACTCTCTACATCATACTAAAAAGTTAGCTCAAGGTGAACAATCCCTTTAAGTTTAATTTCTTGTAGATGTGCAAAACAAAAACGAAAACTTTACATTTTTCATAGTTATAATTACAGTGACTGTGGAAAGTACTATAAGTATGGGATCTGTTCTCCAGAATGCTCTGGACCTGGGGTTTCCAGATAATTGCAAGATCTTCTAAAAGAAATCATGTAAACATTAATAGGCTGTGTTTTTTTCTTATGTGTTACACAGGTGGGCCATGCTGGGGGGATATGCAACTCACAATTAATGTTTGCTCAGTTTTGTGCCCTTGTGAACATGCTCTTTTGAATCCTTCACATATTTAACAATTTTCCAGCTTTTAAAGAGAGCAGAGCAAAGTGTCATTGGCACAGAGCAAAACTAATCCACTCTGATGTGTTTCATAACCAAAGTCTTCATGTGTCAGTAATGCATTGTTCTCTTGAGCTGCTGTCAGATAACGAATTGTAGGCTAATTAAATATGATGAATTCCAATGTTGAGGAAAGTTTCATGCATGACTATAATGGTTTAAGGTTGAACTTTATTCTTTGACATTTTTTTTCCATAAGCAGAATATCCATGACAACACTTATCTGCACATCCCAACACTAGCTACCACTACCATTGAGTGTAAAACCAGTTGTCACTAACCTTCATATCATATTAAATTTATATTCTCTCTCACTGCTGCTTAAAGGAATACTGGCACAAAAACTTATCTTCTAAATATTAAAGCACATTAAAAATTACCTACTGGTCATCTTGATCAGTTGTTACTTGAAGTTAAGAACCTGACTGTTTTGCCAAACTGTCCCTTCTCAACCTGCTGGTTATGGTTTGTAATGCTAAAGGACTACTGCTGCATAAATATGGCAGACTCCTCATAGAGGAACATGGGGGGGGGGATCACATAGGGGAAATACATTTATGGCAAAATTATGAATAACATGCAATGACAATATTATTATAGATGTAAAAAATGCTTAATTTCTGGTGTCAGGTTATCTTTAAGCTCTACTCACAACCTTCTTATTGCTTGTCTCCCTTACCTCTTTGCATAAAGGAAAGATTCTCTGCCACTGACGTCCTTTTCTAGAATACTCGTAAAATATGTAAATATTAAACATCCATTTAGATATGACCATTGCCACTTTTCTTAGCCCTTTACAGTTCTTTATTCACTCAGCCAGACTGAGAGCAAGTGCAATGTATATTACAAGGCTATTTCTTGGGCCCTATCACTCTGTGGACCATTTACACAATCTAGTAATCTGTCTGTACTAAACCATGGTCTGCAACCATATAATGGCATACAATGCTGTATCCTCTGATAAAGAATCACCCTTTTTTTCTTATTTAGATCAACTCCATTTTTTCATAAGAATGCTCAATGATTTTCTGAAAGGCACCGATGCAACCTAGATTAGCAGCCCTTCATTCTTAACTGGTACCCAAAAGGTTTATATGAAATAAAGATTCTACTTGGGAAGGTCAAAGGATACACTGATGATTAAAGCAAATACCAAGCTTAAGACTAACTGGGGATCATTTATAAACACTGGACAAATTTGCTCCTGGGAAGTTACCCAGAGCAACCAATCAGTGATTAGCCTTTTTTCAGCCAGCTGCTTGTTAAGCACTGAAAGTAATAATTTGATTGGTTGCATGGGTTAGAGTCCAGGAGCAAATTTGCCCACTGTTTATAAATATCCCTCACTGAATTAATTTTCAAGACTAAGCCACAATAAGAAGTAAGAGAGTGAGTTCAGGTTTGCAGACAATGGGGGGTTCTGTTATAAAAGGCACTGTTTGCCTAGGAGCAGTAAACTATAGTGACCAATCAGCACTTTAGGAAAACATATTGGATGCTATGGGTTACTGCACCTGGGCAAACTCAGGGCCATTTATTACATATGAGGGATTGAGCATGACCAAGTTCACAACTGTTCTGTTCTATTCTGTTCTGTTCTACACTGAAGAGAAATGTGGACAGGAGAGCAAATGGAAACAGAGTTCAAACAGAGAGTCATATTGATAAAGTTCTGCAGGATGGTTACTGCCTGAAATTGCTCTCAGTAAATAGAACACTGAGCAGATTGTGCAATAAATGAAATTTGACATGCAAACACAGGGCTTTTATTGAGGCAGTGAGAAATTTATCGAACATCTTTAATCTGTCTTCTGGAGGCCAGTGTCTGCAGAGTGAAAAAGTGCCCTAGAAAGAATTGTTTTAATCGGCTAACAAATTGGAAGTATTTTACATTCCTTAGTAATTCATAGGATGAAGCTAATACATCACAATAATAGGGGAGGCTTTTGTTCTCATCATCCATGCATTCTCCAGCTTCTTCCTAAAATCTCACTTTAGCTATCTCGCTTTGCTGGACAAAGGGGAGTGGCCCCAAAACATTGTATTTCCTTTTGTACAAGTGATTTTTTATATTACCCTAGTGGGATCTTCTATTCTGCAATTGTTTGATTCCTACAGTCATTGCAGCTGCACTACATTATCCAATTGGAGAACAGTTGCAATTTATCTGCATGGGATTTTGTTGAAAGTTCAACAAAGAACCATAGACCATTATTACCAGTCATTGTATTATTATTAACATGTATTCATATAGCGCCAACATATTGCGTAGCGCTGTTGTATTGCTCACTACTGTGGGAATACTATAGGTAGGGCACTCCTTTGTGACTACAGGTATGGGATCCGTTATCCTGAAACCCCATTATTTGTTTTTATTATTATTAATAATTAATTAATTATAGAATTATGGAAAGGCTGTCTCCCATAGACTCCATTTTATCCAAATAATTTGAATTTTGAAAAATTATTTCCTGTAATAAGAAAACAGTGCATTTTACTTGATTTGAACTAGGATATAATTAACCAGCCTACAGTCTTGTAGACTTAAAGTGGACCCGTCACCCCAAACAAATTTACAAAATTAGTCAAGCAAAATTAACATTAATTACACTATATAAATATATATTATTTTAATCTTGTTTTCTTCAGTCTGGGAATTCATAATTATAGCAAGCAGGCAGGAGCCATTTTGTTATTAAGGCAAGCCTTGCATCATCTCAGAATCTTGTTTGTGCACCAGAATGGAGGACCCAAAATCTATCCCCATGTCCTGAATGCTTTAATAAAAATGTGAAAGGATTTCATGTTTAATTTGAAAAGGACTTTTATTATACAGATTTTTGGGTCTGGGTGACAGGTCAACTTTAAGGTATGAAGATCCCAATTATAGAAAGATCTGTTATCTGGAAACCCCAGGTTCCAAGCATTCTGTATAATGGGCCCCATACCTATACAGAAAATAAAAAAGAATATGGGTAGAGAAGTAGAAAGGGGGAAATTAGATAAAAAGGAAGACTAAGGAAAGTGGAGAATAAATACACAAAGCAAATTTATGGGGAGATGAAGAGTTGGAAAAGAGCACTCCCAAATGTATAGGTATTTTGTTAATGTTTAGGAAGACTACTTTTCCCTGCGTAAAAAAAATTACCTTTCAGTGTCACTGTCATCACTGGATTCAACTTCTTCTAGGGCAGCCTGAAGATCTGCAATACGTCTAATTGATGTCTCAAGATCAGCTTGCAATGTTTGCCTCATGGCTGAGAGTTCATAGACCTGTGTCTCCTGCAAAGAGCAACAGTGCATATCAAAACTGGAATATCAGTGAGGCACATAAATATTGTATATTTCTTCCAGGTATACAAAGTTTTTTTCCCTCTGCAGAATAATGTCGGATTTGTGGAAAGTTGGAGTGTCTTTTATGATCTATAATTAGTATATATATATATATATATATATATATATATATTATGTGACTGTATGCAGGGGCGCTCCGCCAATGAGGCGAGTTGAGGCAGCGCCCCCGTAGTTACCAGGGGCAGCAAAAATGCTGCTCCTGGTAACTAAGAGCCGAATTTCCGTGTTTCAAACAGTTGCGCACTCTGCACTAGCGCCATGGACCTCCCCTTACCCCTGTCCAGCGCTCACTTTTGAGCGCCGTGGGGAAGGGGGGGTGGCAATATCAAGGCCGCTCAGGCGGCGATGCGAGCAGGATCGCCACTGACTGTATGGAGGAGTCAGTGTGAGTGTGTGTGTATGTGTGGATGCTGGGTTTTATTTTGGAGGGGATGAACTTGATGGACTTTGATCTTTTTTTCAGCCCAACTTAACTATGTAATTTACACCCAGAGTAACATGTTAGAGCTCTTCCAGATTAAAGAGATATTTTAGCTCTGAATTTTGGTCTTGCATTAGGTTAGGTTGTAATATTAGTCTAGGGCCACACCATACAGATATTGGTCTACAGATAAACACAGGCTGATTCTGTTGATGATTTAAAAAGGGGCTTGGATGATTTTTTGGACAGACATAATATCAAAGGCTATTTTGATACTAAACTCTACAGTTAGTATAGTTATGGGCATATACAGTATGGTTTGTGTGAAAGAGTGTAGGTGTGTGTGTGTGTATGTGTGAATGCTGGGCTTTAATTTGGAGGGGTTGAACTTGATGGACTTTTTCTTTTTTCAACCCAATTTAACTATGTAACTAAGAATACATTTCCCAACTGCTCCTCTTCTGCTGTGCTGCATACACCCAGAAACATTAACTCCACTGCATCTAAACACCTACAACTTCTCTAGACAAATGAGCTCCAGAATGTAAATACACAGTCCAATAAACTCATTTCTGCCACAGTCCTTTCAAAAAAATCTTTTTTATATATCCTTTATGAGGTGCTCAATGTTTAGCCCTGCTTCATAAGAGCTACCATATATTGTACAAAATTTTGTAACAAAGGCACACTCACTTCCAAGCTTCTGCAAAACATTAAGAAATGTTCTCTTTATTCATAGTGGGATCTCAGCAATGCTGAGATCCCACTATGAATAAAGATAACATTTCTTAACATTTTGCAGAAGCTTGGAAGTGAGAGTGCCTTTGTTACTAAATTTTGAGCTCCAGAATGTGGGTATAGGTCTTTTCTTTTTTAAGAAAAGCATTTAACCTTGTTTTCACTAGTGTCTAATTCTGCCTCCTTCATCAATAATGCAGAAAATGTACACAAAGCTCTGGATTTATTTATTTATTCCTCTGTATTACAATGCCCCGCGTTGGGAAGATATTTTATACTACACAATATCCACAAATGGGTGAGTGGGCAGTTATTTGAAAAGAAAAAAAAAATTGCAAAGTGCAAGGGATTAATATAACGCATACAGTTAAGTAGAAAAATACTTGAGCAACTGATAATTTTCTGTTACAGTGCTATGAGAATGAGGAATCCTGTGTTATAAGTGAAAATGCAATTTCTAGGAAAGTTAGAGAAACGAGAAAGAAGCCATTCTGATTTTTGTCATCGCCTGAAAAGTTAGTTTCAAGTTGAAGTGAAAAGACTTGTGACAATTTCTTTGGCTCAATGCAAATGCCTGATGAATATTATATATAACTGAAGCATCATACCAACTGAACGCATAAATAATTTCTTCTGCCCTAATACAGAGTAGCAAACAGAACTGTTAGCTACATCCTTAGTGTGATGAACTGGAAATTGTGATGGGAGGCATTTTGCAAATAGTTCCCCTGAAAAGCTACACATACAACAAACTGCACCTTGCACATTTAACATGATTAAAGCTGCCAGCTGTAAAATTGCCATCTCAGAGGTGACAGGGTGAGAAATGATTTGTGGTGCATGTAGTGACAGCCCAGGGAACCACAGCCAGCAGACTGTCACAGTAAATAACACAAACCCTAATACTGTGAAGTAAACTACCTTGAAGTGAATGGCAAGAAACTTACAAAAAAAAAAAACAAGAATCGAATAAGCAAGCAGTAGGCAAAAATGCACATGACTCTTCTATAGAAAGTACAGTATTATGAGTCCTGTTGGAATTTTGTGCAACACTGAAATATTACCTTGATGGTCTAAGAGAGAAACACAACTGCCAGATAATGAGGAAAAAGCAGACATTTGGGCTTGCCAGGGTAAAAGAATAAAGTCCTCTATCCGTATTAAAGGATAGAACGAAACCCTATTTTATGATGATAGTCAAGTAAAATAAACTTAATTTTCAGTAATTAAATTATTTAAATCCTTTATGTCATGTGCAGGCAATATATGACAGCTAATACTTTAAACAAGTTTTTAGCATGTATAGATGCTTTAATAGAAAAATAATTTAGGTTTAATGTTTAATTTGAAAAGAACTTTTATAAGACAGCTTTTTATGCATGGGTGACAGGTCCTCCTTAATCTGCAATCAACTGAGCCCAGTCCATTGTCATTTTAGTAATCAACCCGAGCATCTTATATCTGTTGTTATTTTGCAGCAATTCCTATTTCAACTTCACTTATAAGTGTCTCTTGGTTACTAATGGAGGAGTAACTTGGACATTGTCAGCTGCCAGAACAGCTTCACGGGAGTGATGTGTCAGTGTTGTTTTAATCAGGGGGGATTTTAAATTATGCAGATATTGACTGGTGTAATGGAATTGCCAGCATATTAAAGTGAAACAGGTTTATAAATGAGTGCCGTAGGCTAGTAGAAGAGAAATGTGCTTTTTTTAAGTCAGGTGATCTCAATAAGAGAAATATTTAGCAATAAAGTGTATGTAGATATAGAAAAAAACAGGATGTGTATTTGATATTTAGATGGACTTAGGTTATAAGTCATGTAGTACAAGCAAATATATATTAATATCATCTCAATTTCTCTCCTGAACTTCTTGAAGCTCAGACATGCACTGCATATCAGGTCTGTCACACAGCAATAGTTTAATGCCAAATAGCACACTTTTCAGTTCCCCACAACAAAGCTAGCAACCTGACTTATCTCTTGATTCTGACCTCTGCCTGTTTTATGGATTTCTGCTGTCTGTTGCCTGTCCTGACCTCTGGCCAGAGCTCAAACTAGAGGCCTTTGGCTTAAATTCAATAAGAAAGGAAAGCCCTGGAGCTATAAGCACAGGGGCTGCATGACAAGGGATCCGAATGACCAGACCGAAAGATTACAGTGGTCTAGTTAGAGATGGGCAGAATCACATGTAGCTTGTTTAGGTGAGAAGGAATGAGATAAAGCAAGATATGGCCAGGCCCAGGGGTGCAGTAAGAGAGGGATGTAATGTCAGGGGAAGAAGCAGTTCACTTCCTTATATTCTGAGCAGGTAGAAACATTCCATCTACACTCCCCCATTTTGCACATTTTGTGAAATGTCAGGAGTTTTCTTCTTTATGTTCTTTTATTATCTATTAATAACTGAATATGGATGTTTTCCTGAAAAAGCGCTGTTATATTGTGGTTTCTGTGTCTTTACACATTATTATTGTGAGAGCCTATATTGTATTCATTTATGTTAAATTAATATGAAATGCTTGATCCATGGAATGTTTCTGATCGCCATTGGGGTCAGGAAGGAATTTTTTCCCTCTTGAAGCATAATTGGCTCTGGCTTCGGGCTGGTTTTTTTTGCCTTCCTCTGGATCAAAACAGTGCACATATGATATTATATTTTACGTTTTATTTGTCACATCAGCGGTGGGACCTTGACAGAGTAATGCACAGGTAAGTGACTGATACAGACGCTACTGCTGCTTGTGTTAGGGGGCAGCCTGCTTGGATTTCAAATAATCCAGACACTGCAGAAGCAGGGCTGCTGAACTTCTCTTGTGTTGGCGGTAGCGCATAGTAGCAATCTCTTGTTAAATTCTGGCTTTAGAATATTATCTCATGTTATGCTGGCAAGGTCCTATTTTTTTGATAAAACGTGAATAAATGCTGTGGACACTTTACACTCATTTCTCCTGGTTTCAATAAGGTATGTAATAATGGGGTTTTCGTCTGAAGGCGAAGAGTCAAATTGAGGAGTCACTACATGCGCCTCAAGGATTCCTAGGTTGGTTTTATTTTTATTACAGAAGATTATAGTTGCTATTCAAAAGACAACCCTTTCCCCTTATTTTCTTAGTTCACATCATACATATTTTGGCAAAGTTGGTATGATTAGTTAGCCAATAACTAAACATGGTGGTTTGCAACTTTCCTGAGCTATGCAAACATTTGTGTGTTACATTGCAGGTATGGGATTTGTTATCCGTGACTTGTACTTGATGCAAACTAAGATACAATTAATTCTGAAAGCAAAACCAGCCTATTGCATTTATTTAATGTTTAAATTATTTACTAGTATACTTAAGGTATGAAGATCCAAATTACAGAAAGATCCATTATTTGAAAACCCCAAGTCCCAAACATTCTGGATAAGAGGTCCCATACCTGTACCAAGAAGTACAGCTTTTAAATGGTGTTAGATGTGCCACAATTCTAATTACACAATTTCAGTTGTACAATTATGCAAAGAAGAAGGTACTAATATAAAATCAGAAAAAAATATCCAACATATTAATTGGTAATGAAATTCATATTTTCCTAACCGTCTTTAGATCAGAGTTTTTCCATGAAAGTAGAGCGTTATGAAAGAGAAGCGTATCTATGAAAAAGTGGGTTATTCATCAAAGTTTCTTGGCTGAAATACTTGTACAGAGGTTTTTTTGTATATATAATATAATGCTGCTTTTTCCGGTTCTGCTGCTTAAAGCTTTTCATCATTACAAACTAAAGTGGCAGTGGAACATTGTTGTCAGCAACATATTGTGCTGGTGTTAGCGGCAAACTCCTCTGGAAGCTACAATGCTGTGATTATGTAAAGAAAGATATTCTTTATTGACAACAATATATATGGTAGAATACAGACGTGGCACACATTACTGAATAGGATAAATGCATACATCAGGCTATAAATAACTGTATTACACTGCTTATGAAATTGTAACAAGGGATATTCAACTGAAAATGGGAACTGATCTCTATATCCCATTCTACTAATGCTTTTTAAAGCAGTCACACGTTGGTTTATACTCCCTGCAGCTTCTGTATTTAGAAATGTGGAAAGTCAGATTTTATAGTGGTAAGGTGTTGGCTTTTATTGTGGAAAGGTGAGAACCTTTGACCGGATAGGCTGAATTTAGCTAGGCCACACCTATGTACAAAAATTTGTGGTTTTTCCAAATAGAGTCATATTTTATGGGCGATTGTACAAGTGGACAACGTTCTGCTATTTCTAGTAACTTCAAGTAGGACTCAATAGTTACCAATCATTTCACCTTGAATAATTTATTACGCATGCTAAAAAATGACAGAACAAACCATTAATCCCTACATGCAAGTTTATCAGGCATTAACGATTCAGATGGATGTTAGTGCTCAGTGTTGCTCATCGGTGAAAATTAATATGCATGAACCACTAAAGTATTCCAACACATTTTGCTTTTAACTAACAATTATACACATAGGTAGAATGCAGTGCCTGTGATGAGTTATTATATACACTTGGATGTTTTGTGCATGCACTTGGACAGTAAGGGGCACTAATGAAGCATATTCACTACACATATCCAAATACTGATGACAATTTAAACATACACTACCATAGAGACTGGCAAATTCTGCTGCATGATGCTTAGTAGCTCAACCTGTGGACTTTGCAAGTGCCTGGCCACCACTACTATTTCACTCTGCAGAGGCCATATAGCAAATCATAGAGTTCCCTTGAGCAAAATGCATGTAGTAACAATGTAGTTTTCCTATGTTTAATATGTTGAATTCTATCATAAATCTAAAAGTACAATGTAATATTTTTTTACAGTATTGTGTACTGGTATATCAGAATATCAAAATACAACATTAATATATAGCTGATTTTCCATATGTACAAATGGAAAAAAATTCCTTGCCAAAATCGTACCTTCACACAAATGCAATATGCTTGTATTCACAAAATATATGTGAGATTACAAACTATAAAAAGTATATTTTGCCTTTTATGTGCTTATAGATTTCACGGTTCCCTTTGCTTGAAATTTATTGTGCAGTTTCTTCTACCATAACATTACCTAAGGAGCTCTTCTTCCAAGCTAAAAGCTTTAGTGACCTATAAAACCATGTGCGCATTTTTATGAGGAGCGATTTGGAAAAGGTTGGTGAAAATGTTGAGCTTTATGTTTTTTTCCAACAAATGATAATGTATTTGGTGTCACAATCAGAATATACAAATACTATTTGGTAGAATGCTTGGGATCTGGGGTTTTCTAAATAAGTGGTCTTTCTTAAATGTGCTACTAAAATCGTTTAGGACAAAAAACCTATTGTTTTGCCATGAAAGGAGGTTTTAGACTCACTTGGTTAAAACCAAGTACAGGCTGTAATTGGTGTAACCATAAAGGAGCAGGACCTTATGCCACCCGCTCTCTATCATGCCGCACTTAAAAACTTTAGCGCTGGAGCTGATCAAGAAGGGGGGTTGTATAGCTAGTGCAATGATCACTATAGCATTCTCTGCACTAGTGGAGCCAAATTTCCATTTTAAAAAACAAAGTTTTAGCTCTTAAATTTACAGGAACCATGTTTTTGCTGCCCCTGTAACTGGCCGCTCAATGCCACCTGAGGTAGAAGCAGCCCTGTGTGCATTAGCTACAATCTGTTTCCAGTGGGTGGGTGTGTGTGCATGGGTGTGGGCAGTGGCTTACATTTCTTTGTGCACTGGGCCCCTCAGTAGAACTTTGCAGGGGGCCCGGTTCTGTATCATTATGTCCCTGTCGGGTGTTATCTAAATATTAAAAGAAAGAGGCCAATAACTTAAAAATAAGAAACTACCGCAATATGAGAAGTCTCATCACTGTAATTCAGAGGTTTGTGCATAATAGCTGCATAGCTGTCCCATCTTATTTTTCTTTGTAGGCTCTAGCACTTCTAGATATTGCCAAGATACAGCAGTTCCTACATAATGGCAAGGCTTTCCCTATATCACTGCTTGTTGTCTAAAATACTCATTAAGTGATTTCCATGGGGGAAGGCAAGGACATTCTATTGCTACAATGCAAAATGCTTGGGACCAGATGATTTCTGAATATGGGGTCTTTCTGTACAAAATATTTATCAAAATCATTCAAACACAAAAAAAGCCAATAGGTCTGTCTTGCTATCAATGTGTTTTTTTTACTGACTTAGCTTGTGTCAAGTATAAGGTACAAGTTATAATTACAGAGAAAAAGCAAACCAGTCAAAATTACTACTGTAAGTTACTGGATAATTACACTCATAACTGTGTTTATGTTAACTTCATTATTTAATTGGTTGCTCCCAAAATGCTGCTAATAAGAATATTTAGCAAATGAAATAAAATGTGTTGAAATAAGTGATGACATTGTAACTCTTACACAACATAACAAAATTTAAAAAAATCTTGAACATTACAGGTTATTTGGTATACCGTTAGTTAATGAGAATATATAAAAATTTATGTAAATAAGTTAACACTTTTGGGGTCTGTATTTGCAGTGAGCTTGCAGTCATGTCTTCTCTTTGTACTTTTCCAGTTAATGCTGGAAGTGGGTCAGGCCAGCTCTACATTGACCTGCTATTACACCCTGAAGGTTTATAAGATATCCTATAATTATGTACAAAGCTGGCACAGCAGCCCTCCCCATTACTAGTTTCATAAATTTTTATTAAGACAAATGCCTTGAACCTTAAGCAAACTTTTATTCTGCAATATTTTTAATTTAATAGATCGTATTTCAAATTACTAATAACATTTGATCATTTCCCATTTTAGACTCTGTAATAGTCACTGGATTAGCAAAACAAGTTGCTTAAAACTGATCTGTAGGTCTTACAAAATTTGAGATAATATTCACAAGAGAGAGACACGCTGATCGTCTTACCCAAACAAAAAAGAGCTCCAGTGGGAGGGGACCATGTCAATTAAATCTTGTTACTCAAGGTCACCAAAATGCTGATACAGGAATAAAACCCAGGCTTGGGTACTCAATCATTTCAAGGGCAACAAATCAACAGTTTAAAAATGAATGATTATATTAAAAGTGGATTTTTTAATTGATACAGACAAGTTAATTGGTTTCTGATGAAATGTATCATTGTGTGCTATGTGAATTTTATAAGGACCCTAGTTAGTAAGCTCCACTGGGAAGGAACTGACTGGAATGATTAACTGTCATTGATGCATAATATGTTGGTGCTATATACTGTATATCTAAAAGATAATAATAAAAACAAAAATAGTAGAGCACCATTCAAACAAAAATGGTATTATAATAATGAGAGAAAATTCACTGGCAGTATCCCTATAATAATACATTCTGTGACTTCATTTTGAGGAACCATAAAGCTAGCTGGTTACCAGTGTGACCTAAAAATGTCAATAAAAGAAGAAAATGGAACACAGCAAGCCAGTAATGGTTTCTTTCACAACATGGTCAGCCCTTAATATAAATCAAGTGCCAGACTGATATAGAAAGATGTTAGCCTGTGCTAAAGGATTTAAATAAAATGAATATACTTTCTTATGAGTGCCACTGATAACCTTTTTGAATAGGAGACACAGTTTTCATTAGAATATTCATGCATTTGATCTTAATACAAAGTAATATATTAAATATTATTATGATGAACTAATCTATCAGTACAAATTTCAAGGCCCATCAGGGCACCAAAAATAAGCAATAATACAAGTTTAGGAACTGTTATGCAGAATGCTCCAGACCTGTACTCCTAAAAAATCATTTAAACATTAAATAGGTTCATGTAAGGATTCATTATATCTTAGCTGGGATGAAGTACAAGGTACTGTTGTATTATTACAGAAAGGAAATCATTATGAAAATTTAGAATTATTTGCTTATAATGCGCTCAATAGAGATAGCCTTCCCTTAATTAAGAGCTTTCTGGATAACAGATTTCTTTATAAGTGGTCTCATACCTACATACATACAGACAGAGAATTAAAATGGGAGTGTATGGGAGATTGCATTCAGTTTTTATAAACTTTCTGGATAGGAAAGGGAACCTATGGGAAATGGCTTTCAGTTATTGTGGTATTTGTGCCTGTAGGTGTCACTGTGCACAAGAGTATACTGTGCATACACTGTACTTTCTCTACTGCTTAAAGGGTTAGAGATTAAGTTACTGTTGATGGGTAATGAATGCATGAACCTGCTCATAAAGTACTGTTATACTCTGCTCATCCTCGGCTACCAAAACATAAACTGGTGACGAGATGTCTCTTCTACCTCTGCAGCAGCTTGCACCTTTTCTTCGAAACCCTGTTGAGCCTACCGTACCTTATACTGCTTGGATCCATATGTTTGAAAATTACATTATTGCTGCTGACCAAGGGGAGATTTCTGCTGCTTGAAAGTGTGCTTTACTTATTCACTGCCTGGGAGCTGAGGGACAGTGTTTAGTCTATACATTACCTGATGAGACTTATGAAACTGCTCTTACTGCTATAAAGAACCTTTTTGTGCCAAGAGTAAATGATGTTGCTGAAAGATATAAATTCTGCTAATGTGGTAATTGCAAATCCACATAACAATTTGTAGCAGCTTTGAGAGAGCTGGTTGTTACCTGTGAGTTTGGGAATCTAACAGATGAAATGAAGAGACCAAATAGTGGAAAAAACAAATTCACCTCACATTAGAGAGAGACTGCTCCTAGAGCTATTAGAGTTGCTAACCAAATTGAAAAATCAGTGGAAAAAGGCAAAAATTCTCAATCGGGGAGCTGCTGGGAATATGCAGACTGTGAATCCAGCACTGGGCCTAATAATGCACAGTCACAGGCACGATACAATGCTAAGGAAAGGGATTCACGTACACTGCAAAACCATGCAGCAAATGCAAACAAAAAATACTGCTTCCACTGTGGTTCTGCACAACACACTGCAAATTATGTGCTACATGTCCTGCAAAAGTTGTATAGTGCCGCAAATGCAGTTTCTGCTAAAGATGTTCATGATGCTTCAAATGTCACAGTATTAAGTGTGGATAAAGCTAATGCATTTATTCCAAACAAGTTTATATGCACTGTCAATGTCAATACTGCTTCTGCTGATAAGGGACACTGCATTGACCTGATGCTTGATACAGGTTCAGCTGTTTCTATACTACCAAAGGATATTTTCTTGAAATACTTTGCAAAAGATCTGCTTGTTGCACCTGCCCTGAGACTGGTCAGTTACTTAAAGGATCCAATCCGTGTACTTGGTTACTTGCCAGCAACTGTACAATTTTAATTGAATACTGCAAAATGTGACTTTTACTTAGTGAATAAGGGTACTGCTATACTTGGAAGGGATCTCTTTGCTGCATTAAACCTACAGTTAGTTGATGGTCTCATTACTACAGCACCAGTGCCTGCCACACAGCCAGTGTATAAAATTTCACCACAAAGCAACACTTCATTGGGTTTTGCAAAGAACTTTGTACACAAAGTAAAGCTGAGACCAGATCTAAAACCAGTACACCAGAAATTGAGGCGATTGTCCTACTCTATAAGGGAGGCCATCTCACAGGAACTAAAGAAACTGGTAGAGCACGATGTTATTGAAAAATTAGAATCCTCTGAATGGCTTTCACCAATTTTTGTGCTGAGTGGTTTTCAAAGACTGTTGTCTTTTATACTCCATGACGTAAGTAAGTAAAATGCTAATTGGATGATTTAATTGTCTAAGCTCCAACTATGGATCTTCATGATAAGTGCCTAGAAAAGGTACTGAAATGCATTGATTCTGCAGGACTGAAACTGAACCTTTTCAAATGTCATTTCAGATAAACTCAGCTGTCATTTCTGGGTCATATAATTTCACAAGACCTTACCGGCTTTCTTAGGTCTTACTTCATGGTATTCTAAGTTTATTCGCAACTATGCTTCAGTTGTGGAGGCTCTTCGAGCACTACTACGTGAAACTTTAAGTCTGGTTTGGTCAGAGACTGCTCAACATAGCTTTACATAGTTACATAGTTCCATAGTTAAATTGGGTTGCAAAAAGACAAAGTCCATCAAGTTCAACTCCTCTAAATTAAAACCCAGCATACACACACACTCCCCCACTCTTTCACAAAAACCATATATGCCCATAGCTATACTAACTGTAGAGTTTAGTATCAAAAAACCTTTGATATTATGTCTGTCCAAAAAATCATCCATGCCCCTTTTAAAAGCATCAACAGAATCAGCCATCACAAGATCACCCGGCAGTGCATTCCACAACCTCACTGTCCTCACTGTGAAGAACCACCTATGCTGCTTCAAAAGAAAGTCCTTTTCTTCTAGTCTGAAGGGGTGGCCTCTGGTGCAGTGATCCTCTTTATGGGTATAAAGAGGTATGATATCTGTCTATAATGTGCTCTAATGTATTTGTAAAGTGTTATCATGTCCCGTTGCAAACGCCTTTTTTCCAGAGAAAACAACCCCAACCTGCACAGTCTACCCTCATAAGTCTTCCATCCCTCTAACCAGTTTAGATGCATGTCACTGTACTCTCTCCAGCTCATCTACATCCCTCCTAAGGACTGGAGACCAAAATTGCACTGCATACTCCAGCTGAGGTCTTACTAAGGATTTATAAAGAGGTATAATTATGTTTTAATACCTTGAGTTTATGCCCTTTTTTATGCTTTAGCAGCTACAGAATGACACTGCCCAGAATTAGACAACTTGTTATCTATAAAAACCCCAAGATCCTTCTCACTCATCTTACAAAGCAAATGGCCAGATGCTGAGAAGAAACTCAGTCCTGATCGTCACCCTTTCTACAGGATTAGAGACAAACTGTCCTTAATAGATGTCTATATTGTCCGTGGAGCTCATCGCTTACTGGTGCCAGAGACCTTTAGAGAAATGCTCATACAACTTGCACATGAGCGTCATCATGAGCGTCATCAGGTATAGTTCTCGTTGTCTTTGTTTTGTATGTACATACAAAACAAAGACAACGAGAACTATACAGGTTGCCAGCAATGGATGCTGATGTGGTAAATGCCATTAATTCTTGTGCTGCTTGTCATAATCATAACAAAACAGCTATCACATATACACCACCACTTCAGCCAGTACCATTCTCTGATTCAGCATGGGAAAAACTGACTATTGATATTGTGGGTCCTTTTGCAGATGCTCCTATAGACTGCAGATTTGCTATAATATACTATTATAGTAAATGGCCAGAAATTTTGTTTCTCATATAACATCAGTTACAGTAATAACATTTCAGTTACAGAGAAGGTAATCCAAAGGAGTTAATATCAGACAATGGAGCACAGTTTGTTTCATCTGAGTTTGAAATCTTTCTGAGAGAGAGGAATATTGTGCATAGAAAATCTTCAGTGTATTAACCACAAGAATATGGAGAAATCGAGCGATTCAACCAAAGTCTGAAAGAAGCACTACAGACAGCAAACCTTACTAGGAAATCTTGGAAAGTATTTACAACAGAATTCCCACATATAACGATTCGGGGTGTCTGTGACAGTCAAACAATCATTAACCTGCAGGCTGGTAATACTGAAAATACAACTTGAAACAAAATTGCTACAT
>CM044431.1:160877733-160961663 GCA_024363595.1 Xenopus borealis | reverse complement strand
TTCTCCCAAGAGAGATCTGATTATCTCAAAATTATAAAAAGTAAAAAATAGTTGCACCTGATAGCTGTTCTGAGCTTTCTGCCAAAAGCCAATGAAGTTACAAACTTTGTTTCTTTTTCTGGCTGTTCAGTGCAGAGAGAGTCGGGACTTTCCAGTATAAATGTGTGGTACTGGGGTTTGAGCTGTTAAAAGAGGGACTGTCCCTCTAAAAACAGGACAGTTAGGAAGTATGTGATCAGTCCCACATTTTGGCTAAACCTATTATGTAGTAGTAGAACTATAACTAAGCAGATTATTAAGAGAGAGCTAAAAGCTGGTGGCTGTTCTGGGCTTTCTGCCAAAAGCCAATGAAGTTACAAACTTTGTTTCTTTTTCTGGCTGTTCAGTGCAGAGAGAGTCGGGACTTTCCAGTACAAATGCGGGACTGGGGGTTGAGCTATTAAAAGAGGGACTGTCCCTCTAAAAACAGGACAGTTAGGAGGTATATGATCAGTCCCAGATTTTGGCTAAACCTATTATGTAGTAGTAGAACTATAACTAAGCAGATTATTAAGAGAGAGCTAAAAGCTAAGTGGTGCAAGATTAGAGCTAGGAGGAGACACTAGAGCCTAACATCATATACACAATGTATAAGTGACTCATTAAAGGGATATTAGGCCTATTATAATGATGTTACAGTTAGGCTGCAAGATGATAAACTGTCAGACAAACTGGCTGCTAGTGGATTCAATGATTGTGTGTGCTAGTTCAGGTAAAGCACTCACACAAGCACACTATATTTATTACAAAATGGCAGCTGGGTGTGGCTTCTTAATTTTTCCTCTTAGTTTAGACAGGAAGAGAGAAACAGGAACAGGAATATGAATCATAAGACAATGGCAAAGCAGCAGGAATGCCCTTAACCAAAATGGCCACACAAGCAGGCCAGTAAGCTTTGTTCTTATTGGTTCAGGAAAGTAACTGACAGTATTGCTTCACAGAATGGTTATTTTATCTGTTTTGTGAAACAAAACTTTAATTTTGTCGAAAGAATGAATCCTGTACTATAAAATCTTGCTTTATGTCACAAATATCTATTTTGTCATTCAAATCTAGCTTGGCATGCACTAGTTACTTACACTATTATATATTCTGTACAAGTTTTTTTTGACATAATTCATTCTGTAATAGTGATGGGCGAATTTATTCGCCTAGGTCGAATTCGCGGCGAATTCCCGCAATTAAATTAAATTCGCGAATCACCAGCGAAATTTCGCATGGCGAAAATTCGCTGAAAACGAGTCGCGCGTCAGTCGCGCGTCGTTTTTGACGCAACATGACGAAAACGACGTGACGCGCGCCGAAAGCGACACGACGCGCGCCGAAAACGACGCGACGCATCAAAGTTGACGCAACGCGCGACAGACGCGCGACAAAATTGACGCGACGCGCAACAAAATCGTCCCGCGACTCGTTTCGCGAATTTTTCGCCGTTTCGCGAATTTCTCTATAAATTCGCGAAAAATTCGGCGAAGCGAATCTCGGGAGATTCGCCCATCACTATTCTGTAAGTAACTTTGCATATAAGTGTGTCTGTTACATGGAGGTTATATATTTGTGAGACAGATTCATTGTTAAAATGTACATAATGTAGTTTTTGTAATATAATGACATCCTTATGTTCACTAATAATATTTTGTTCTCATTCTTTAATAGAAATAAGTCTTTTGTATATTTTTCATATATATGTATATGGTCAGAAATAGTAATATACCATGAGAGTCATTCATTCTGTGTATCAGGGATAGTTTTGTATACAGAATATATTTGGGACAAACGGCACCCCATACTTCTGAGGCTCTTTGGGATTTCTTTCACTGAACAGTAATGATTCCATGGGTTTTCTGTTTCTGAACAAAAATGCCCTTCCAAATGGAGTGATCTTTGATCCTTAATATCTCCCTGCATGCGTAATAAGTGTCTACATCAGTATCATTCCATAATATTTGTGTTATGACTTATGTATACATCTTTATAAATTTATAATGTAAATCTTTAACACTGGTATCTACAATAACCTGAATGTGAGAAGCATTTAATTGTTTTAACCTTGTTCCTTTCATAGGCCCTCTTTGTCTGTGGTTACAATTACATTACATTTAGTTATATTCAGACACTGTCAATTCCTGCCTCGTCTCTCCCAACCACTCTTATCTGTGTTGCTAGGAACATTCTATCTGTAGTCTTGTGTGTTTCTCTTCAGTGCCAAAAAATCTCCAGCCCTTTTGAAGTTTTCCAAAATTCTCCATTCATTTAGTGCAGAGTACGTAGCTCTCTGGTGTAAATTCACCAAATGATGTTGCTTCCATATTAGTATAGTGTTATTATCATATTATCACAGGTTCTATATCTACTGTTGCACTAATTACTGTACATCATAAAGCAAGTGAAATGCTCATGATTTGCTAAAACTTTAAATGTATATCATACATCAGCCCTCATTAGCATAATTGCAGTGTTAACATAATATACAACTTATGCCATAGGCCTAATGCTAAAAAGTGTTTTCATTTTTTTTGTTTATTCTGTCCATGAGATATGAATAACTAAATTCAAATTGCATGAATATGTCCAAATATTGTGTATCAAGACGTATTCTTTCAAATCTCAAAAGAATCTGCCACTTTTGAGCTTTGCTCAGTTGTGAAAGCCAAACAAAAATAGATAGATCAAATCCAAAGACTGATCTCTTTCATATAAAAGTAGGATTGGCTCCACAGCCATGTGTGTGAGGTGCATTAAACATTCTCTTCATTTTTTATCTTCCATTTGCACAACAGAAGCAATGCCTTAAAAAAATATGGAAAAATGTCTGAAGCCCCAATAACAATTTGAAAATGAATGCAAGTGAAATCTAAGGACTGTGAAGGTTTGACATAAGGTTAAGTATCATTATAAACTTTATTTCAATTAAAACAAATATGTGTGTGAAGGGATCCATTCTGAGAATACTGTTCTCCTTCAACTGATAAATGTAGCCTCTACACCACTGAATACTTAAGCAGTATTTTAATAACAAACTAACAGCAGTATTAACTAGCATGTTTTTAGCATTTTGTTGTATCTGGTTGACTACTGCCTTTGTATAGGTTGACAGGAGATACAAGTCTTGGATCACATTTCATCCAGTAATTTATCATAACAGAAGGGCAACACACATGGGCCAAAGACAGGCCCAGATTTGTGGCAAGGCCACAAAAGCCTGGGCCTAGGGTGGCAACATTTTAGGGGCGGCATGCTGCCCAACCACAATCACTGGGGACACATACTCCAGTAAACATAATCCCAAGACTTCCTTCACATGCGCTTGTAAGGGCACCAGGTGGTAGGACCCAACGACCTAGATGAGCCCAGATCAGAAATCCAGGCCTGGCCAAAGGATCACATACTGTCCAGGAATGGTCAACCTAAAATCCCTTCAATAAACATTGTACTGAATGTGTAAACTCAGGTGAAATGTTAGTTAAGGAATAACCTGTATACATTATTTGTAAGAGGTTAAATAATTTAGGACACAAAGGGGTCACAGTAGACCACAATATCTACATTAGAGGCTGGGTATGGAACTACTGTGTCTATGGGAGTATTTTGAGTCATATGGGTAGAAACCTTCTTGAATATGATTCAATGAAATCAAATAGTTTTCTGATCACTATCAGTCATTTTACGAATACATTTATAAATAAGTTACATAGAATACTATGGCCACTTCTGTTGTGTCCAGTATTTTATTTTGAATGCAGTGCATTTTTAAGAAACACAATACAGGTACAGAATGCATTATCTGGAAACCCATATTCCAGAAACTCTGAATTACAGGAAGAATATCTCCCATAGACTCAATTTTAATTAAAAAACCTAATTCTTAAAAGTAATTTCCTTATTCACTGTAATAATAAAACAGTACCTTATACTTGATCCAAACTAAGATACAATTAATCCTTATTGGAAGCAAAACAGCCCTATTGGTTTTATTTAATGTTGACATTTTTTTTTTTAGTAGACATCTTTGGTATCCCAGATGACAGAAATACCCCTTGTCCTGAAAACCCCAGGTCCCCATAATTCTGGATAACATGTTCCATACCAATTTATATCAATGTATACGTTATAAAGGCTTGCCACCATACCTTAGCCATTCTTGGTGCACTCATTGAAAAGATTACAGTGAGTTTATATAGCTGATATAGCTGCAATATGATTGTACTTAATGACTGGCAAGGTAAATTCAATGTATATCATCCTAAAGATAACATCAGTGGACTCTAAGGGGCATATTCACTACAGCACGAAGCGTCTAACGCTAGCGCTTATTCGCCAGCGTGACATCAATTCGTCACTTCGCAAATCCACTAACACTGATTCTGGTGAATTTTCACTAGAGAAGTAGATAGACTAGCGCAACTTCGCACCCTAACGCCAGGCGAAGTTGCGCACTGACGAAGGATCGTAATTACGTAATTCACTAAGATGACCATTTTAGTGAACGTTACCACTTACGCTAGACGTTATTTGGCGAGGTCAGACCTGGTGAAGTTGAATACAATAGATAAGAGTTTGAAAAAAAAATGGAATTTCCTAACATATGGAAACTCAGCTATACAGTGGGCACATGTTAGGACAACTTTATTTTATTTATTAAAGGTTTCCTGGGCTTGTGTAGTGTAATGTAGTGGCTGTAACATATACTTCTATTACACTTTGAAATTCGCACGGTATGCACATTAGGCATCGCTAGCGTAAATGCACTTTGCCTGGTGAAGTAACACTAGCGCAACTACGCTAACGTTCGCTGACCTGAGTGTAACTTCGCAGTTTAGTGAATTTGCGTAGCACTGGCGAAAATTCGCCTGGCGAAGTGCGGACAACGTTAGCGAACGCTAGCGCTTTTTCACCACTTAGTGAATTTGCCCCTAAGACAGCAAGCTTCCAATGGAAAACTTTTTCAGCACACAAAATTAGCAGTAATGAATATACAGCTTATAATATCACACCTGACAACACAGCTATCTCATAGGAGACCCTTAAAAACCCGCCGCTGGCTTTGATTTGATGTCTCCCTATGTGCCAACTCTCCAAAATTCATCAAAGGGTGGTTTATGGGTTGTAACGTAGTATTGCTTTGCCAAAGCCAAATGAAAAGTGCTGCCGCACTTCAACCATATAATGAGCTCAGTTACATGATTTAGAGGCAAGCAGAAGAGTAGACAGCCAATCTAATTGCTCAAGGGGTCAAATAAAATATTTGGATTATATCAGGAGGCTGTAGAATGAGAACCGCATTATAAAGCAGTGGACTGTGAAACATAACTTGTTTGTATGCTTCAGGGCCAGGGCTAGAGTAGATTGGTTGCCTTCCCTTTACGCAGGGAAAGGATGAAACATACAGAAGGCCAATATTACCAGTTGCTCAGAATAAGGCAGCCTTTAAATACTAAGCATGCCAATAAAGAATATCTGAGATTGCTATTCCTGGCTCTATATTTCAAAGCTGAGGGAACAAGTGTCTAAAAGGGGACAAGAAGCATAATTTAGGATAATAGAAAATTGATAAATATAGGTATTCAAGTCTTGGTCTTAGCTGTGTGCAAAGAGTCCAAAGACTGTACAGGTCTACAAAAACCACAGCTCGCAAGCCATAGACTCTTCAGTACAGCTATATCATAACATTTTCATTATTCAACCTCTCTGGGTCCCTCGGCACATTATAATAATGGACACATTTTTATTCCATTGCAGTGCAGTACTCCCCTGTGCTGTTCATAAGTGCTCTTCTTTTCCCTTATAAATATGCACATGCACATACTGTGAGCATCTGTAGAAATCTAGGCACGCATGACCACCCAAATGTGCTATAGAAATCACAACTATGTATATACAAATAGAGATGAATGAAGACAGATGGAATATTTGAAGTGTATTAAAAACAACATCACAATCCTATACATTTGGTACACAGTCAAGTTAAGAAACCAATTCCTATCATTTATATTATTTTGAACATGTTTTTTCCGCATTAATTTAAAAGTGATAAACACATTTAGGGGAAACTGCATTCAATCTATCATACAAATTTCAATCCTCATGTCAATTGGCAGCATATCAAATGCACTAGTTAAAAAAACCCTAGGGCTCATATATGTCTGCAGATTCACTGGGCAAATTTTCCCTGCACCTAAAACCACTTTCATCAAAGGTACTTTGTGCTCTTTGTACTTCTGTATATTTGCACGCAGCACCACACACTTTGCTTTACTACACCTGGAGAAACCCTACACTTATGTAAGCATGCTGTTCCTAGACTACAGTTATGCCTTCAGTACCATAAATTCACACAAACTCATCAGCAAACTTGCAACTTTAACTCTGCCCCAGTACCTCTGCAACTGGATTTTTTACTTTCTTACTAACATACCACAGTTTGTTAAGGTTGGGAACTTCATTTCTACTGCTACCATATACCACTACCTTTACCAGCACAGGCACACATCAAGGATGTTGTCTTTGTGCCAAGTCTTTCTCCCTATACACCTATACACCCTATACGACACAACAGTGTTGGGCCTCATCCAGGACAATGATGAAACCAGATGCAGGCAGCTAGTAATGTGTGACATTGTCGAGAACATGACCTGGTTCTTAACGCAACAAAAACAAAGGAGATGATTATAGATTTCAGGCAACGACTCTCAACATGAACCCTTACAAATAGAGAATCTCAAAATAGAGCAGTTTGAAAGCATCAAATCTATAGGTCAGCATATTGCAAACTCCTTAAAATGGGCTGAAAACACCATATATAAAAAGCTCAACAACGTCTTCATTTTGTTAGGAGATCGGAACGGTGTGGCGTCAACAGGACTGCACAGATAATCGTTTATAGAGCTACACTTCATCACCATTTCCATCACTGTCTGACCTAGACATGGCCAGATGTACAGTAAGAACAAAATCAAATCTATTACTAGTGACCTGAGTCACTAGTTTATCTATTCATCTGGCACAAGCCCAAATACTCACTTAAACACGCAAGGCCTGAAAGTGTAAAAGACTATGTAACAGCTTCTCTCCAACAGCAGTTAAGACTACCCAGTGAACAGCATAGGAACAACTCTGTACTCACTGGTCTTACTACTATATGTCACAACTAAGTATTACATTGAACTTGCTGCACTTTATTATTACTGTACTTTGTAATTTTATCCTGTTGTTTAAAGCTGGATATATCTTACTGCCCTATGTTGCACAAGAAATTTCTATGTACCTCTAGTACAAATGGCAATAAACAGCTACTTGATTAGACGACTTCTTCCTGCCTTCTGTTTCAAATCAGCCACTGGTGGACCAATTGACGCAGGGTAACTATAGAGTTACCACCACCGCCAGACCAGATGTTAGCTTTAGGGTTCCCTCAATGTCTTGTGTCAATAGAAGCAGTATGCTTACTTACTGTATAAAGACTCTGGCAAGACATCACTCGCATACCTAACACTGGAACAGAGGTGACTGAACAATGGTATTTACGCCAGTGCAAATGTGCCAAACTCAACGGACGCTTGAGCTGCAATGACACCTGCATTCTTTGGAAAAATGCTGCATTGTGGGGGAAACAACCTGGTGATGCCTCCTGTTTCCAAGAAAGATTCATCTTCCATTTATTCTGCTCTTAAAGCAAGGGGGTACTTGTTAATATACTCACAGAACACATAGGGGCAAATTTACTATTTCTCTCGGAAATTAGCTCGACTAAATTCAAAATTCGATAAGCATTCGACCATCGAATGCTTATCGAATAGTTTTAGGGAAGCTTCCCATAGGCTTCTATTGCAATTCGGTAGGTTCAATCTGCCAAAGTAGGCAGTCGAATAACTTTAAAAAAATTTTTTCGAATGATCCAATTATCGAATATCCGATCATTCGATCTATTCGATATTCGATGATCGAATAGGCCAAAATTCACTTTGCGATTTCACGAAAGATTCGTATGATCGTTATTAGATCGAATTCAATCGAACTTCAATCTATTCACGTGAATTTCATAAATTGGCCCCATAAATTTACACATATTCATTTATACATACATACACAGTTTGGGTTATTAAATACTTCATTTGACTCGTACTGTATAAATGTTCATTTGAGAAGAATGAATGTTCTTTGCAATCAATACATGAAACAATTTTATGCCCTCATACTTTAAAGGGTAGCTCATTTTAACCAGGCACAATAGTCCTACTACATTCTTCTTTGAAGTGATCTCCTGAGCTCCATGCTCCAAGCCAAGTATTTGGTTTTCCAACAATGTATTACATTATCTGAACAATGTATTCATAGGGTATACTAGAGTACGGTAGAACTATAGCAATTTGTCAGGAAAAATTATATCAGGAAAAAGTACAAGAGAATTACTGTTAATGATGTGCCCTTACCAGCTCAACCCGTCGGCGACATGCTTCCATCTCTCTCTGTAGCAACTCATTCATCTCAACTTTCATTTCTTCCATACGGATCTGATAATATTTGGCATTCTCCTTTTCCCGAGCCTCAGAATCTGCAGCCTTCTCCAGCTCTTCTCCCATTTTTATCATGCTGTCCCTCAAGCGCAAAATCAACATCTGGGTGTGTAAACATGTAAGTATGTAAGCATGTAAATAAGATACAGTCAGATAATATGCACTTTGCAACCCACAGCCTATAACAGCACACAGAAGGAATCAGTGCAACTGTAAAGACTTTCTGCTTGCTACTCAAGAATGTTAACTTAATGGGGCAAGTAAATATCTACAGCAAAATCTTTTTAGGGGTCTCCACAGTTCTGCTGCTGCAGTCAACCTTTCACTTTGTCTCAGTCCATCTTAAATGAGCTTGGACTAAGAGAAGCTGGCTGTTTTGCCATCATGTTGTATACAGTTTTCTTCTGTTTATGGTAGATATTAGCTTACATTTTGTGGAAGCAATGGCAAACTGTATTCAACTATTCACAGACAATTGTTTAGGAATTATCAGTGGCCTGTGGTGCAGTAGTTACTGTCCCCCCCTAGATCTTGTACTTCCCATGTGCTCACGCAAAAAATCCCTGGCCTTTCTGCCCAAAATTGCACCCCCTGCACTTCCAGTAGCTATGCCACTGGAAATTATTCCCGAGCCCATGCAGTGATTTTCCTCTATACTGCTGCCTAAAGGCCCCCATACATGGGCCAATAAAAGCTGCCAAAATGAGCAGATCTCTGCGTCTATGGCCACCTTAAGGGTCCAAAAATCACAGCCATCCAATATTGACTTTTGGGGGTAAATTCACTAAAGCGCGAAGCGTCTAAAGCTAGCGCTAATTCACCAGTGTGACGTCAATTCATAACTTCGCAAATTTACTAACGCCGACTTTATTTATTAAAGGTTTCCTGGGCTTGTGTGGTGCAATGTAGTGGCTGTAACATATACTTTTATCATACTTTGAAATTCTCGCCATATGCGAATTAGGCCTCGCTAGTGTAAATGCGCTTTGCTTGGCGAAGTTAAACTAGCGAAACTATGCTACCGTTCGCCGACCTTGGGAAAATTCGCCTGGCGAAGTGTGGCGAACGTTAGCGAAGGCAACACTAGAGAATTTTCGCTGCTTAGTGAATTTACCCCTTGGCCTTGTACCTTGCATACAAAGATTTTTCCATATTCTCTGAAGATGTATATTTAATTATTACTTTATGCATGCATCTTTCAAAATTAGATTTGCTGCCTTTGTTCTAGTTACAATTAAATATAAGGTTTAAATGATTTTCAAATCATCCTATTCTCTTTTATTTATATTTTACACAGTGTCCCAACTTTTCTGGAAATGGGGTTGTTAAATGAGAATTCACATTTTTAGATTTTGGGTACTTAGGATTATGATCACAGAGGTACTGTACAACAAACATTTTAACAACAAAATGGTCGCTGAACACTCTAAGAGAGGGAAATAAAAATTGCCAAAATACAATATAGACAGTAGATGTATGTATACCAAAAGCGTTGAACCTTGAACAGCTTTAGAATGGTGTAATTGCTAGGAAACTGTTGAATCTGGGACAGAAAAAAGCTCAGCTTTTTTGAATGGGACCATAACAAATAGTTTCAATTCCGGGAAAATGTAAAATGCGGGGACATAAAATAAGGGCTCTACTGTAATTCAATTATCCTTATATATCCTTGCAATTTACTCCAATATAATAAGTATGTATGTAAAAGGCAGGGTTTGATTTTATAGAGCACATCCAGATTTACAGTTTTCTCAGACCATTTAAGCTCAGGAATGCATTTTTATGAGATCTTTTTCCTTCACATTAAATTACATTTTCTTGCTAATCGTTTTCTTTTTTCTACATATTCATTTTATCTCCTCTTATCATGCCTCTTACTATCATGCCATTCATCAATCTTAATTTTTGACTCGTGCCGTCAAAGTATCAGTTAGAAGTGTAATATCTCAGAAGAAACTCTACTTGACCCACAGTTCTCTGTACTTCATGTTTTATTAATAGCATTTGAGAAATATGATTCCAAATACTTTTAACACCTAGGAGAAATAGTTTCTTGGCCGTGTTTCCCATCTCCCTTTATTTTCTGTTGTCACACAGGATCCACCAAAATAGCACTTACCAGGACAATCCATTATCTTAGAATGAAATCCCAGAGGTCACTTATCTTTAAACTTCTGACAAGTTTTCGCACTTTGAAACTGTTGATATGTTTCTCATCCTTATGGTTTCATCCTTGGAGATTTAATTAATAATTTACTTTATTACCTTGCTCCTTGTTATATGTGTGGCATTTAATATATGTGGTTATGTGTATGCATAAGCAATTATCTATCATTATGACAAGGTACTACCCATTATGCACTGATCTAAGCCTTTGTCCAATAGATTTAACAAGTTTGTTACTTGAGTTAAGTGACTGCCAAGGCCACAAATTACACACACAAATGGATTTTATTCATTGTTATTCTGTACCTTTCAACCTGTCTGTATACTAATACCAGATTACTGACTGGAACACATTGTGAAAATGCTATGTCTAGTTTTTATGCTGTGGATTTTTTTATGTAATATAGAACAGCTCATAATGTGGAGAGATGCAAATAAAATACTGGTGCAAATCTATTTTCTTTACTATAATGCCTTTGCCCCTTATGAACTTTGCACATTTGCCCTTTATGAGTTCTTTTAACATAATTATTAACAGATCATGTTTATGGGATTTATTATAACAATTCTTATTTAAATCCTATTTAAATATATTTTAATAATAGGAACCTTTTAAGCCATCAGTCATGAAAGCAAAAATAATGTTTTTAAAGTGCTTCTCTCTTTCACTGCGCCATAAGCACTACCTGTAAACAACTTTATGCAACTTTCAGAATTCAAATAAAAAAGTGCAAGCTACAATAGTACAGCAATAAAGGACCTTTAAATGAAGTTGACTTCATACATCCTGTTGTTTTCCTTTTGAAAATATACTGTCCCCTCTTTCCATTTATCTTCTTTAACTAACCCTATCAAGGACCTTTGTGCTCATGCCTGTGCTCAGATTGGAACTGCCCGAACCTGAAGGGTAGGGGAGCCTTGACAGGGCTAAAAGGCTAGAGGTTGGAAAGAGTACCTAGTTGTTAGGCAATGACAGCATGAGATCTTCACTTCTGGATCATCCGGGAGAGCAGCATTCCACCCAACCACCCAGAATGGTTTGGCGAGAGGGTAAGTGCTTTGTTGGTTTTGGGAGCTCTGGCTTCTTCTGAGGTTGGTCCCAGTTATGTCACAACATGGTGGTTTCGTTAGCGAATGCTGCGAAACCCCTGGTGTTTATTCTCTGGCTACCTCCTTGGGTCATAGTCCCAGGAGACATACCTCCCAACTGTCCCATTTTTAGAGGTCGCTCTTTTGACAGCTCAACCCAAAGTCCCTCATTTGTACAGGAAAGTTCCATTTTTCTCTGCACTGAACAATCAGAAAAAGAAGCAATGTCTCTAACTTAATTGGCTTTGGGCAGAGAACCCAGAACAGCCACAGTGAGTTTAATTTTTCATTCCCAAAGGCACAACCTTGCAGCTTTTTTTTTCACACTTTGCACACTGCATTGAAAATGACATCTAGGGGCAGATTTACTAAATTCGTGTGAAGGATTTGAATATTCGCTCGAATAGTCTCTATTCGATTGTGCGACTATTCAAATATGCAAATTAAGTATTTTTGACTATCGAATATAGAATATTCTGCCGCATTGAATAGATCAAATAGATCAAATAAATATATATTCGATCGTTCGACTATTCGCCAGTCGAAGATTTTGCCCTTTAAATTTTTATTTGACTGCCTACTTTGCCAGATTAAACCTACCGAATTGCAATAGAAGCCTATGGGAATCCCCCATAGGCTTTTTTTCTAAGTCTTTTGCTGAATTTCAATCGTATGATCGAACACTTCAAACGTTCGATTCGTACGATTTTGGCAAATATTCGAGCATTTTTCTGCAACTTTTCGTAGATTCTTTCAACCATACGATTCTGGCAAATAGTCGAAAACGGACTCAAAACTGTTAAATTTTTTCTTAAATTATATATTAGCCAGTTGAATTCGAGGGCTAAAAAGAATTCGACCCTTAGTAAATCTGCCCCCTAATTCCCATGACCCCAGTCATGTATATGACAATTTTAAATTATTGGTTTATTTAAAAACTGCACTAAAATAGCTCTTCTATGAATCAATCACATCACTTAGCTCCATTTAGAGAGCACATTACCTATAACTTCTCACTGGCTAGAGACTTGGATGTTGGAACTGTTGGACACACTCTCAAATTGAATCTTCTCCAGGTAAACAAGAACTGAGGACATTTCCTTCAGCATCTCCATTTTAACAACTGACATGTCAGTAAGACAACAGCCAGTGAATGTAGCATCAAATGGTAAATCAGCCTCTCGCTGTAACTGGTAACTTGGTAACATCTGTAACACGGATATGCCCAAGCTATGCCTTCCAATACTTCTATAACATTTTAAAGAAACATCTGCCTTAAAGAGGAACTATTGTGAAAATGAAATATATGCTTTATCCTACTGAAATACATTTTGTAAGAATAACAAATTTAAAATTCTGTACAATTTCTGAAATAAGTTAATCTTCACTTTCTCCTTGAGACATCTGTCTCACTTCATTCTCTCTTGATGCAGGAGTCCAAGTGAGATTTTGATTGAAAGTTAGGTCTAATACAACATTTGGGGAGGGGGGGTGCTCACTTTGTCTAGAAGATATATTATAGCTAACTGAAATATCGATTTCAGAACACAATCTAATAACATAGCTGACTCCTGCATTTATTGTGCATAGGAAAGGGAGACTTCCAACTGCTGCATGAAGAAAGAATGAAGAGAGGGTGGTTACTGAGAGGGGGATAGGGAAGAAAAACATTTTTAAAAAAGTACAGAATTTTTAATTGATTCTATACAGAAAGTTTCTTATTTCAGTTTCAAGAGGGTTATGTTAAATTTTGGTTTTTGTGATAGTTCCTCTTAAAAAATTATCATTTGAGTACCTATATAAAGCAGTTATAAATGATGGTAACAAATCATAGTAATATACCTGTAAAATGTTTCCAAATGGGTTTTCTTGAGGTAATTATTCCGCCTGTGCGACATGCATCAAGTGTCATTCTCATAGTTAAGCCCATTATTCCACTTACCTCAAACCGTTTAATCTGAGCTCTTTGGAACTCCAGCTTGCTCTCCAAATCACAAATTACTGCCTCTTGTCGGCTCACAATTGACCGCTCCACCATAGAATGTTCCAAATAGTCAATGCGGCTCTGTGCCGCCTGCAGCTATTAAGGCCAAAAAAAAAAAAAAGTTAATGTGCATGGATAATGACTTTCCAAAGTGAGTCCTACCAAATGTTTTTGTTGCTTGGTATTTGATGCAGGTACATGATTACTGTATTAGAGACAAGTTTGTAAAATTAATTAAGAGTTTAGCAAATTAGACCAAATATATATATGTATATATATATATATATATATATATATATATATATATATATATATATATATATAAATATATATATAAAACATGTTTTCCCATGACAGTATCCCTTTAAGCATGCTTAACTGAATATACTATTATTTATAGCCTGCAGCGAACTAACATAACCAAACCATCATGTTTGACATTTTAATTGAAGCATCTATGAATTGGCACCGGGGTCCATGAACATTCATTTCATGGTTTGACATTGTTGCTTTCATATCACCCTGTATATAGACAACTGCTGGTAAATGTGCCCACATAACTTAACATTTTTTAAAGGGCAAGTCAATCCCAAAATAAAAATCCCTAATAAAAGAAAACATATTTCTAAGCAACTTTCCAATATACATTGATTAAACATTTTCAGTGCTTTTAAAGTTATGTATAAAAACAACTGCTATTGAGAGCAGCATTTGCTTAACTCCTGGATGTTACTTTTTAAACAATGTTGCAAAAATCTTGGTTCCCCAGTAAAGACAAGTCTGTTAATCAGCTGCTTGTCTTACAATGTATCAACAGTTATAGACATCAAGGCAGAGAATAGAAAGAGACAAACACTGCATTAATTAGTATAACATATACAAATAGCTTAAAAAAACCATAGAACATTTTTAATAATTGTATATTGTAAAGTTGTTTAGAATTATGTTTTTCTTTTATTAGGCACACTTTTATTTTGGGGTTGATTGGCCCTTTAAATGAATATTCATATTAGTAATAGTATTAGATTTTCCTCTGCAGGCTCCCATCTCCATAGCTGAACAAATAAAAATAGTCAGTTCAAAGTAACAATGACATATGCTATCTTGATAACTCCATGTGCCTTACATTGATTTCACATGCATAAAAGATATAATCTCAAACAATCCCTAATGACTAACAGGCAGGACACAAAGAAAAAAGGCAGTGCCATGATGACATAAATGTCACTGCTGTAAAGCCTGAAACATGCCATCTGTATGCTGTTCATCTATAGGTGCTAGGACTGATGAATAACACATTTGCAAGAACATCACCATAATGATGTATCACATAAACATCAGGTGTCAGCTAAAAGTCAACATAAAACCAGGGTTAGGCAGAGGGACCACCCAGTAATTATTGTCACTTTCTTCCGACCCCCAAGCCAGAGTTCCTCTTGACTGAAAAACACACGACAGTCCAGAGTCTATTCAAATGAGACTTTACAACATCATCTTCTCAACCTGTCCTTGGCCATAACCCTAAGTTGTGTGTATGCGAAGTGGAGTGAAATCAGAAAAGGCCCTATTTTTGCTTCATTGTACTTATGCTCTGTCCAGAACCACAGCAAAGATGCCACAGGGAGGAAACAGGAGGAGAGTCTAACAATTTGGCCTTTCTTTGTCCTTTAATGTATCTAATTACATAGAAATATTACAACTCCCCCTGCAGAAAAATCTTTGAACGGGCCTGGCATACGGCAATCCCTACCCACCTCCCAACTGCCTACTCCCTGTTAGCCCACTTCTACTCCCCACCACTCTCTTGCCTCAGTGCATCTTCCCTCCCCTGAGTCCCTGCTCAAATGTAAACAAGCTGCTGGGGATGGAATATTTAGCACTATAGAGTAAGTGGACCCCGCAGTCCCAGCCCAACTGTTCCTCTATAATTACACCACTGATTTAACTTTAAAATCATGGTAGTCAATCCTTTTTCAGTTATTACTCAGTATTTAAGAATCTGCAGTCTGAAAATTGATGTCCATGTCCACGTGACATAGGGTTCTAAGTTTTGCAGACACCGCCGACCTTTGCTTTGGGCAATAATTTACAGCTTCAGCCTTTTTTGCTTTTCATCATTTAAATGTAGCTTGGATGCAATACAGGTCACACATTCATCATTGTTTAATAATTACAGACATTAATGATATAACCTTTACAAGCTAACAGCATCATCCCATTTCTGGTTTTTGAACAGCAGGTTTGGAGCCCCATGTTCTAGAGGAAGGGTTGTCCATCCTGCAGGCCTCCAGTTGTTGATAAACTTCCACCATTCAATATTGAATGGGGTATCCTGGGATTGTCATTCTCTTAGGGCCATAGGCTGGAAAGCCAGTTCTAGAACACAAGCAATGTTGTTTCTTCTACCTCTGCCATTTATTGAAGATATGAGATTCAAACCTGTAATGCTAAAGCCCAGAATGCATTTGTTTTTATGTTCATGCATCTCCACGGATGCTATGTTGTACTGGTAAATGGGAAATGATAACATTTTGATTGTTAATTTTTTTCCTTTAAAAAATAATGCTGTGAGAAGTAGGGTGAGGCTTTTAGGCCGAGAGTGCATTATTTGCTATTCAACTTCCACCACTTTATTCTGGTAGCTATTGATGAAAATTACAGGTTACGCTGATTATTACAAAAAAAAAATCAGTGAAGCAGCAATCAGGTGAATGGCAGGAAGGGCAGAAACACTTGTATTAAATCCCACTTTTCTTTCATCAGCAGGGAAGCTTCTTTCTTACTATGGTGCACAAAAGAGTCCAGTATACAGTAACTAACTTCAAATGGATGGAGAACTCTTGAAATCCCTGCTGAGCTGAAGCACTTCAGGGCTACTTTTTAAGCATAAATGTCTCTTTTGGAAACCCTTTATTCACTATACACACAGAAGGAATGCATAAGAGTCCGCTGGGCCAATTGTCTGAAATGTAGGGTTATGAGCCAGAGGCAACCTGCTGGTATACAAATAAAGCATATAGACTCGGGATTACAGGATAATCCTGACTTCCTAACATAGTAATTGTTCTTGTTTAGTCTTGCAGGAGGTAAATGCAACAATATTTCCATCAGAATTTCCCATAGTGATCCACTGAGACGTACACATATCATTAATCTTGCTTGGGAAACAATGCTGCACTGTATACTTTGTGAAGTAGATACTGTCCAGTACAAATTCAAGCTTTCATAAGAAAATATTTTATTACACTTGACAACGGCATTTTTACATTCTATAACTGGCAGTGAATCGATCCTAAATTAGTGTATTTCTAGTGTATTAAGACGTTCTAGAATTGGATCATGTCACATTCTACAATCAGGGGTCAGTAGGTGATCAACAAATGAGTAGTTGTAAGTGAGTACTGACAACTTGATGTAGGCCTTGTTTTTCCTCTAACAAAAGAATTTGAAGTGTGCATAATCCTTGCCATTATTTGCCAGCAATACATTTACTGACTGAGAGAGCTACAATAAATTTACATTCAAACACTGAGCGAGCTGGTAACACACAAGACACCTAGAAAAAAATCTCATGCTTTATTTTGCTGGCTAGGTTTTATTGCTAAAAGCAACACACTTTGGAGAGATGCTGCAAATATTTGCTGTCATTCTGTCCATCATCTGGAGATTTACTGCATGGGATCAAGCTCTGTAGCCCATATTTGTTACTAGCCAGGCTAACTGTGAATCACATACATTTTCCAAATAAACTGTCAAACAGTCAATCTGTCATCCTAGAGAATGCCAGTCTTGATCTTTGGCAGGATGGCTGACAATACCTGTTGATTTCTGACAAGTTAGAGTGTCACTTATTACTAGAAAATGACATCTTTCTAAATAACTATCCTTCTGTCTATAACTCCCTGACTAGTTTGATATGTTCAAGTTCATATTTTGCATTCATTTTGCCATCTGAACTATTTCAGTGTTGCTTTACCTGTTCCTTTAAAGGAATACTGCCACCCTTAATTAAATGTTCAGTGTATATGTATTTTCCTTCTGCTATTAATTGATGGGTACTATCTGTTATCTTGCCACAGTCCAGTCAATAACTGATGTTATTTGTGTGCTCTTCAAGTTGTCATTTTATTACCTCAATAACTATTACTATACCTTGTATTTAAAGTGATACTGACACTAAAAAATGAATTTTAACATATGAATGTACATTAAGGGGCAGATTTACTAAGGGTTGAATTTGAGGGTTAAAAAAAAACTCAAATTCGACCATTGGAATTGTATGGAAATAAAAATCCTTAGAATTTTAACCATTCAATCTAATTATTCAATTCAATCAAAAATAAAGAAAACCAATTCGGTAGGTTGAAACTGGCAAATTAGGCAGGCGAATAAAAATTTAAAGGGAAAGTTATTCGACTGTCGAATATCGAATAGATTTTTATTCAAATTATTCGAATCGCTTGATTCAATTGAAATTTCAAAAGTCAATGGTCGAAGTGTCTTCAAAAACATTTGAAAATTTGAATTAGAATCTTTTTGAAAATTAGATCAAATTTCGAATTATTCATGTGAATTTTGTAAATCTGCCCCTAAATGTTACCTATAGGTCATGTTGATCATTTTTTGCAGAGAGGTTTGTTTTTGTATATAATTGTTAGTTGAAGTTCCTAAACCTGATTCTCTGAAACTCTGACACACTGACTTTGCCAACCTGGCTGTCCCATCTCAGCCTGTTAGTTACAGGACTCCTGCTGCACAAATATGGCAGCCCCCTCATACAGGAACATGGGGGATCAGACAGGTAATGTAAAAGCATCATGCAAATACTTTATGGCAAAGTTAGAAGTAGCTTTCAAAGCCAATATTATAACAGATGTAAAAAAAGAGTTTAATTTCAAGTGTCAGTCTCTCTTTAACAGTGTGGGAATATAACATAAGAAAAATAAGGGGTTAAAGGACTAAGAAATACACACAATAAAAGCCTAAAGTGGTACATTCCAAGTTTTTATAGCAAAATGCCATTATTACTTTAAAAGACTTCTTGATACTAATCCAGCCTTTTTAACAACACTGTCCACAGACCCCTTATTAATTACTTATGTCAGCCTCAGCAATCGTGCTATAGCAGTGTCATCCCCCTTGCAATAAGTAAGTTATTCAATTAAGCATTCTTAATTATTTCTTCTCTCTACAGTAAGCAAAACAACTGTAGGTTACTATCAACTGCCCTTTTGCTTTCCTTAAAGTTCATGGAACACATTTTATTTGAGTCACCTTTTCCTGAAGGATCTGCTTCTCCTTTTTAGTGTCTTCCAACTTGGTCTGCAGGTCCCGAATTTGTGTGATATCATTTGCAGACTGAATAACAAAGACAAAACATTTAAATTGGATTAGAAATTGATGATTAAATAGCTTTCTCATGAAGATATCAGTGTGTCACTATAAACTGAAATTCAATTATGTTATATAATATTCAAATAATGTTTATTTAAAAAAAAAAAACTATAGATTAGGCCAAAGCTGGACTTGTGTGCTCTGAATTTGCACCTGAAGGGAAATTGCAGATTTGTTAAATAATCCCCAAGTAGTTGCAGGTTAATTGTTTGGTGGGAGCAAATTGTCACAGATAACAAATGTAAATAAATCATCTTAGTTTAAATAAACTACAAATATAAAATATAACTAAAACAGTTATACCATACATCTATTTATACCTTTGCCATTTTCTGCCTATGTTGTTATCCATAAATTCCAAGATTTATGCAAACTCATCAGTTAGCGTTCTTATTTTTTGTTTATAGGAAACATATATTTTCCACAGCTGTACAAGAAAGGGATGGACAATGGCAGCACACATTAAATAAAATAACAAATTATGATACAGCATTCGGTCTAAATACGTTTGAGAGTTCACACAAAAGGTAAGGTATGTATTTGTTCTAAAGTGTCATGTGGGTCTGCAATACTGCAATGGTATCAGTGTATAGATTGAAAATTTTTTTATACAGGTCATGTAACTCATATTTTGCAAGTTTCAAAACATAAATTACATTACTAAATTACGATTAAGGATATAATTTACAGGATATTCATGGCTCTTGTGTAAATATATAGAGATAAAGGCAATTGTGAGAGAGGGAGAAGAATTAATTAGGAAAGAGAAAATGTTGCATTTAGTGCAGTTTAGTAACTCAGAGAGATGTAAACCAGAAACATGGATATTGTCATTGATGTAATGATATTAAAGGCTTGGATGCTACATAAAATTTGAATGAGATGGATAGAGAAATTCAGAGTGCACTTATAAGTAAGGAAGTAGTGGTGAAAGAGGAGCAGAACCAGCTGAGTTAACTAGTAGATCCCTTAGGGGGTTATTTATTAATGGTCAAGTTGATTTTTACCTGAAAATTTTGAGTTTTCAAGGGTATTTTTCAGTTAAAACTTTTCACTTGAAAACTCAATTCATTCGAATTTTTTTCCCACTGAAAACTCAATTCATTCCAGTTTTTGGATATTTCACCCCAAATTCACTTATTCAATTTTTTTCCATTCATGTTTTTTTCTTAAATCAGAAAACAGTTGCGAGTTCATTCAAGGTATGAAAAACCTCACAAACTGCTAAAACTCGACCTTTGCTAAATAACCTCCTTAGTGTCACTAGGCATTTATACATTTGCAATTAAAGGGGCAGCTCATCTTTAAATGAACTTTTAGTATGATGTAGAATAAGGTATTGTGAGACAATATGCAATTGTTTTTTTATGTTTGTGTTTTTTTTAATTATTTTGTATAGCAGCTCTCTAGTTTTAGTAGCTATCTAGTTGCTAGAGGTCAAATTCATTCCAGCAACCAGAAAATGAATTAATGAGAGACTGGAAGATAAGTGAGGGCCAGAAAAGAACAATAAATTATAACCTCACAGAGCAATAGAATCTGACCACTGGGGTCAACACGTAAGGATGTAATTAAGTAATCAACCGCTGGAGTGGAGTTTAGGTGTTGCTGCATACAGATGGGGAGGTAAAAGAAATACAGAAATTACTGTGTGCGATTAACTAATGATCTAAAAAAAAAGGAAAGTGAATATTGAGATTTGGGATTAAAAATAAGACAAAAAGCATGCAAAAACTAAAAGTGAATAGTTTGTAATTAAAAAACAATTAAATTTTTTTTAAAGGCACAATCCGCATGTGTCATAAACAACGTGACAATATATGACTTAAAGATGTGGAATTTAAGGTTAACTTACCAATTATTATTTGTAATAAATAAGGACCCAAAACAAGTAAAATATTGACCAAAAATAAAATGCTATATTCACTTTGCAATATGCAAATCTTCAATATGTAATGCAGATCAGATGAGCTTAACCAAATTGGGCCCAGGTCTGCTATTTGGTGCCTTGCCAAACAAGCAAATCTGGCTGAGTATGGACTTGGACAATCATTCCTAGATTTGATGGAAGGCTTGTAACTACTATAAAATGTTCTTCCACACCTGAGCAATGAGGGCTTTGTGTTTCTTCATTAGTTCATTCAAATCCTCTTGATCCTCATCAATTCTTTTCAAAAGTTCAGTTTTTTCACGCTGCAGCTGGAATAACTGCTCATCTGCCTGACAATAAAACAGTAAGAGATTATAAATGTATATTTCAGCAAAGGTTCAGTAACTATCCCCCAGTTATTGTTATTCACCTAATTTAAAGGGGTACTTATACTTCTAAATTAGTTAAGTGAATTAGACCAATGTTGATTGTGGCAAACAGTCTTTTTAGCCTGCCTGGTTATTTTGTGTACAAAAAAGGGCAAACAGTAAAAATAATTGTACTTTAGTTCTGCTAATTTTTGGAAGTGGACCAATTTGCTATTTCCAGTTAAAATCTTCTAGCAAGGGAAGTAGCAAAGGTAATAACAAAACAATGATCCATTAGTGTTTTTTTTATAAGAAAATATGGATTTTTTATACTTAAAATAAGAGGCCAATTGCATTTTCAAGTTCCATTTATTTTTATTACATCTGCGTATATAGATCCTTTGAATTTTGGGTTTTGTTCTTAATGGTTTGTGCATCTATTATGAGCAAATGGACTAAAGATCATCAGCAACTTATCATGCTACATTCTTTCATTTGGCAATGATGCCACTTCCTGGCTGATTGTCAACCAATTAGCCAAGGCTTATTTTCTAGGGCATGTAACAATATGAAAGCAACAACAAATCCGGAGATGGTCATTTGCATTCAGTCATTAAATTAACAAATTATGGAAGATCTGTCTTAAACCCTGGTATATAAAGTACTTGACATTATTGACTGTAATGATTATGCATTAATTATGTAGCAAGTTGGCATTATAACCTTAACATGTCAAAGGGAATTCAGTAAATGAATATGCAAAAATAACATTGATCTTTTGATTCAGGTAATATACAACCATTTCCATCAGGTTGCATTATCAATGACACTGCTTTTATTATTGCATTAATAAAATGTTCTATTCTGTATAATCGATGTGTCAATGATGGCTTTATAACTTTGACTGTGAAAATAGAAATAGAAAAGTGAACAGAATATAGTATTAAGAATGATCTCCTGTAAGTATAGTTGGAGACCATTCTTATATAGAAGGCATAAATTAGTTTTAAGAACTTAACTCTGAAATGACAGTATTTGAAACTTAAGTGGTATGGTATAAAGTTTGCACATTAAATGGCTATTTGAAAGAGTCAATATAATTTAATCAACTAAGGAAGTTTTTAAATGTATACTTATAGACAATTTACTTTGTTGTGCCCTAGTTTCTTCAGAGGTATTTAGCACTTTAAGTTATGTTTAAAGCTGTTGTTTTCAGACTTTAATTTGGTTTAAATAACTTTTGGAAGTCCAACCTTAACTGACCCCCCTTAACAAGGTTTGAGATACAAGTATAGGAAAACATTAATGTCTTAGCAAGCAAGAGTATATAGGACAGGGAACAGGTTTAAATGACCCCAAGCTGGAATTTTAAGTGTATCTAAGAGATCATGCTCCTGGCTTAAATTGGCTGTGTATATCTTTCCTAGCTTATCTTCCATGGCCCATTCAGTTTAATATAATAGTCTTGAAAGTTTAAGAAGGAAATATGGCATTATGGCTTTGCAGACAAGGACAGATGAAAATAAGTTTCATAGCATGGGCAATACCTCAAGTTTTCTTTCCCAGTGGAGCTTACAGTGTAAGGCCACTATCACATTTAGAAACAGTAGGGTCAGTTTTATCAGGAACCAATTAACTGTCTGTATGTTTTAGAATGTGGGAGGAAACTGATGTACCTGGTTGAAATCTGCACAGACAGGAGTAATACATAAAAATTTGGTGTAGATTCTGCCCAAGCTGGGATCAAACTCAGGTATCTAGTGCTGCAAGGCAGCAATGCTACTAAAAAAAATCACTCATCATATATAATATATGCAGCTTAATAGTTTTATAATTTTATAGTTCTAGAAACTTCGATGATTGAAGATACAATTTGTCAACCTTGTTGCATATACTACCCCACACTTTTTCAAAATAGCTATTACTGAGAATCTATAGAGATGCACTATATTTCAGCAGCATCTATAATAAGGGTGTAAGGTTAGTAACTTTATTAAATGGTACTAGACTGATGAAGATGGGGCAATGGTAGAGGATTACCTGTTTTTATAGTATACAGTGTATATACTGTGAATAGAATCATTGCATTTTTTTAGCAACCTAGCAATGTTGTTAATTTGAATTTAAAAAATGTAATCTATATATTTTTTTTTTTAAATATTACAGTATTTAGATTTCTATTTAACACAAATAAACATGAAGGCAATTATTCTCCTCAGTTATCTTAGATTCTTCTAGTCCACATTTCAGTGGCTGTCTTTCCAAACCTAAATTTTCTATTGCAATAAACAAGCTTGTCCATATTCACCTCCAAATATTTTTAACGGCATTATCCACACTAGCCACTGTAGCTCAACAACCATATCAAGGCTGAAAGCCAGCTATACCTGGCAGACAGGATCTTGCAAGTCAAACAATAGATTACACAATGGAGTCAAGCGGGCAATTGCTGGTTACCATGTTTTTGTTTCTTGAAAGATTCTCAAGCTCCATATGCAGACTATCCAGCTCAATTGATAGAGATTTTTGACACTTCAGCGCCTCCGCGCAGTTTGCCTCACTTTCTTCAAGCTGCAACAAGAAAAAGCAACCCATTAAAACAGAAAGAAAATCTTAATGACTGACAAGATAATATAAAACAAATTAAACTGGGATGATAACGGTAAATAAGTGTGAGGTTTTATCATCGGAATACTAGTAAATGAGTAAATCATATATTCTTTTATTTAATGCATCTGAGGGCAAGATGCAAAATGACCCTGTACCATTCCAGGACAAAATGAGCTGCTATAACATATTCAGCTGTATTATTGTAGTGATAAAATGTTCTGTTTTTCCATCATGTTCTACAATAAACATTCTTAATACAAATCAAACCATCCTGAAATATACTTCAGCAAAACATCTTAAGAATTAGAGCTCAGGCAACTGATTTTACTACGACATTCATTTAAACCTAAATAAAAAATACATGAAGTAGATTTTTCTGCTGGTGAAAACATCTTAACGGTGAAATATGGGAGATCAAAGAGAACATGTTGTTTCATTAAAAATGCAACTGGAAAAAATTCCATTTTGATGGATGTTATACTGCATTTCCTTTTCATCATAGTTATGCTATCTCCATGGCCATGAAGCTCAGCCTCATGGGATTTTATAAATAGACACAATAAACATGATAAAAAAAAAAAAAAAAAAATATATATATATATATATATATATATATATATGCATATATTAATTTACTTGTAAGAAGGTAAGATTAGTTAAAACCCTGTGCATTTAACTATATTTGTGACTCTATGTTGAGCTGCTTTTGAACATATTTATCATTGTATATTACTGACAGTATATTATTGAAGTGTATTATTGATAATTTAAGAAAGCACACTGATTATCTAAAATATATGTTCATTAACCATATTTAGGGTGCCACAGCAATAAACGTAGACCTGCAGAACAGAATTGTCTCAATAGTACCTCACTGACGCGTCTCAGGGTGAATTTTCAAAACAAAATGCTTTACCATCCTGGGGTATGTGGAAAGCCATAGTTCTACCTTATACAAAGAAAGCAACAAGGGGTTGTTCTTTGTAGAGATAAGCAAACAGTTTTGTTTATCTAGAGTTAGAGATTTTGTTAGAACAAACTATGAAAATGTACTGTATTATGCTACCCATCTTATAAGTTTCTGTTTTTATTTATTGGATTTGTTTTATTTCATCTTTCATGGGATACATTCAAAGCAATTATCTGGCACATATTCATAATTTGCAGCAAGGGAGGATTTTGCTTGCTGTTTGTTGTATAGCATAATTTACTCCATATTGGTAGGTAAGCTTACATTTTAGCTGTGGTGATGTCCCCTGTTGGAAGGGCTCTTTTGCATTATATTATTGTGAAGTACTTCAGTACTAAATTAATTTCACATTATAGGATTACCCAGTATATGTGCTCTTTGTGACAGTAAGAAAACAAGATATTTTTTAATAACTTGTAATAAAGCTTTTTCCTGTGCATCCTACAGATGATAACATAAAGCAGCAAGCTTGACCTAAAATGTCTATTCCAAACTGTTGCAGAACATATTGTAAATGAGGACTTTGTTCTAATATCTCTCAGATATTAAAGAGATGCTCATTTTGTAACGTGTTTGTGTACATTGTGTTTACATGTCCCTGTACACTGCACAGTTTATGTAATCAAATCAGATTTTGCTGATGTCTGGGCTTGAAGTTTGCGGATTGAATGCTTGATGCAGCATTTTGCAAGCTGCTGAGTAACTCAGATTTAGATGTTCTTACTTCTGGGGCGGCCAGCAGAGTCTTCTGTGCCTGATCAGCAATCAAAAGGAAACAAAACTAGCACAAAATGCTAACCAGCAAAGTGACCTGCATTGGGCCTCTTAAATGCAAGAAAATATAAATTTTCCCTTTTATAAAGGTTTGAACTGGGGACAAAATAAATGGATAAGGATTATTCAAATGTGAAATAAAAGGTCACAGACAAATGCACTCAAATGCATGCAAAATCTATAAAGATTCCTGAGTCTGTGAGCATTGTACCTACTTGTGCATTATTGTAGAAAATGCAAGGATGCATGGGAATCCTAGAATTAAAATCTATCTTTAATGTGCTAGTTTTCCATATCTATTAGTTATTTCTGGCATGTACATGTAACCCTTTTGACACCCCTTTGTCGGTGTTACACTCCACGTGTGGCCTTAACCTGATGACATGGGACAAACCTGATTGGTACTGGGAGAGACTGGGTACCTGGTACTTACTAGCGCATCGGGATCGGGAAATGCACCCATGGGTGGTCCCACTAGGAATACAATAATAACATACACAGTATTGGTTAAACTGAATAATGGTTTATATAAAATAAACGGGAACCTAATACAGGCAGCATTCTTAACTGGTGGTAATACGGCCTAACTAACTGACTTGCTAGTCAACTAACTATGGAAAGTCAAAGTCCTTTAATGTCATTTCAATAATCTTTATCTTGAGCGCCTCTTTTGGGTACTGTCCCTTTAATGAGAATACTCACAAATACTCTTTGGATACATTAGATCTCTCTTCAGGCAAATACAGCATATTCAGGCATACAGTGCAGTTACCAGCCCCTTTGGATGCTCAGATAGGAATCTCCTTCTGTTTGTTCCTCCAGTATGGATTCCTTTCACACTCTCTGTCTTTCCAGGCACAGTATCTGGCTTCCCTGTGCCAGCCCGATTGAAATGAATGCTTTGGGTGCAGCCTCTCAGCTCTCTGGGCCCACCAGCAGCTCTCTGGCTTCCTTCTCTGTCCACCATGTGGTTCTCTATGCCAGGCTTTCTTCTTTATTCAGTCTCTGGGACTTTTCCTGCCAGCCAACCCTTAGCTGCTGTGTCACTTCCTGTTGCACTGAGATCACTGAATAACAGGTATAAGTGCAATGCTTTTGCATGATTCCCTACATACAAACAGTGGTTTGCCATGCTTTAAAAAAAGGCCTATGTTTTTTTACCTTAGGTATTGTTTTTACCAGCCTGTCAGGAACGGTCAGGAATCGAACCCTGGTCCCTGGTGTTGAAGTGTTGCATTACCAGGGAGAAAGGAATCAGGAACCAGGTGAGCCAGGGTCGGGAGCATCACCCATATCAGGAGAGGAATTGCAGAAGTCAGCCAACTGAGCAGAGGAAACAGCCAAGTCACCCATTACACGTGAATTGCCCAGGACAGCAGAATGACCACCATATATGACAACGAGTCCAGTAGTATCTGTTGCATCAGAACCATTGGATCTCAATGCAGTGAAGGTGATCACCTGGTTCCTGATTCCTTTCTCTGTGGATTCCCTGGTTTGACCTTCGGCCTGTTATTTCGACCCTGCTTGAACGCTGCCTGCCTCTGACCTTGCCTTCTCTTTGGACCTTGCTTGCCTGCCGCCTGCCCAGACCTTCTCCGCCTGTTAATTGGACTTTGCTTTGCCATTACGCAGGTTGTATCTTTCAGTTTACACTCTGTGATTGTGATTTCATTCTCTCCATTAAAAACTCCTTCATCATATCATGGCTTTTGCTGTTAAACCTGCAGTAAATGTGTATCACCTGGGTTATCCAGCATATAGGCTCCATTCACCAGCACCCAAACCTGACAGTATGATCAAGCAAGGATCTTAGGGCAGGGACAGGCTTATAAAGGGTCATTAATTGGGAATGGAAACACATGCTGTTAATGAGGCAGGGGAGAAAGAATATATTTCAAGTCTGTCCAGAGCAGTGTCTAGCATGCTCACCCTGATAATGCAACACTTCAACACCAGGGACCAGGGTTCGATTCCTGACTGTTCCTGACACAGCCAGAATGAACCAAGTTTAAATTGTACATGGTACACTTTTCCTATAGTTAAAGGAACATTAACACCAAAACTGAAATGTAACCTGTGCCCATTCTCTTTTTTTCCCAACTTGAATGGCTGCCACAGTAGCTTATTTATAGTATTCTTTCTGAAGCAAACACACAGCTTTTACCAGTGCATGTGTTGTGTATAGTGTTGTGTTTTGGTAGCCAGGGATGAGCAGGGTATAACAGTGCTTTATTAGAAGGTCCATACAGCCATTACACAACAGCAGTAACTTGAACTCTATCACTCTCAAGCTGTACAGAAAGTACTGTGTATCTGCATAGTGTGCACAGTGATACCCACAGGCCATTTGTATAAACACCACCTTCCCCCTATAGTAGGAAAGCATTTGGACAAATATAGTAAACAGTAACAATTAAACAGTATGTATCTTAAAGTAATCATATACATTCTTCACATCACATTGGTCCATGCAGGTAATTTTCTGATTCACTCAGCATGCCTTATAGGTTTACTTTCTTCAGGCCAATTGCAGTTGGCATCAGGAGTAGGAAAATGTCCTTCATCAAATGGAGCTTCTCCAAAGTAATTTCTAGCAGAAGCAAGACCATCCATCAAACAGTTCATATGTGTATGGTCCTCGCTGGCGTCTCACTTCAAGTGATGGAGTAAATTTAGATTGTCCTTGTTTTGGTATTCCTGATTTCTTAATTCTGACTAAAGATCCAGGCTGAAAGTGCACTTCTCTAACACCACGTTTTCTGTCAATATAAGCCTTGCATTTGGCTTGTTGACGTTTGACAATGTCAGCAGTAGATGAGTTTGTAACAGTATTTGGTGTAAGTTTGATTTCTGCAACATGTAACCTAGTGCACATCTGTCTGCCATGTAATAATTCAGCTGGAGATGCTTGGGTTGTTGCATGGCACGTTGCTCTGTAGTTATGTAGGAACTCTGTTGTAAACACTTTCCGAGATTTCCAAGTAAGGTTTGCTGTCTGTAGTGCTTCTTTCAGACTTCTGTTGAATTGCACGATTTCAAATTCAAATCAGACAAACTGTGGTCCGTTGTCTGATATTAACTCCTTTGGATTAGCTCCTCTGCTGAAGACTGTAGAGAGAAATGTTATTACTGTAGCTGATGTTATATGAGAAACAAATGCAATTTCTGGTCATTTATTTTAATAGTTTATCAGAGTTATAGCAAATCTGCAGTCTACAAGAGCATCTGCAAAAGGATCCACAATATTAATAGTCAGTTTTTCCCATGCCGAATCAGGGAATGGTACTGGCTGAAGTGGTGGTTTATGTGTGATAGCTGTTTTGTCATGATTCTGGCAAGTTACACAAGAATGAAAGGCAGTTACCACGTCGGCATCCATTGCTGGCCACCAGTATAGTTCTCGCAGTCTTTGTTTTGTATGTACAATTCCTTGATTACTCTCATGTGCAAGTTGTATGAGCTTGTCTCTCATGGTTTCTGGTACCAGTAAGTGGTGAGTTCCACGGACAACATGGCCATCTACTAAGGACAGTTTGTGTCTTATCCTAGAGTTTCTTCTCAGAATTTGGCCATTTGCTTTGTAAGATGTCCCGTAGTTTTACTTGAATTGGACATATGAGGCAAGCTTGTTTAAAATCAGAAGCTGTAACTGTAGTTGATAATATCCAAGATCAGTGCTACAACTTCTATGTCCTCATCCAGTGTATCAGAAGCTGCAGGTAAAGGTAAACATGACAAACAATCAGCAGTAACATTTTTCAAACCTCGTAAGGTCTGGAAATCAGATGCAGTAGGTGCTTGTGTTACAGAGTTGACATGGTCAGTTGACATGACAGGGTCAGGCAGTAATCCCTCCTGTGAAATTATATGACCCAGAAATGACAGCTGGGTTTGTCTGAAGTGGCATTTGGAAAGGTTCAGTTTCAGTCCTGCAGAATCAAACGCATTTCAGAACCTTTTCTAGGTACCTTTCAAGAAGATCCATAGTTGGAGCATAGACAATTATATCATCCAAGTAGTATACCAGGTATGTCATGGAGTATAGAAGACATCAGTATTTGAAAACAACTCGTTGCTGAAGCCAGTCCATAAGGTACATGCTTGAACTGAAACAAACCATCATGCGTGATAAATGCAGTGAAGTCTTGACTTTCCTCATGCAGAAATACTTGATAAGCATTCTGAAGATCCAGGGTTGAAAAGAATTTTTCTTCTCAGAGTTCTGAAAATATTTCCTCTATGTGATGATTTTCCATAACAACTACTTTATTAGGTTCATGGAGATCAACGCACAATGTATTTGCTGTACAGTTTTGCAGTGAATCAGTTTCCTTAGCACTGTATTTTGCCTGTGACTGTGCATTATTAGGCCACAGTACTGGATTCACAGTCTGTACATTCCCAGCAGTTCCCTGACTGAGAGTTTTAGCCTCTGCCACTGCTGTTTCAATTTGGCTAGCAACTGTAATAGCCTTTGCAAGGGTTAAATCTTACTCTAGGAGCAGTTTCTTTCTAATGCGTGGTGAGTTTGTTTTTTCCCCTATTTGGTCTCATAGCATTTCATCTGTTAGATTCCCAAACTCACAGGTAACAACCAGCAGTCTCAAAGCTGCTACAAAATGTTCTGTGGATTCGCAATTACGCTGTCCACGTTGGATGAATTTATATCTTTCAGCAACCACATTTACTCTTTGCACAAAAAAAGTTCTTTATAGCAGTAAGAGCAGTTTCATAACTTTCATCAGGTGATGGTAATGTATAGAATATACGCTGTCCCTCTGCTCCCAGGCAGTGAATAAGTAAAGCACGCTTTCTAGCAGCAGAAACCTCCCCTTGGTCAGAATAATGAAATTATCAAACAAACAGTTCCAAGCAGTAAAAGGTATGGTATGCTCACCAGGATTTGGAAGAAAAGGTGCAGGCTGCTGCAGAGTTAGAAGAGACATTCTGTCGCCAATCTGTTGTGTTTTGGTAGCCGAGGATGAGCAGGGTATCACAGTGCTTTATTATTAGCAGGTTCATGCAGCCATTACACAGCAGCAGTAACTTGAACTCTATCACTCTCAAGCTGTACAGAAACTACTTTGTATCTGCATAGTACAAGTAATAAGCATAGTGACACCCGCAGGCCATTTGTATAAACACCACTAACAGTATATTATATGTTAATTACTTTAAAACACTTTCATTTTTTGGTGTTACTGATCCTTTAAGGAATTTCTTTGGAAGCACAATATAATGTGTTGAGATAATAAACCCTACAATGTACCCTGTTCTCCTTTGGTTTCTTTTAATCCACCCCTTTCTGACGCAGCTCTTTGTGACTCTGGTGACAATGCTATAGAGCAAGATTATAGTCTTCTCCTTTTGTACAGGCAAAAGTGCTTTATGGAAAAGTCCAGGTTTTCCATTTCTGTATGTTGATCATTGGGTCATCTTTTCTCCATTCCTTACACAAAGCTCCCATTTGGTCAGCTGTGTTTAATGGAATTTTAAAGCATAATAAAGATGTAGGTACCGAATAAAAGTAAAGGTAGCTTAAAATTATACCAGAAGTTATTTCGAATATTAAAAAATGGGATCCAAGTGAGCAATTATGTATAACTACGGATAGATGTTTAGAGGGCATTTGACTGTGATAATGGCTCTTTAAACAAATTTGTGTGTGTAGATAGAAATAAATTACAGAACCAAATCTTCATATTGCACATGTTCACAGGCCTTAGGAATTAATGCTATGAACAGATGGAGAGTTTGAGCAAACGCTGATTTACTTCTTTTTTTAATTGCAGAAATGTAGCTAATAGTGTGCATTAAAAGTTTCATGCAATGTCTAAAAAATAAACACATGGTTAGGAACACGCTCACCCCATACTTTCAAGTATTATTTTTATTTAAACTGCACTTGGGGATATAGCCTTCATATGATACTTTTACGATATGTATACAATTATGGCACTGCTATTCAGTCTCTAGGAGGAGAAGCTGAAACTCCGGTTTTGCAGAGATTTTTGATTTGCGGGTGTCTAGAATGCAGGACTAGGAATAAACAGAGATAATGTTATGTTTCAAACCTCTTTCTGTATATATTAGTAACCATTATTAATTATCATGTATTTGATTTTATGTTTATTTTCAAGTGATAGGAACCTTTGAAGATGACTGATCAAACGTTCTGCAGGCTGGGTTAATGCACAGTACCACTTATTGGCCAATATTTCAATGAAGTAACCATCTTGAGGTATAGTATCTATTATTTGGAATATTTGGGATCTGGGGTTTTCCAGATAAGTGATCTTTCCATAATTTGGATCTCCATACCATAAGTCTGTTAAAATGAAGAAAATAATACTTAAAATATACTTTTTTAGTAGCATTTGTCATTGGGTAATCATAAATAGAAAATTGTCATTTTAAAAAATAACGACAGCCTCCTGGGATCCTAGGATCCAACGGTGCACACAAACATACCAAACAAGCTATAAAATTAGTCACATGAGCCAATTAACAGACAGAGTTGTGTCTTTTGCTTCAACACTTCTTCCTGTTACAGTTAGAGTTGAAATATTTCTGGTCAGGTGATCTCTGAGGCAGCACACAGAACATCACAAAATGGTGGTTCAAGGCAAGAGATGTAAAAGGGAAATATTTACTTAAATATATATTCCAGTTTGGTAAGATTCTTTAATATGCCACTTAATTTGATATAAATATAATCTGTTGCTCAAATATTCATTTTGGGGGTATAGTTTTCCTTTAAAACAGACTCTATGGGAGACAGCCTTCCCATAATCCAGTGCTTTCTGAAATAAAGGGTTTCTGGATAAGGAAATTGCAAGGTTTTCAAAAGCTATCATATGTCTTTTTTAGCACTGTAATAATATTCAATCATACTGTATCAATAATAGCATTTATTTTTGTTCCATTTCTCTGTAACCAATCCAAATGGTGGTAGTTGTGAACTTTACCATCACCATTTTTATTTTTTATTGTCTATAAAGTAATAATATTCATTTCACTTTATCTTTTCTTATAATGATGTAAGCCGCAATATCAGAACATTCAAGCCTCTGTAAAAAAAAGGGATTTACAAGTAAAATGGATATTAAAATGGTCCATCAAAATAATATATATTTCTTTATCAAATGTATTATTATTATCATATATTTATATAGCTATAAATGTACCCATTTATAGAACCAAGAATCAAACTTAAAACCTTTGAGAGTTTTATTATTTCAAGCAAGAACCAGTCTGAACTGCAAAGTAATACTCCATGATGCTGTCCCATCAGATTCTTTTGGGTAATTTTCCTCAAATCCTATAGGAAGTACTTAATATTTTAATGACTTTTTTTACATACTGTGGCAAGAACATACCTTCAGTACACACAACATTTTAATAGAACTGAAGGTTGCAATTAATTGATAAATACAGCAAGTTGTTATTGGTTACTAGAACTAAAGCAAACTTTAACATTGCTATATTCCACAGTGTAGCTTGCTGAAGATTACAAGAAGACATTCCTAAGTTAGAGTAGAAAGAGTTGGTCAGTCCCCAACAATCAATTCATAAAACAAAAAGGCCTGTTATGCTTTATGAACCTTAATTCCAGGTATGGGATTCTTTATCCAGAAACCTGTTATCCAGAAAGCTCTGACTTACAGCAAGGCCATATCCCATAGACTCCTTTTTGCCAATCCAATTTAAAAAAATTATTTTCTTTTTCTCTGTAAAAATAAAACCTTACCTTGTACTTATTTAATGTCTAAATTACTTTTCAAATATAAAATGGGGTATCTTGATGGGAACATTTTCCCATCAGTCAGGAAAGATGAACAAACAGCCATATTTAATAAACCAGATACAAATGTCAGAATGTATATGGCTGCTATGAGCAACTGAACACCATTCAATGACATGGTAGAGTTCAGTGCTGCTTAGCAGCAGCACTTAGGACTAACACCCATTGGAATCCCTAATACCAAATGCAACTCGCATGCAGGGAGAAAGCGTTTGGAAAATTTGTTTTTCCCACAGGAAAAGATATGGATAATTATAAAACTATCTGTTTTCATTTTAATTATCATTGCAGTTCAATAAAAAAGGATCATTGATACAGTAAATCATTTCTTTTAATCTTTGGAAGAAATAGGATCATATTTTTATTAACTTTGCCATGTTTTTGTTTGTTTTTAGCTCGGTATGAACAAGCCACTCAATTTATCACAATCATTACATACCATTTTTAAATTGGGCATATTGTATAAGCATTTGTCAATTGTGACAAATTGCTCAATTAGAATGTGCTGAAGTAAAAAGAGAGTTTGAATGGGCATCATCAGTCTTCAGATCTGTACAATCTTTCAGAATTATTCTGCGGTGCTTTATTATGTAACTTAGAGAGAAATACAGCATAATTTAATTTATCCTAACATAAAGTGTCTCATTGACTTTAAAAACAATAAACAATATATTTTATATAAATCTATGGAGACAAACATATTGATGTAGCTTCACTGGGACTACATTTAGAGATGGGGATAGTACAAATAATTTTGCTTCTATTTCTGTTGATTATTGTTTTTATTTATTTCAGTCTTATGTTTTTATTTATTTATTTCATTCCTATATTAGGAATTCAATATGTCTTGGTAATTTTTGCTTTTCAGGTCTACTCTATTCTGCTAAAAACTGGAAGCCCCTTCACTAGGAAGGTTATTTACTAAAATCCAAACTCTAATCCAAAATCTAATTTTTTTGAAAACCACAACCAAACTCAAATACACAATTTAACCTTAATTATTATAAAAAAAAGCTTGATTTAATCAGTTCATGTAAAAAAACTCAATAAAATCAAGTTAAAACTAGTGAATCGGTGGTGTTTCACTTCACCGAATTGAAACGGCCGACAGCATCTCGTTTTGGACATGGGCTTTTTTGATGCCGCAAAGTCAAGTCAGTTGAATAAATTTGCCCATCACAATTGTTTGCTTAGTTTTTTTACCGAAACACTAGATTTTGTGTCCTTTTTTTCAAAAAAATAATTTTTTTTGGATTTTTAGCCAAAAAGGTCAGATTTTCAGGCTAATTCCAGTACAGGCCATAGAAACTTCAAAATAGGATAGGGACCTCTGCCATTATACACAACCGCAACAGGTCTGAGATGGCAGATTTTCAGATTCTGGCTTTTGCTGCATCGGGCTTTAATAAATCGAAAAATTTGAGTTTAAAATAAAAAACAGAAAAAAAATTTGAGTTTAACAAATAAACCCTGAGATGTTGGGACATGTATTGTATTTGTTGCAATTGATAGCTAGGAAGTTGGGTTAGTGACTTTGGGCACTCAACAGTTTGGAGAAGGCTCTTTAGTTGCTGACGTGGAAGTGGAAGAACTTGACTGTCCCAAACTCTTCAAATGGAAGCAAATCTCACCAACAATCTTCCAACATATAATGGAAGGCCTTCCCAGAAGAGTGGAAGGGGAGGGCTATTTAGCAGCAAATGCTATACTTTTATTAGCAGAATGTAAATCTATTGGAAAAAGGTCAGTGGTCGGGCTTGGAGCAGTGGCAGCTCAATCCAAATGCCAAGCATGCTAAGAATAACCATTTTCTTTATTAATAATACTGAATGTACATATTAATGTTCAGGTAGGGTAAGATTTGAAGCAAATATGTTTCATTATGTTTCAATATGTCAAGTAAAGTCTTCAATCTATGACTTAATGACAAATGCACTGATAGTTTCTTACAATTGAGCTCACATTTCATGAAATAATACAAGCCCTGATCAAAGCTTACTGGGGCTTGAACTGAAAACCATTGAAAGGCAGTGTGTTTGAGTGTATTTGGCTCTATCAGGTTCTATATTTGGCTATAATGAATGTAAGAATACATGTGATCTTTTAAATAAATGTTAATTCCTGCAACAATTGGAAATTAATTGCCACAAATGTTTGAGACATTGTTTTATAGCACAGCGGCTTTACATGTTGCTGAATATCAGGACCCACAAATTCAGTAGGTTCTCCAGCAGGTCCTGCCCCAGTTTTCCTTATGATAAAGTCTGCGTAGCTTTGGAGCGGGAGTTGGTACAGGAGCAAGAGGGAGTGTTTGCTGAGGAGTGAGGACTAACGTTTCCTTTCAGCAACACTTGCAGTAAAAAAGGGGAGAAGTCAGAAGGCACATAGCACTAAAACAAATTACCTTCACAGTCTGCCACTGCCCCATTCAGCACTACACAAGGCTTGCCCTGGGCCTTTGGCTGGAGCTAAGTCCAGAGGTTACCATTAGACCCAGCTTAATCTGTTATTCACAGTGTTCTCACTGCCTGCCCTGAAGCTGGTGACTGGAAGAGAAAGAGCACTACCATGAGGTGGAGCCAGAGGTTCACCATCCAGGAACAGTAAAGTATAGATTAGGGATTTTTCAGCAACTTCTCTACTGGAACCCAGGACCTGAGGACCTCCTGTCTAAGTAACCCTAATGTTTCCTATACATTGTAATAATGCTTTCTGTATGTATAGCTGTACAGTATAATGTGTACAGTGTGACTGCAGATGATCTTAGTTAATGTCTCTTACTTATACAGAAATATGCACTGTGCTAATTGTGATTAGTATTTGAGGTTATCAGTTTGTTTTTATGGTACTGTACCTATTGCAACATTTATTTACCATGTAAATATGTTTTAGCCAAATGGAGGCATCATTCATTTTACTATTATTTTGTATACAGTATATTAGCATGTTTGGGCTCAGTGGATTGCTGATCCATTCTACATTGGTTTTACAAGTATGTCTGGCATTATATTAAGTGTTTATTATTTATCTCTAAAGTGAAATTTGAGTGCTCATTTTCCATTTCTAAAATGATGTTACTGCCATGCATGGGGTTACTTTAATGTCAAACTATTCTCCTGTGATCTGACTGGCATGCCAAGGGTTATGCTTTGCTTATAATTAATTTTTACAGTGATTTTACTGATCTATTAAGGGCCTGCTGCTTTGCTGTTATGTTCTGGTTATTCCTATTCCTCTCTCACTTGTTGGTTTTGGTTAAACTACTAATTTAAACTGAGAGCTCACAGGCTTTCACAGCAGCTTTTTCATTTTGGCAGGTTCTGCAACTTTTAGTTCAACAGCTATGCTATTGCTAATGCAGATTGGTCATTACTGCTAAATAATTACCATAGCAAATTTCACTGCAGTATGTGCACTCCCATAAGCTTGTGGTACACTAGCTTTTATTAAATATTCATTATGTATTCTTTACTACATATTGTTTGGTTAATGCAGTACTGAATATTAGGCTTTGATGATTCTAGCGAATGCCAAAGCCCCTGTGTATGAGCCCCTGTGTACCTGAAAGGCCAGGGCCTGCTGATTATCCATACTGTGATTTTACTGTGCAGTTCATTTTAGCCATTATTAAAAGAGATTTTATAAGCCTCAGTATATTTTTCAAATTATTTTATTGCTAGGTGTGTTGTGATTGCAATTTTCCTCCATTTTTCATTGATCTTACTGGCATGTCAAGGGTTATGCAGTGTTTATAATTTCTTTTTTACAATGACTTGCAGGCAGGTTAAGGGTCTAATTTATTACTGTTTTGGGATTATTTTCGTTGAACTACAAATACCAGCTCCCAGGTCCCAGTTCAAACAACAGCTAAAAGGGCCTGCAAGATGACAAAATGTATCACACTAGATTTCACCCAATATATGCTGTTCCAATCTCCAGTGCCACAATTTTGAACTTCATACAATGTTCATTATAGGATAGGTATGCTTTTAAAATAAGTAAATTTAAAATTGATGAGTGCTATTCTAAGCACATTTGCAATTTACATTCAGACTTTAAGGGGGTTTATCTGATATAAGTAATTCTAAAACAACTGGACTTGCTGAGTAATTATTGAAGACGTTTTACTTCTCATTCGAGCAGCTTCTTCAGTTCAACATTTAAGGGGGTTATTTATCAAAGTTCCAATTGTAGAGCTGTGTGATCTTTTTTTTTACCTAAAATTAACTCATAAATCAAATGTTTTCTAATTTAAGAAATCTCAAATGGAAAAAACTTGAATCAGCGAGTTTGAGGTTAACAAACTGAAAACTCCCATTTCAGTGAAAAAAATCTCAAATAGCATGAACGGATTAAGTCTTCAAGCAGAACTCGAACATCATGAAGGCTATTAACATCTTCAAATGTTCAAGGGATCTCTGCCAGTAGATTTTTTAGCAAAAAACTACATCGAAAACTCGATTTTTTTGTGGAAAACAACTCCACCTTTATTTAAAAAACACTCTAGTTCTGGCTCTTTAAATCTCGGGGGCCCTGCAAAGGTTGCTGCGATTGGGCCCTGCAGTTGGTAAGACCAGCTTTGGTCTGCAGAGCCCGAATATGCTTGGTTTCTTCTATAAGAGGCTCATTATGAAGTTTAAAAAGTTTTCTATAACAAAAGCAGTTGTTATGCCACTGAGAGAAAAGCTTGAGACAAGCTGCATATTTTTTTTTTTACATTAAGCAGCCCTGCCCACATAATAACTTGTTTCTACTGATATTTTTCTTTTTGGTTTTCCAATACCGGAACAACTGCTTTTTGAAAACCACTTAACAGTAGCTATTGTGTAAAATGTATAAAATGATCTGTTTGCTTCAGGTAACTTTGTTTTCTTGCTCGTAATACAATGTTGTATAAAAAAAATACTTGCCTGAAATAACCAACTTCAAAACAAGTTTTTAAATGAAAAATATCAAGAGAGGGAAGCGAATAGAAGAAATAGCTTATTTTCTTCTAGGAAAATAGTGGAAAAAAACATTGTTTACTTGCTTTTTGGGTTAGCCTAAATCTTTTACATTCTCTTTTTCTCTATACTAGTCATACAGAATTTTACCGACTCTTAAATTGTTCTTATCACGGGTGGTAACATTGTAATAGAGACCCTTGGTGTTGAAAACTGTTGATGATGGTGCAAATTGGGGAAAAACTGTTTACCCAAGTCTTAGAGACTCAGGGTAGTTTGTTTTGTTTCTGGCTACTGTAGATCACAGAATAGTATTCATAGATAAAACAGAATCCACTGATCTTGTGCACCAGTGGTACAACTTTCACTTCAGTGGAAACAAGTATAAAGCTATATATATGGCAGATGCTTTAAAGATGCTGCCTCCCTAAGAAATAAATAGTCAGTCAGGAAAAATAAACTTCTACACCACGGATGCCTAAAAGGTAGATTGGTATCTACAAGTAGACCTTTAGCTGTTGATCAGCAGATCTCAAGACTCACTGACTAAATTACCCTCCTATTTCATGTTTTTCATTCATATATTGATTATGTTAAGGTTACAGAACAAATAGTTGTTATAGTATATAGCAATATACACTTTCTTATAAATCAATATTTAAGTAATATATTCCATGGAACATAATGCTAACAATAGTATTATGGATGTAGATCATAATAGGACAACATCACTAAAAGAACACCTTGCATTAGAAATGTATGGGCACTCCTGACTTATACTAAATACATTATTTAAATCTTAATTCTTTGAATCTTGGAATTCACAATCATAGCAAGCAAGTAGGAGCCAGTTTGTGCACACTGTTATTGAGGCAAGCTCTGCATCATGCCAAAATCTTGTTTATGTGCCAGATTTGGGGGACCTGGTGTGGTGTCCATGCACTGGTTACACAATTAGATGGTAAGGAGGAAGAGGGAATGTGGTGAATGCAGTGACATTTAGGAAGTGCTGAATGGAAAGTGAAAGTAATTGCCTGTCCTGCCTCTATGTCTGAGGCATCATTATTTGATTGACAGCTGAGACTTTTAAGCAAGTTTATAATTGGCATGGATGTTTAAATTAAAGAAGATTGAGTGTTTAATGTTTTATTTGAAAATACCTTTATTATTATTATTATTATTAATATTATCATACAGCTTTTGGGCCCACTTTAACATTGTCCATTCCACTTGCAGTATGTAGAATATAAGACTTTATTTCTATCTATTTTCCTTCTCTTCTGTAGTGTATTCTGTTTGCAGTTAATGTCCTTCACTAAGCAAAGGTGAAGGTTACTTTCCCAGTACAGAATTAGCTTTTTTCATGTATGCTTTTTGGAAGATTTCAAGATTTACTATGTGAAGCGTACCAGATCCTGTACGTTCCAAACAAATATTGATTAACGACTTTGCTGATACATTTATTCCAATGGCAAGTTGCACTGAGAATAATAAACCACAGAATGTGTAGCTGTTTCAGTGAGCACTAGGAAAGGGCTTTTAACAACTCTATTTGATGTTTATTACCAGGTTGTTTGTTTTGCAACCCTCTCTGGAGCCCTTTGTGGAGCTAAAGAAAAGACACAAAAGATGTATTTTCTCAGAAAAACTGCTGAATTGCATCTTTATCAAAGGGGGAATTATTGATATGATGCTTGGTGTAGCAGGAATAAGGCAATTTGAAACCATCCTTGAGTGTTTTTTTTATCTCTAATGCCAAGCATACCTTGAGTGTGACAGCTGGTTTTAATAATATACTATATGCTATTACCTTATAATAAACAGATTCTGCTACCATCAAGTTACTGTATCTCAGAATGACACAGTATTTGCTTTAACACATAGTTCCAAATGAACATTCTGCCATTTCTCATGTCTTTTCTTCTCTCCTGTGAGACAGGTGCAGTTATCTGCCATTTACAGATTCTTCAGCAGAACAGATTCTTACTCTTACACAAAATTAATGTCTGCTTTTTTTAATTCCATTAATGACGTTTATTATTGTATAATTGATCTTTGTATGTGCAAATTATTGCTTTTCGGGTTCACTCAGCTGTATCATATAATATTTTCTGTCATTCGTATCTGTGATTCCTTCTTTGAATGAAGGGATAAGTAGGCTGCATCTATACACTAACATTTTTACATTTTCATCATGCAGGATTTCTTTGTTAAAAGTCCTGCTTAATAATGTCTGATCCTTCCATGTGAACAGAGAGTTCACATCTTGAGTACATTTGAGAACTCATTTGTGGATGCAAGTGTTGCACAAATATAGTCACACTTGAAGGGACAGATTTACTAAATTCACATGAAGGATTTGAAGTTCGAGCGAATTTTCAAAAACTTTCTAATTCAAATTTCCGAATGTTTTTGAAGACCACTTCGACCAGTGAATTATGTAAATTTGATCGAATGAATTGAATAAAATTTCATTGGAATATTTGACAATTCTACTGTGAAAGTACTTCCCCTTTAAATTGGGTTTCAATAATTTTGATCGAATAAAAAATATTCGATCGATCAAAAAAATTGTTCGAATCGATTGACCAAAATCCTTCGAATTACTTCCCTACCTATTCACATGGTGGAATTTCAAATTTTTTTCAATTCGAAATTCGACCAATAGTAAATCTGCCCCTTGTTGTTTTGAAGTCATTCGTTAATGCTAATTGTGTCCAAAGAAGCTCCTTATGATAAGATAGCTAAGTCTCCAGCAAGAAGTATAACAAAATAAAGTAACCCTAGCAGAATCTTAAACATTAGTCTATAAAATGAAACTCAGGTCAAAACCTAAAGAGAAAGCTGTTCTTACTGTACATGTTACTTTCACTTAAACTTAAAAAAGAAATGGAATGTAAAATTGCAAGGGGCTAACTTTAGAATATTTCTTTTATTCCATTTCAGAGGTATTACGTTTTTATCAGCTGCCAATATAATGATGTTTGTAACAACAGTGCTACTTCTTTTCATGTAAATGTACAGTCAACAACAGTCAAAAAGATATACCTTTGGAAAAGAGAAATGCTGTGAAGTTGCTCTGCTCAGGAAGGAGATGGGGAAAAAGCATCTGCAGCTCCTGATGTCTATCTGGAGTTATACCTTTCTTAGAGATATTGCTAGGGCAATGGCACAGAGAGATAGAGCAACTAGGCAGCACTGTGTGCCATTGTCCATAGGGAAACTGACATAATTTACCTATTGTAATAATAATTTGTATATTGAAAATAATTGTGCATATTGTCATATCATTTTGTCAAGTTACAGCATCAAGGGAATATACAGTGCATCTTTGGAAAGTGCCAAAAATATTTTAGAGACTTTGTATTCAGTTTTGCAAGCAGTTCTTGGGACATGTTTGTATAGGGCAGTTCTATTATTTCTCCTGTAAAAGCAAATTGTTCTTTGCTCCCATTAGATACACCATACAACATTTTATTCCCTTTCTGTTACAGAACAGAACTAAATTCTATTTTCTTTTCAATCACTACTGCCAACTGTTAGTCTGTCTCTCACAAATTGACTTGGCCTATTGATTTGAGGTTACTCAAATTTGCCCTGCCTTTGAGAGAAAACTTCTGAGCAACAACCAGTAATACTGTACAACATTCGGGAAAAATGTTAAAACTCTGCTGTTTTGACATTTCAGAATATGTACCTGAATTTTTTCAACCAAAAAACTGATGCTGAAAAATTTAGATGGATTTAAATTAATTTTAGTGTGGAAAAATACAGCAGCTACTTGAAATTGCCCCAGGGTCTGTGTTGTTTAGTGATGGGCGAATTTATTCGCCTGGGCCGAATTCGCGGCGAATTCCCGCGATTCGCCGCTGGCGAATAAATTCGTGAAATTTCGCAAAAAAAACTAGTCGCACGTCGTTTTTGACGTGACGTGTCGAGAACGACGCGACGCACGCCGAAAATGATGCAACTCGTTTCGCGAATTTTTCGCCGATTCACGAATTTCTATAGAAATCTTCTAGAGATTCGCCCATCACTAGTGTTGTTAAGAGTAAGGTGGGTAATTGGATATGTATGCCATTTTCCTATTTCTACGAGTCGCGCGTCGTTTTTGACGCGACTCGTTTCGCGAATTTTTCGCCGATTCGCGAATTTCTCTAGAAATTCGCGAATCTTTCGGCGAAGCGAATCGCGGGAGATTCGCCCATCACTAGTGTTGTTAAGAGTAAGGTGGGTAATTGGATATGTACGCCATTTTCCTATTTCTACCCCACAAAGTAAGTTTGCAAAAAGTATATATTAGTTTTAGTCCATGAAATAATAAGCATAGCAGCTGATGCTCAAAGAAAAAGCTCAGTTTTTTTTTTTAATATCTTACTTCAGGCTGTAATGTGGACACATCACATTTCTAGGAATCTGTATGGGTCTTCCCAGTGCCCTGGAAGAATTTTAGCGCCTTGTAGTAAAAGGTTCACTTTAGGTATCCAGCAATAATTAGTTGGACATTTCATTATGAGCAGTGCTATTACAGTCTATTCATTTTAATCATGATTTTTGGACATTCTTTGCAACTTATGCTTATACTTACTTAACTAATAATACTTATTTTTATACCCTAGTTAAAGTAATTAGTTTTATTCTATTTGCCTTTTTAAATAAGTACTTAGTTGTGTTTGTTAAAGGAGAATTCAACCAGTACTGTAAAAAAAACGCTATCTCGGTACCCTGCATAGACAAACTTCCCTCCTCCCCCTGGGCGGATGCCCCTCATTTTTTATTTACCCCCTCCATGCATAGTCTGTACTCGGGAGTTCACAGGGCTTTTTACAGTACAGGTTGAATTATCCTCTAGTATGTTCCCCATTGGGAATTCTAATGTTCACAGGATGTGGTGGGACTCCTGGTGGAGTAAACCACATGGAGATGAGCTGAACACTGCTGAGAATATGGTATATATATATATATATATATATATTTTTTTTTTTATATTTTTTTTTTTTTTCAATTTCCCAGGCCTATAGAAATGCTTGTAGCTCCCATGCTCACTGGTATCTTCCAGATTTGTGATGTGTTGTTCTATGGTATCAGCAAACACATCAGCCTCTAACATTAAGCTGGTCATCTTATATATTCTTTAATTAGACAAATAATTTGATTACATTGGTACTTTATTTTATTTTTGCTATGTTATTCAGAAATAGCAGTAACATTTCCCACAGTCGCCTATTTAATCAATGTTTTATTTTTCCCCCTAATAAACTTTTTTATGCAAGTCCTTATACTTCATGGTAACTAAGTAAGCATAAATAATTGTTAATAGAAACATAATCCATCTGGGATTTTAAATGTTTTAGTATTAAAGCATGGTGTTCCACATTACTACTGATAGATTCCATGCATATAATCTGCACAGTGGGATCACGAAAAATCATGAAAAATAAGGGTGATCTATCTTGTAAAGTTCCAGGTCTAGTAAACATATAATTAAATTGGATGTTTACTTTCAAGCTGAAGACAAGCAATTTCTACTTCATATAATTAACACCATCGCATACACAACTTTGTAGTTCTAGATTTGGAAGTTGCACTGTACAAATAAGCACACAGTATTCAATGTTCATATTGCTATTTTAGGAAACAGAAATTGGATGAAACCCCTCCAACAGCTGTTTTAGCAATTATTGGGAATAGCTTTGTGGTAAAGTGTATTTTTGGTTTACATAGCAGTGTGTTTTTTATAGGGTTAATGGAGTACAATTGTTTGAAGGATTTTATTATTGGACAATAGTATTCCTGGTAATAGTCACCATGGTAAGCTCCTTAGCTGTAACACAAGGCATGTATATAGATACAGGAACAGATCAGTTTGTAAGTGGGTTGGGGAGCTTTGAACACTGGCAAGCTGTGCAGTAGCAGATTGAACATATTTATTACAGTTAACACAACAGGACATGGCAAAAAGCCCACTGGTAAATTCTTTTTTTCAAGCCTTTCAAATGTACTCATGGCAGATCAGCTTGTTCTAAAGGGAACAAGCAGCAAATCTCTTTTTAAATATAAAATGACAATAGGGAATATTTTATATGTCCCTTTGTCTGCCTCTCAAGGTCTAACATTTGATTCAAGAAAATAATAGCCTTATAGGGGTAGGTATGTATGATATAACTCATTACCCACTAGCTAATCCAATTGACTAAAACAACTTTGTAAAATGTATTTGTCAAATTGGGGGCCATTTAGGAATGTTCAATATTTTTTACAGAGCATTCATTTTCATTGCAGCATGGAATCCTCACTTGCAATTTGCATTGGGGATAAAAGATTGAAAATAGCTTTAACGCTCAGCTATGCCCATGGTACAGAACTTTCAACGAATTTTCTTTGATGAACATGTTAATCACTTGCAATTTCTAAATTGCATTGCAAATAATTCACTCTGCTTTATAAAATTGTATTCCTGAACCAACATTTTCTTTAGTTGGAACAATAAGTGGTAGAGTGTACATCCTGGGAACCTTTTGGTGCTTTTATTCTTGTGTGCACCTCCGCCCCGGTGCCAAAACAGGAATCAAAATAAATAAGTCAAGAATATGGCACTACACAAAGTTTAACTGCTAGTTTGTGCTTTTGTTGCCACATAACATGTTTCGAGCTTTTGAGGCTCTTTGACAAGTGTGACAACTTTACAAAGAGCCTCACAAGCTCGAAACTTGTTGTGTGGCAATAAAAGCACAAATTAGCAGTTAAACTGTTGTGTAGTGCCATATTCTTAATTTTTTTTTTTTTTTTGTTGTAACATTGGTGTGTAATTTTTCAGTGGCAGAACTACTGGAGGAGCAGGGGGTGCAATTGGGCCAGGGCCCGCAACCTCTCCCCCCGCAGCTCATGCACAGCTAATTCTGGGAGGAAAATTGCATACGGAGGGGGGCCCGCCACCAGGGCCTGCCCGCTTGTCCACCTCTAGTTACGTTACTGTCATTTTGCCTGATTTTGATGGAACTGCTTTCAGATATGCAATTGTTTCTCCAACTCCTAACTGAATGCGTGGGACTTGGCTTTTTACTATTGAGTGGTTTTCTCATATCCACCAGGAGCTGTTATTCTGTTCACTTCTCATTGTTCTGTTGCTGGGCTGCTGGGGGTGGGGTAATATCATTTCAACTATCCGAGAATAAGTCAAATGACTGAGGGCACCTGGGAAACTAAGAACATGTCTAGCCCCATTTCAGATTTCAAAACTAAATACAAAAAATTTGGATTCATTTGAAAATCAATTGCTCACCTGAATGTGGACTTTCTCTAACTCTCCACGATCCACAGATGGTCCAGAGTCTCCCATACTTGCCAAAAGAAGCTGCAAGTCGGCAAGAAGAGCATGTGTCCTCTTCAGATCCCTTCGAAGGCGCTTCTCCACATCGAAATCCCGATGCCCAATCTGCAAAAGAACAATATTGATTCAGAGTGCCACAAATGTAATTTTAACTTTTTTTATAGTATAGATACTTAAAGGTTTAATTTACAAATTACAAGTCATAAGAGGTTCTGCTTATACATTGCCAATACGAAATGGCTGAGACTGTTAAAATGTGTAACTACATACAACAGAGCAGGCTCAACTATTGGTGTTCAGCACAAGGCACATGGGGCATGTAAGGATGTAAGTAACTTTGTTATTAGCACTCTGCCCTCTTACAGCTTTGCACTTTTGTTTGTATTTCTAAATGGTCTTTTCCATTTTTATGACAAACAAGCTTATCTGGTAAGATGAAACCATACCACGGCATCTTCTATTTCATTAAAGAATTAGACTTAAATGATATAAATAAAAAAAAATAATAACTTAATAACAGACCACTGCAGAAGAAACATAAGGTTCATTATAGGTATTAATACCTATATAATATATAATATATTAATACCTATACAATATAGGTAGTAATATTTTAAGGGGGGGGTAATGGACAACTTATTAACTTGCATGTCTGCAAAATCAATATATCACATGGAACAAAACATTAGGGTTATTAGAATTATGGTACTGTGCTGTGTTTTGGTCTGGGACTGTGTGGATTTTTTTTATGCATTTATAACATACAATATGTATTTATATGTATAGTGAAACAAGTCTGAAAACAAAAGAGACCAGTGGGATTTTTAGAAAACCCTTGTGCTATATGCATAGCAAATATCTGCTTTATTTGTACTTAATTAGTTGCACTTTAGAGTCTCCATAGCGGATGGTAGACTGCTGATGTTCCCATACGGAGTTTGACAAGTTAGGGATTTTAAAACATTTCTATATAATTCCTATTAATGACTGCCATTTTATCCAATTAAATATGTTTCCAAAAGTGTGATCTGTGCACTAATTTGCAAACTCCCCAAACACACAAGCCAATATTTGTCAGCTTTTGATTTATAATACTCTAATGAGGTTTCTTGCACAGCAGAAATGAGTGGATATTCCCCATAAAGGCCCTTTATAAATCAAAATGTACAATGACATTATAGTCACTGGTGCAAACCATGGCAACATTTACCACTTGTTCTCCTGTTAAGGTTTACAATAACAATTACATTATGTTCAGTGCCAGGGGATAAGAGGCGAACTAAGCTACAGTAGCATCTACTGTGTCCTATCTACTCACTCATTGCTCATTACAGTCTTACTGTGAAATTGAGTTTCTTTTTTATTTATCCCTTGTTGCTGGAAAACAGCATGATAAATAACACCTGCAATCTATTTCACTTTGCACAGATATAAAAGCTGTGGTTTAAAAATTAGGCATCCAGTGCCTGTGCTACTTTACAGAGGCTTTATTGCAGCTGTGAATGGATGCTAGAAGTTTTTCTTTGTACACACTTTCTTCTATTAATACCATATTAGACTATATTTGAACTGTAAGTGTCATGCAATATAGTTAGCAGTAGGGATGCACCGAATCCATGATTCGGTTCAGTATTCGGCCGGGATTCGGACATTTTCAGCAGGATTCGGCCGAATCCTTGTGCCTGGCCAAACCAAATCCAAAAAATCATGTGACTTTTCATCACAAAACAAGGAAGTAAAAAAAATTTGGCCGTGCACTTGGTGCGCGGCACGCTTTTACCCTTCCCCTCGCTAATTTGCATATGCAAATTAGGGTTCGGATTCGGTTCGGTATTCTTTCACAATGGATTTGGGGGTTCGGCCGAATACAAAATTGTGGATTCGGTGCATCCCTAGTTAGCAGGGCAGTATAAGATCATTTAATAAACAGACATATATTCAGAGCTACAAATATAAAATCGCTTGTTGCGTTGCAGCCATGAACCTTTTGAATTGAAGCATTGATTTACTAAACATGAATTGTTTCAACTCGTTAGATTTACTTGAAAGAAAGGAGACTTTAGATAATTATACAGCACATGGACTCATGCAGGTATACTTCTTGATCTGTAAAATCTTAGGAATACTGGTTTCAGAGGTTACCATTCAAAACCCCATAGGGACCGCAGCCAAACTATGGTTACTAGGTTGTTAGTGCATTCCTAGGACCTTTCCTAGGATCTCCTATTCCAGAAAATGGGAGAAAGAAAAAAAATCATGCTGCAATCTTTTCTGCATTTATTTCATCACACAAAAAATAACCTAGGTATTCGGTGTACCTAGAGGTTCTACTTCCCCCCCCCCCCAAATTGTTTTGTAAGGGGCATTGCTTTTTTTTATTCTGTATTTCAAGTGCATTTCTCGACAACACCTGTCTTTTCTGCTTTAAAATGACTAAAATTAGTGTAATTTGTCATTATGTTTTGCATAGAAACTCTTTCTTTGATCTTTCATTGTCACCATTTCAGCTGTTGCAAAGCAATTCTAATTGGTCCACTGCATAATCAGACTTCATTATCTTATTAGACATAATTGCAGAAAAAGTATGATTTCAAATATGTTACAGCTGCTTCATACATGAATAGAAGCTGGGTCAGCCATTTAATATGTGCTGTCATAACCATAAAATGAACAGTAGGCAAACCTTTTACAGAAGGGATATTTAAACTACTGCTTTCAGCATCTCCTACATCTAACTGTAGCTGATCCACTGGTTTAGTGTTAATTATTTGATTTTGTAGAAAATGCTTAGAGGCCAGTTTATAAAATTTTGGCTTTTTTTCGTTTCCCCAAATCTAACTTTCTAGTGTGAAAAATTGTGTATTAGACTAATTACCCAAAGCTAAGAATAACGTGTTAGTGTTTAAGTGTAAAAACCACAAAAACCTCTACAGAAAAATTTTTGCCATCTAAAAGCTGGAAAGGTCATGGAGGGGATTAAGTTTGCAATTGAATTGAAATTAGCACAAAAACAAGGATTTCAAGGTTTACATATTCTTGTTTGTATTGGTTCTATGTTTTTTCCATTAGCAAGTAATTAGACATTTTGTGTTTTTGGTATGCAAGTGGTAGAAAAAACTACAGCAATAGAAATTTTGATAAATTGGGTCCTTAGTATCAATACAAATATAGCTAAAATAAAACAGACATTGTCACGTTAACTTACACCTTGCAAAATCCTGTGCATATTCATAAGGCTGTTTAATAACTTAACCCATATGTGTATGGGGAATAGTATGTAAAAGTCTGGTGTAAAAAAAGAATCCCCTTGACAAAGGCTTTTGTGCCGAAACATTGGGGTCGTTCTAATTTTTTGGCAGGTGTATCCGCTCCTTGTTGCTCCTTTTTTTGCTCCTTTAAAACCTTCTGGGTGTTATGTATACTATTACCATGTAAATTATTGTTGTATATAACTGTATATTGCCAGTGCAATTGTGTATTACCAAATTGTTTTAAACAGTTAAGAATTAATTTTGATGCCACCTGAGTCTATATTTGTATTTTGTTTGAGTGTGCATAACCTAGTGTATGATGTAAAAAAAAAAAAAGGTATCAAAATGAGGTATCTATAACCTGCCCTGCCAGTCATGCGTCAACACTTACCCTCAGATGCGCCGACTGTCAGGTTTGGGTAGAGTTGCTTCCAGCACTTCCTGTTCAGGCGCTGAAGCACTTGGTGAATACATGCTCTACACGTTTGCTTCTGTTGCATCCTAACGTGCCCAGCGAGTCAATATTTGGCGCATGTGCACCTGCCACATTTGTCTAAATAAGACTGGCGCCTGCATCTCTTAGATGCTGATTGGTCTGCCCTGCTGGTTATTGGTTATCTCCCTTGTTCATTATGTGTTCCTTTCTCTCATTGGTCCCTTTGACCTTAACCTCTTCCTCCTCCCCTCCTTACCCAAGCTGGCTTCTGTTTCTTCAGTTCTTGCTAAAACTTTACTCGCGTGTGATACTCTGGTTTTGACTCCTGTCTGCCTTCTGACTCTGATCCTATCCAAGCCTTGTCCATGATTGATATTCTTGTTTTGATTCCCGCCTGGCATCCAACTCTGATCTGTGCTGCCTGTCCCAAACCTTGCCTGGCTATTGGCTTTGATTCTGCCTTCTCCTTGTCTGTACCACAAGTGTCCTAGATGTGTTCAGGTTCCCTGATGATTCTGCAGTAGAAAGCCAAGGCTCTAAAAGGTGGTCAGGAAGACCAGGGTCGTCAGGGGTGACCTTGTTCAATGAAAGGTGTTCGGTATGAACAGTATAAAAGTGTCTTTGTCACCTGAATTTGCCCATTGACAAGTATTTACACCAGATTTAATACAAAAATGCCTCTTTGTGTACATTTCACTTACATTGATACAGGGCATTTATTCAAGTGCAAGAAGAACAGCAGAGCTTTATAGAAGCTAAGTTTATTTTACATTAGTTGAAGCATCAGCTGAAGGGCTTTCAGTGGACAAATGTTACAAACTGTGCAGGATTTTCTGAAATATAGAATTGCTTGATCACAGCATAATTTGGGTTTTAGTCCAGGCAAGCCATATTCAGTAAACATGAATCAGCAAGTGATCAAAACAAAGAAGTCTTTATTTCCTTCAAAAGACAAAATTATTGGTCCCTTTGAAAAGCCGTGGTTTACTGGCTTTATATTCTCCTTTCTGGTTTAAAGAAATATATTCCTTAATCACAAAGACGCCTTGTTAAAACAGATCTATGCACTGTAAAGATGCTGCAGTATTTGACCTCCCTCAATTAACGAGAAGCATAAGAAAGTCAATGAGCTTATTAAATAGCTATTTATGAGTTAGGCTTCAGAAATGCAGCATGATTTCGACAATGCGAAATGTGTCTCCTTTCCACCACCTTAAAACACTAGTTTTAGTCCTAGGAATGGAGGGGGTGAGGAAACTTATAGCACATCTATTTTGCTGTAACGGATTCCTGCAGACTACACTGTAACAGAAACCGAGTTAATAGCTTATTTAGTTGAACACTTCCCAGACCATTACATGATCGATCTGACAAAAACAATCATTTGATTTCTTCCCAGGGACCATTACTGCATTCTTTAAACCACATATCAAGGTAAAACTATTATTATTTCTATGTATTCGTTAGACAGAGAGAGAAAGAGAGAAGCAATTGGAAAAGCTATGTGAGCTTATTATGATAAGGCAAGTGTGCTGGACTCTGATTAGACTGGAGGAGAATGATGAAAATTCATTAATTGAGTGCTCCATTTCTCCAACCCACAAGCTATAACTCTGCTGGTATCTGGTAAGATTGTTATAGTTTACCTGCTCACAAAGAGTTCCAATCAGTCCTTCCAAATCTTGTTTTTCATGCAATACCATCTGCTTTTCTTCATACTCCTGTTCCAATTGCATTTCAAATTGCCGAAGCTAGACACACCCAAGTGGAGGCAAAAGAAAGAAAGAAATGTATTAAACAAATTAAACATCCAAGTCCTAGGTTCTATACTCCTGTCCTGGCTAATACTGCATGTACATTGGTCAATTTACTCATTTGTACTCTCATACTGTAGTTACTACTTCTACTACTGGCACATTTGCACTAGGGCAGTAACTCATGACAACCAATAAAACATTTGCTTTCATTGAACAACCTTCAGCTTCTTGAAAAAAAGCAACCTTTTGGTTGAATGATTGTTTCCCATAAAAAGTCAGCCAATAATGTCCAGCATGAAAGTATAGAAAGCACTCCTGAATGGTCAGCGTGGGTTTCCACACTAGGCATACTTATTGATCAATCAATGTATGTATATGATCAATGTATGTAGCCAACCCTTCTTATCAAGATGATATCAAGATGATTTTGTCTTAGCAGACATTTGATAAATGTATGGTTCCAAATGTCCTTTTTAACATAATGCAAGTATGGGACCGGTTATCCAGACTTTGGGTTTTCTGGATAGGGCTCTTTCCATAATTTGGTTCTTCATACCTTAAATCTGCTAAAACTAATTTAAACATTAAATGAAACCAACAGGATTGTTTTCTCACCAATAAGGATTAATTATATCTTAGTTGGGATCAGGTACAAGGTTCTGTTTTATTACAGAGAAAAAAGAAATATGTTATAATATTTTGAATCATAGAGTAGTAATAAAGAGATTATCAAGTCCCAGTCCTAAAAAGATATAAAGAGGGAATCTGACTGCTGTCAGAAACAAACGATCAAGATTGTAAAGGAAAGAAAAGAAAACCCTCTTTATATCCGTAGAGCTACTTCAATAAAAAGTAGTAAGTTGGAGTTCAACCAGACCCCAATTAAGTAATAAATATAATGTGCTAGTGCAAAGTTTATGGTTCTATCAAACGAATAAATTAATAGGTATCAAAAAATTAATTCGTGTTCACTAATATTCAATATAACAGCGCTTCCTATTAACCAGACCCCAATTAAATTATAAATATAAAGTGCTAGTGCAGAATTAATGGTTCTATCAAGCAAATAAATTAATAGGTATCACAAACATTGATACGTGTTCACTATTGTTCCAATGGTATATCAGCGCTTACTACAAATTAATTGTGCTAGTACATGATTGTGGTCATTGAATAAATTAGTAATACATGATTATAAAGGCATTATTTAGTGCATTGAAAAAAGTGATTAAACTGAATTAAGGATAATTAATCAGATTTTGAATTAAGACCTGGACTGCAGTATTGTTGAAAATGAAAATCGATAGAGAGGTGGAGAAGTCCCATTAGAGCTAACTGTAACTTGGCTGTCTGTGGGACCCCACAAAGATTGAGAAGGCTGCTACCCAGGGACTGTGGTCTCAAACATTAACTGACACTTACTCCATCAAGAGCTAAGCTAAAAAAAAAAGCTGTTATATTGAATATTAGTGAACACGAATTAATTTTTTGATACCTATTAATTTATTCGTTTGATAGAACCATAAACTTTGCACTAGCACTTTATATTTATTACTTAATTGGGGTCTGGTTGAACTCCAACTTACTACTTTTTATTGAACTAGCTCTACGGATATAAAGAGGGTTTTCTTTTCTTTCCTTTACAATCTTGAATATTTTGAATCATGTAACTATGGAATATGACCTTCCCATAATTCGGAGCTTTCAGAATAATTCATCACAGCAGAGTCTTTCTCACACCAAAGACAAAGAGATATATCAAGTAGTGAAATGTTTGCTACTTGTCTAGAAAGAAAAATTTTTTAGAGCGCACCTCCTCATAAAAAAAATAATTTATTTATTACATTAAAAAAACATACATGGTGGCTGTGAAACGGACACCTATTGCATTTTGGGAACACCCCTTAATCATAGGTTAAACAAGTTTTCGTAAAGTGTTCATTTATAAACTTAGTGACAGGGTCATCTACTGGACAGTAGTATAAAAAACAATCTATGGAGAACAACATAATGTGAAATACACTACTATATTAAAAACACAAAATGAGTGATCAAACAAACTGGCTTGCTTAATTTGCATAACATATTAACATTGGTATTAAATTACACCAGTGTGTAAGGAGGTAAAATGCAAATTGTTCATTTAATGATTAATGTGTAATTGGATTGACCACCAGAGGAGCTAGAGATTAATAGTAGTTTCATAAGCGTGAAGAAAAGTCCCAAAAGCGTGGAGACAAGGAAGTTATAAAAAGGTCAGCACCTGAGAAACAGCATAGATGCAACATGGGAAGAATAGCAAGTTGGGAACCACTGAAGTGGTAGAGTCATCTCCCTGGAGAGGTATTGACTTTAACTAGTGTGAGTGTGATGCCTATTAATTGTAAAATGAGACAGGGTAATTAGCATGGGTAGCAATGACACCAACATGGATTGAGTTGGCATACTGACCTAGTGGGTATCATGCCAGTCAGGGTTTACTTTTTCTATAATAAAAACTTTATTGATTATGGAGAACAGTAACATTATCAGACCCCGATTTGTGTTGAAGCCACAAAGACCTCAGCCTAGGGCAGCATTATTGTAGGGGTGGAATGCTACCCAGCCACATTCTAAGGAGAGCTAATCAACAACACCCTGGCGTATGTGTATGCTCGTGCAGAGGGGAGGAATGTGCGCAAAGGTGATAGGACCCTGTAGCCTTGGGGCACCCAAGACGTAAATCTGAGCCTGAACATTGCATAATTAAGAAAAAGGGAATCTATATAATAAAGGCTGCACATAGCACACATAGGGAAAAAAGAAAACGAAGGCTTAGAATGCATAGCAGGTTTTTCTTAAAAATCCCACTTTATTATTACTGTAGGTCAGGAGTGTCCAACCTGCGGCCCAGGATGGATATGCGGCCAGCTTAAAATGCTTGGTTCCCAAAGTCATATTGCAAAGGATATAGGAGTAGGCAGGAGGGGGCTCTGCCCATTGCCCAGTTAGTAGTAATAATAATATAATAATAAGTACATTTAATATCCAGGTGTCCCATATTCCAGTATATAGCTCCATCTTATTATCCAACTGATATTGTAGTCCTATTCTGTGCTTTTTCTTTACTTTTACAAATCAAAAGTGCTTGTGTATTTCATGTGTGGCCCCAGACAATTTTTCTTTTCCCAGTGTGGCCCAGGGAAGCCAAAAGGTTGGACACCCCTGCTGCAGGTCCTTCAAAATCTATGTCTCTTTCTTTCGATTTCTTGTGTTCTTCTATGAATTGTTTTCATTCTCCCCATGAAATAGGTAATTCTCTCTTTGGGATGTTTATTTTTATTGTGAACATAGGTGTGGGCTTTGGGAAAATAGTTAATATTTTTGGATTATCTCTGTCATTAAAAATAATGTTTTTACTAAGGGTCGAATTGTCAAGGGCGAATATATGGCGAATAAATATTCACCAAAATCGAATAAATTTTTTTTAAATAAGTTGCCAGAATCATACGATTGAACGATTCTACGAAAAGTCGCAGAAAAAACGCTCAAATATTTGTACGAATTGAACGTTCAAAGTGTTTGATCGTACGATTGAAATTCGGCAAAAGACAGAGTAAAAAGCCAATGGGGGCTTCCCATAGGCTTCTATTGCAATTCGGTAGGTTCAATCTGGCGAAGTAGGCAGTCAAATAAAAATTTAAAGGCAAGTTCTTCGACTGGCGAATAGTCGAGCGCTCGAATATATATTTATTTGATCTATTCGATCTGTTCGATGCGCCTGAATATTCTATATTCGATGGTCGAAAATACTTAATTTGCATATTCGAACAGTCGCATGATCGAATTGAGATTATTCTCGCATATATTCGAATCCTTCACAAGAATTTAGTAAATCTGCCCGTATGTTTCTCCTTTTGAACATACAATTCATATGATAATTTTTATGGGAAAGACTGCTTGTATATAACCTTACAGGCTATCCAGTCAGTGATATCACTCTACTAATTACTGCATTTCATATTATAAATGCAAACAGACCTCAGACCTATAGACCCTTGTCAGCATAGGTAGTTGTACGAAAAAAAATAAGTGGATGTACATTGTTATTATTTTTTACTAGTTAACTGTACTAAATACACATATACAGAAATTCTAACACTATAGCAGCTCAATAGCTAAATTTCATTACAAGCATAGAACTGATGCTCCTACACATTTACTTGTGATTAATTAATGACCACTTTCAAAAAAACCCTTTGGCCTCATCTATTTGTCCAACCAAGAAGCAGATGGCTTCCAATAATACATGTGTGTGTTTCTTTCCGATCTAGCTATTTTTAAGCTCTAGCTATTTTTAAGCTCTAATTTTATGTTACAACTGCACTGACTATTTAAACACCAAAATCTTACATTTGTTTTGTGATATGTGAATGGTATTGCTAAGCTCTGCAAACTGCATCATGTAGCACTGCACAATAAACACTGTAAGAAGACATCTGTCCTCCATATTCTGCCAATGCCAAACTATTGATGTTAAATCCATTAAGTGCCGATAAAAACAATGATGTTGTAATCTGAAAGCTATGTTCAGATTCTCCCAAAACATAAACTACATGGAGAATCCCCTCTTACAGATACTTCCTTCAAGAAGGATTTGATGCAAGCCGCAAGGAACCCTTTTCATATTAACACCAAAGAAAAGGTTCAAAGAATTAATGGTTCTGCATTGACTAACCCGCCTTTGGCATGATTGTCTGATATCTTCTAGTTCCTCTTCTTTATCCTCCAATTCCTTCAAATGTATCTGCTTCATTCTCTCAATTTCCATTTCAAATCTGAGGCGTGTCTGTTGTGAGAGGGAAAACATTTTAACTTCTTAAAGAGTAATGCAGCTGAGACCTAAGGTATTCATTTCTGTCAGTAGCTTAACATAACATGTAAATAAAAAGCATGTCCCTTTAAAAAACAAAGAGAGAGAGAGAGAGAGAACTAACTGCCTGTAAATGAGCACTTACAAAACTTTCCTCTTTGTATTACATATTCAGCCATCAGCTCTGCATATAGAAACCTCCCTTATTTCATTATACATACTTCCCCTTGAGGACATTCTGAAGAGCTATTCCTCTCCACACCATCTTCTACTTTATATGCACGTTGTAATTAAAATTATAACATCCACCAAAGAATTTTAAATGGCAACAAGGGTACACTCCATTGCTAGGCAACATGATGTTTCAAAGACAGCTTGAAAATACCTAAGCCAGTTATTTGTTTACACTACACAGAGAATTCCCTCCTTGTCTAGAATACATGACATTACAGAACAGTTTTACTCAGCATTGCTCTGTGTCATTCAATTTACTCAACTTTATATAAAGGACATATGAAGTTTCAATTACCTTCGATATCTAGATTTTGTTACCTGCTCAAGTAGTTGTATAGCATTAGCTTGCTCAGTCAATTGCTGATTCTGTTCAGCAACACTAGCCTCCAGGTCCCACACCTTTTTCTTTAACGATACCACAGAATTGCTATCAAGTCCAGTAGAAGACGAAAGTTCTTTGACTTGATTTCCCAACAGCTCCAGTTGCCTAGTCAACTTGGTTGTCTCTAGTTCTTTTTTCTGTAAATAAAATAAAAGTGCTTATTGATGGAGATGGAAATCCTGGCAGATTAATTTGTTTGCCTACTATTTCTCACGCAAACAAAAAGTCAGAACATTGATCATATTACAGTAGCAGATTTCATTATACAGGTAGGGGATTTGTTATCTGGAAACCCATTATCCAGAAAGCTCAGAATTATTGGAGGGCCATCTCTCATAGACTCCATTTTAACCAAGTAATTACAGTTTTTAAAAATGATCTATAGATCTTGAGATCACTAGAAATGCTGTCCATCTTCCGTGGTACAGAGGGACTGAATTTTTTTTTGTTTCTGTGGTGGAGGGCTAATGGCACACACAGGTAGCACAGGGTAGGCAGAGCATGGCACACACAGGGAGGATAGGTCAGACAGAGTATGACACACACAGGGAGCATAGGGAAAGCAGAGAATGGCACAATCAGGGAGCATGCTGGTGCCTCTTCAGCAGTTTGTATGAAGTGTGAACAGAGATGTGTGAATTGGAGGTTTAAACAATGCAGGGCCAGTTAATACTAGAACTGATACCTTTTAAATCTTACATAAGGTAAGCAGTCACGGCAGGCAGACTTTCATGTTGGGGCCACACAAGGAGGGGACAACCCATGGGCCACCAGTTGGACAGCACTATAGCATTGGATATTAGTCTAGTAAATGTAAATTTTAAAGTCATAGGTCATCACAACATTTCCCAGTAAGGCATACCACATCCACACTGCCCTCGCTGTAAAGAACCATTTGCACTTCCCTTGTTTCAGATGAAAGTTCAGTTCCTCAAGTCTAAAGGGATGGCTTTGTTTATGTTGTTCTATTCCTAAACTGCCATGGTCTTAGAAATCTTACCTCTAAGTTTTGACGTAGTTTGCCTACTTCCCATCTGCATGATGTATTCTCTTGTGTCACCTTCTCACGTAAACTTTTCTCAAATGCAGCTTCCCCAATTGCTTGTGCTAACTGCATATCAAACCTGCACGACATACAATCAGTTTGCATTATTTTCTCAAAAGGTTGCTAAATATTATCAATTCTCAAAAGAAATGGAAAGATTAAATAACAAATAATTAAAAAATTGTACAGATGGTGGCAAAAACAAAGTTTGAGCATATATATATCTACATATACTCAAACTGAACATAAGTAAATCTAAAGCTCTGTTATGTTAAAAGATCTTTGTGATGATATACCAAAAGCATTATCTGTCCTTATATAGTTCTTGAACCCTGCTGATGACCATACTTTTAGACTCTGTCTATGGAGCTGCATCAGAAGTTAGTATTTTGTTAGCATGTTAAGAAACCAAGTCCCCTGACAGGAACCATTGTTGTGAGGTTTCAGATGGTTACATAGTGCTCATACGGGTATAGAAGAAAAGCTCTAGAGGTTTTGCAGCTATAAGGACTAGGGTTCACTACAACTTTTCTCCTGAGGAAGAATGCTACTGTATATAAAGCTCTGGGCTTTGACTGAGGGACTTTTCTTCCTATGTAGAAAATCAGCTCTCCAAACAAAAGGTGTGAAGGTTACAATGTACCATATTTCTCCAAGGAGGAATGAAGTTCCCATCAGTAAATTCCTTGTGGAAGAAATACGGTACCCCAGGAGCTACAGTAATTAAGTGATTAGTAATTTCCCATTGGTAGAGAGGACTAATAAAGTTATCAGTTATATTATGTATGAAAATAGAACTAAACTATTGAAAAGACTCTAAAAGGGGTCAATGACTTATGTGAAGGCAATGTGCAAAGATGCAAAAACAGCAGCAATTGCCTATTTTTTTATTTTCTTATTCTGTTCATGGATTGAAAAAGATCTCAGGACTCTGTGTTCAAATGCAGACCTGTGGGTGCCTGGTGAATATAGCACTGCCGGTCTTCAGCAAAGCTGTATTCATGATAAGTACAAGGGGAGAGGAAATATGACTGCAGCTTTAGCCAACCTATAACTTGTTAGTAGTGATGGGCGAATGTATTCGTCAGGGCTGAATTCACGGCGAATTCCAGCGAAACGCCAATGAAAATTCGCCAGGCAAAAACGACGCGACGAAAACAACGCAACAAAACAAGACGAAAACGACGCGACGAAAACGAGATGCAAATTTTTTCACTGGAAATTCGCTAATTTTTTGCCGAAGCTAAATGGGGTAGATTCGCCCATCACTACTTGTTAGTGTTGCTATTAAAAGAAGCATTATGAAAACTAGTGTCTAGGTATTATATTCCTTTAAACACATACCTAATTTTTGAAGTCTGACAAATTCAAAATGTCAACATTACAAATTAGCATAACTACCATGGAAAGGACTGCTGTGCTTGTCTTGTATCAGCAAGCTACATGTACACATTTATTGCTTGGTATTTTACTTTTACTCTATTTTCTAATGCCACTGCCTAAAGTAGACAGGATTATTTAACCTTTGAAAACAATAAAGGCAATTATTAATGTTAAAAATGCTCAACAGTATTTAAGACTCAATCACATCAGTGATATTTGTGCAGTGCAGAAGCTACCAACTATGCCTGGTGAGTAATATTATTGGTCAGATTTTCTTTAACCATTTATATTTTTTCTGTGCAAACTTCCCAACATAATTGTACTGCCTCTTGAAAATGTTTTGATCAACAAAGAAATATAAAAGTAAGTGCAAGAACTGAGATCAGCTGGGGGGAACTCTGCAATTTATTCTACTGTAACAATATCCACTTCAGCCACACCTATTGGGGTGAACGACCCTAGGCGAAATAATGAGACTTTCTCCTTGATGACTTTTAATTGCAGCTTCTGAATGATAAACTTTTGACTTTGTATGTCAGCGCTTTATAGATTTCTTTACTTGCAAAATATGAGCAAAAGATGCACATATTACTATATGGACAGTTTAAATTCATGCCATTGAAAATGATTCCCATAAATTCTATGATCAGTTCCAGGATTCAAAACAGTTCATGGGATAGATTACATATTTTGAATTAATCCACATAACCAAACCACACCTTTCTTTCTTAAGTATTGAAACAAATGTTAATGTTTGGGCACATTGATTCTCAGTAGTTCAGCAGAATTAGCCAAGAAGCATTTTCCTTTATTATTAATCGGTTTCTCACAACATTTTTTGAAATTAAACATTGATGTTCAGTCTGCTATTTTTATTATTGTTTTTATTGATGTGGGTTCAAGAGGGCCAGTCATTATTTTGGAAATGTAATATTAGGCACCATAACTACTTTGAAAATAATATATAGTGCACCTTCGAGACTCAGAAAGGATCGGGTAGAGCCCAAAACATTGCTGTTCAGACCACAAAAAGATGATTTTAATTGAATTTAGATGGGTATTTTTCAATATAGTATTCGCTAGTCATTATTTTGTCTACTGAGGACAAAGGTCCTTAACATTTTTTTCCTCAGTATCACTCAGTCACTTTAAAGCAGTACAGAATATATCTAAAACAAGTTGTCAGTGACTCAGATAAGATATTGTATATTAATCAAATGACTAAAAAATAGATTCAGTGGAAAATGCTTATGGTCACCTACTTATTAAAAGCCCCTGATATTAATGAGAGTTTGAAAAGTTATGATTAGATTGAGTCTAGTACACTGTATAGATATCTGCCAAATTTTTATATAGACCTTTAAGATCCTAATGGCCAATGATTCACAGTAAATTCCACTGTATTAAAATTATTCACCTGCTTCTAATGCCCATGGAGTTCCTCATCTTATATTGCTATATAAATCCATTAAAATTAAGGGAACGTCACACATATATATATATATATATATATATATATATATATATACACACACACACATCAGAAATATTTATACTATGATTTCCACTTTCCATTTCAGTCTTCCATAAATGTGTAAAAAACAAAGTATAGTAAAAGTATAATAAGAGCAATGGGAGTTTTATTTTTAACATTCTAAATATTTATTAGCTATTTGATTTATTTTATAAAATTGCAATAATCTTTTTCTAATGCTAGAGCACTTTGCCACTAGATCCCTAAAAGAAATGTTCTTGCGGTGTTCTGTCAGCGATTTCACACTTCCGCCATCATCCTAATAATCATCAACCTTTTATGAACAGTATGTTTCTTGAAATAAAGATATTTCTAATAAATATTTTTTATTATTATTTATAAACTATATTTATAAAATAATTAAAGACATGACTGGTTACTCAATCTACTCCTGATTTGCAGCTCTGAGGTTGTAGGTTCGATTATAGCCAGGACTAGGAGTATGTAGTGAAATGTTTTTGTTTAATAGAAATCAATAGAAAAGTGTGGACATTAGCATACATAAACAACTGAGGAGTGCACAATTGCTCAGACAGAATTCAGTATGCTAACTGATTTAATCATTTTTACAAGTACAAATATCCTGCAAAAACTAGACAGAATATTGCACCCTAGACAAGATAACTATTTCAGCTATGGCTAAAATATGTACTCAAAACAAACCATTACCTAAAAAAACTTGTCTCGTATTAATGTTTTTAGATGGGTAATACCCCATTGAAGCTGGTAAGTAAAAGGTAACTGGCAATTTGATCTTAGAATGCTGTAATATATGCTATTATAAATGTTATATTGGGGAAAATGGTAAGTACCTGGTAACTGTCAATTTGATCTTTGAATGCTGTAATATAAGCCATTATAAATATGAAATATGACTAAAAAGGTAGAACATACACTCATCTTACTATATTATAATCAATATATTAGATGAAAGCAGATAAGCCAGTGCTTGGTAAAATTTAATTTAAAATATAAAAGGAAAGGTCATGTGCAGTGTGGAATTGGGGGTGGTATAATAATATGATCTTGATATACAACTATCTTTTTTTGTAAAGGCTGCTATATGCCTACACAGGAACCCTAAAGTCAAGCACTTCTAAATCATGTTTTGAGTAAGCCAGGACATGCAGTCATAAAGGGCCACAATCTGTTCAAGGCAAAATGTCTTGTAACACCATTTGTATTTATTATAGGTGATCATTAAGTAGCAATACAAGTATTTGACAGCTTCCACTCTTGTAATGCTAGTCTGATGCAGCTTACCTCACTAGTAGTTAGATGTTCCTGAATAGCTACTATACAGTAGGTACTGTGTTCTGTTCTGTTTTGTAATGTTCCTAGACTGAAGTTGTGACAATTGTACCTAAGATTTTATACACACCCCAAATCTACAGAATGGTCCAGAATGGTGGTCCCCAACCCTCTTTCATCTTTTGCTGTACTCCTTTAAACTTTCCCATTGAATATCTCTTAATAATTTATAGGTTTTCCAGTTTCCTAAAAAAGAGCGCTATATAGTGTATGAAGCCTGATTTTTTATATAGATGTAATGATGTTAATCCTACTCACATAAATTTCTTGATAGAAGGCATGTAATGGTCTTTAGTGCAGGATATATAAAGGCTGTAATAAACAAAGCTTCAATAGTGCATTATCGGACAAAAGCGTGGGGCCATGCGGTTTAATTGCATTTACCAAACTTGGTATGTATATGGGGCATACAATGGCCGTTTCTCCGGCAGTGTCGGTGTTCCACGTGGTTTTGGTGATCGAAATCTTGTGGGGATCAGCAAGTGATCTTAACACCTTCAATACGCAAAGCCGGTCCTGAAACAGGACACATCCCTCGCCAGCTGATACCTGCTTTGTGTATTGAAGGTGTTAAGATCGCTTGCTGATCCCCACAAGATTTCGATCACCAAAACCATGTGGAACGCCGACACTGCCGGAGAAACGGCCATTGTATGCCCCATATACATACCAAGTGCACCACCCCTGCTGATCGATTAACCCATTCAGTGGACTAGTGGGTCCACATCCTATTGTGATGCTGCATACAATATTTGAATAAGACTCTCCTGCAGCGCTGAGCTTGACCCTTCTACTCTTAATAATTGTCTGACTATCGATGGGCAAATTTATTCAAACACCTGTGAAAATTCTGTGCCGTTTTCCAATTTACCGAGTTCCCATAGACTAAAGTGTGGTAAATTGTCCCCGGCATCAAACATCTATCTATGACCAATAATAAGGTTACTTATATTGTATATTGAAATGTAGTGATACAAATTGCTTTTAAGTAATAATTGTTAATTCTCAGGCCTTCCGATAATGAACACCATTAAAACATCAATTTGCTGTAGATTAGCAATTAAGACAAAGCATAAAGGCCAGAATAGGATCATCTCAGAAGCAATTAATAATTCATCCCAAATCTGTCCCTTAGTGGCCTTTAGACTGGGAGCCCCCACCCCACACCGGGAGACCAGTCTAATGTCTGCAACCATCCTGATTGGTCCATAATTGCATAAGTAATGAGAAAGTAAGAGAGACAAAGGAAAGGTTATTGGATGCAGAACAAGTACAACTTAGTTACTTTTAAAATATATAATGCAACAAAATTATTTTAATTAATTAAAATTGCATAAAAATACTGTGTTCTGACATTATGTGACATTTAGCCTTCTACACAGAAAGTAACAAAACTGATTGGGATCAACAAACCTCCCTGGCAAGGAAACAGAAAACAAATTATTAAAATGCTATTAAATAGACACAAACCTCTGCAAGAAATGTAAAATATAAAGCCAAACCAATAATAGTAAGTAAAAAGTTGGGGAGAGAACAAAGATTAAAAGTTGACATTTAAATTAAATCACTTTGAAAAGTAAGTATTTAATAATTAAAAGGAAAATAATAAAAACATCAGAAAGATAAATTATTCAGCCTATGGCATTAATTGAAAAAAACATTGCTTTACATTTTAGCTACACTGAGCTGAAAAAATTAAAGGGCAAGCAGTTACTAGATATTTGTATATATATATATATATATATATATATATATATATATATATATATATATATATATATATAAGAGCCACTCACCTTTCATTCATAGCACAGGCCGAGTGCTAACAAAAAATTTGATACAAAATGTGGAAAATAAAAGCACTCACGGCAGTGGTGATATTAGTGACAAAAAATGCTTTACTGTATTATAACAAGCTTAGACATTGACGCGTTTCAGTCCTGAGACATCCTGATGACGGTTCTATGTGGATCAAAAAGCATTTTTTGCCACTAGTATCATCACTATATCTAAATATATATATATATTTTTTTTTTTTTGTGGGGATTTGCTCAATCGGTGGCTGCAGTGCTTGCTTAACATGAAGTTAAAAGCAAGTGGAGTTTGTAAACAGGACTGGGCCTGCTCATTTATTCGGCAAAATAACACAGTTCATGTGAAAAAACGAAAACAGCTTACTTCAGCATGACATAAATCCAGACAGTCTGGAATATTCATTGCCCCAGTTCCTCTCCCATTAAGTGTGGCTGGCTTGGTTTTAGGGAGCCTGATCTCTCAGCGCTTCCCACTTCTCACTGTTCTGAATTGTAAAATTCTTTTTACTACTCGGCTGAACATAAATGGCAAACACGTTCGCTGTGCAAATCATTTTGAGCTGAACAAAGCTCATGAATGAGCCCCACAGTGTATCATGAATAACTCAGATCATCAAGTGGTAATGCCAACATCAGCTCAGCTGTGATCTACATTAGTAAAACATTTGAAAGCCTATTTGCCAGAAAATGTGTTGGGATAATAGGACGTGAACCTTAAAAAGGTCAAATTGTTCAGGGTGCACCTCAAAGCACTTTTGCAACATAGTTACTCTATAGTTACGCCAGTGGTGCAATTGCTGGTTTCTGAGGTAAGGTTCTCATTTTGCCGCATGACAGGAGTGGTCCTGAGTATATGTTATTTTTTTTATTAATTTCACAGCCATTGAGCTGTTTATAAACTGCAGGGTGCAAATTGAACCCTGGAGTTACCAACTGGTCAGGAGGTGGTGGTAGCTCCAGGGTTCCCCTGCATCAATAGATAGTATAGTAGTGCCTGATTAAGAACAGAAGGCAGGAAGGACTGAGCAATACCGAGGGCAACTATAGGGGAGTGCAAAAAGCACATTTTGGAGAAAGAGTTACTTTAATGACATTGGTTTTAGGCACAACTCACTAAAGGGAAAACAACAAAGTGCCTGCTACAATTGCCCTATAGAGCAATCCTAAGAAAGAGCTGTAGCAGCCATCAGTGGCGAATAATCTAAAAGGTAGACATTGATATTCATTGTATTAAGAAACAAATAAAAAGATACATTCTTGTAAATGTATGCATATACTTCCATTCCTTACTTTCTTTGTCTTTTCTCCAGGTCATGGTTGCGGATCTGCTGGTTTTCCATTAGCACACGTGTGTCTTCAAGGTCAGAAGTCAAGTGTTTGCACTTTCTTGTTGCTTGTTGTGCTGCACGGCGAGCATTTTCATAGGCACCTTGCAACTCACTGAGCTGTGAGACCAAAATGATAAGAGGTTAATTATACTCTCACATAACAGTTTATGTTGTCTAGCATAACAATTTTAATAGACAAATAATGTATTTTAATGGGCAGATAACCCCCAAGTAATTGTGCTGTTCTTGTTGTTTTTTTTAAGCTTTACTGACATCTGTGATGGAAACAGGCACAAAAAAACAAACCCTTTCTACATTGTAAATCCATCACCTGCCAAACCAATGATTATAGAAATATCTATGCTTTATGCCTTTGAAAAAATGCTGCCAGGCTCCAACAGGATATTACCATTACAATTTGCACATCTTACAGTGCTCAGCCATTTTTTACTGAGCACATTTGTACATAAAGTTGCTTGATCAACATTAAACCACAGGGTATTCTAACAGCTGAATGGAGAAAGGATTCTACAAAATCATTAGCAAGACACAGAAGGCAATAAAAGAGTTTCAGCAGTCTAACACAAAGTGCACAGGTATAATTTGGGATTTAAATCATTCTAGCTCATACATGAAAAGCATTTATATGTAAAATAAGGTAATGCAGAACTTAGAAAATAAAATGTATATAGTATAGTTGGGCTTTTAAGGGCAAAAACTCATACTTTTCATGAAAAAAAAACTAGAATTTTTCAGGATTTATTATACACCAACAGCAACAGAACAAGAAATTGAAGAAGCGACGCTGTGTCATAAACAGTGTACCCTTGGTACCTCCAAACTTTTTATTGGTGCAGAATAAAAAGTTTGGAGGTACCAAGGGTACACTGTTTATGACACAGCGTTGCTTCTTTAATTTCTTGTTCTGTTGCTGTTTATGCATTGTGTTGGGTCTCGTGATTTGAAGTGAGCAAAGCTGCAAGCTGACTGAGAAGTTTCTACGGATTGTGAGTGCATCTGAATTTGTTTGTTATTGTAGGGACCCATAAGTATCATGGCCCTTATGGATTCATTCCCTGCCTAGTACCTTCCTTTTCACTGTTGCTGGGTTAAATCCCATGTAACATATTGGCATCATTCTATTGGTTGTAGGGTGTGACCACTCCCTGCAGTGCTGTAACAAAAGTGCTTGCAGGGAGGGGCACTTCCTCTTTGGCCTGCAGCAGTTGACCTGGGCAAATGATCCACTGAGCCTGAAGTCAACAAGGCCCCAGAAGTGTTAGGCCCTAAAGGGACAACATCTTTAGAGAAGTCGGGGATTCAGGGACCCAGTGAATGAGGTGAAGCAAGTGTATAGGATATATCTCTTTATAGCACTTTCTAGTGGAAGTGAGTCTGAGAGGATAGCTAGCAAGAGCAGCTCAAGCTCCACAGGATAGAAGGGAGTAGCTCTCCCCCAGGCTCTACTTTGACTGTAGTGCAGGGACCACAGTACTGACAAGGGACTTCAGGCAGTGTTCTTAAAGTAGACCCATCACCCCAAAAAAATCATATTTTATCACATTAGTCAAGCAAAATGAACATTAATTACACTATATGAATTATTTTAATATTGTTTTCTTCATTCTGGGAATTCATAATTATAGCAAGCAGGCAGGAGCCATTTTGTTGACACTGTTATTAAGGCATAATCTCAAAATCTTGTTTGTGCACCAGAATGGGGGACCCGATGTCTATCTGCATGTCCTGACTACACAATTAAATCATTAAGAGAACTGGGGGAATGTGTGGGGAGCAGTGACATCTAGGAAGTGCTGAATGGAAAGTGAAAGTAATTGTCTGCCCCGCCTCTATGCCTAAGGCATAGAGGAGGGGCAGACAGTATTTGATTGACAGCTGAGATTTTTAAATGAGCTTAAAACAGCTATGAATGCTTTAATAAAATCATTTGAAAAGGACTTTTATTATACAGATTTTTGTGCCTGGGTGATGGGTCCACTTTAACCCTGATCCACATCTGCTGTAGGGATCCGGTCCACATGAGGTACTGACATCGTGGAAGGTGATCCTATCAACTCCAACTTTCTATTTCTACCATGGTGTCTTTCCTTGCTGTATCTGCTACACCTCTGAATGCACCTGGCATATGATATATCTACCTCAGTTGTGAGTATTACCAACCCTGTGGTGCTTTGTGTGTAAATAAAACCTGTTCTACCTGTTTGCAAAGAACCCCTGGAGTCCAACAACTGTTATTTCACATATCTGGCAGTATTGAGTTACAGTTCAGCTACCTCATCACATGTATTATCCCCTTAGCGAAAGCCCTACCTGGTGAAAGAGGGTCGCATGTAGCCCATGATCTATCATCGCTAGTTGGTTTTGGTCTAGATCAGCCAAAAAGGGGTTACATTATCATACACCAATGCTGCAAAATACCAAATCTGAAAATCCACCATCTGAGACATGTCTAGAGATAGCTATTTTAATTTGAAGTTATTGTGGCTTAGCCTGAAAATAGGACTTTTTGGGGGTTTCTGGGCAAAAACTTGAAAAAAATAGAGCAATTTTAACGATTTGATGTTGACGGGTTGACGATTGATTTTATCCAGTTTTATGCAATCCAATTAATTTGATCTGAAATACGGTCAAATCGAGCATGGGAGTTTGGTTGTGGATTGTTTAAAATAAAATATGAGATAAATTCTGACTTTAGTAAATAACCCCCTTAATAATTTAACACCCTCCCTGACTTTCTTGTAATTAATATGCGCATGGGTTTGATACTATTTTCATTCTGTGTGCTGAACACAGGCAGTAAATTTATGTATCCAGGTGCTCTGAGGTCCCTAGACATATCTAGCCCCATGTCAGTTTTCAAAATTAAATTTTAAAAAATCTGTTTGCTCTTTTGAAAAACAAATTGATGCATTAACTGATACATTTTGTAAAATGCATCATGTTTTCTCGTGACAATCACTTTCTATGCTCTATACTCAAGAACATACTTTCAGACTATATTTAGCATAGTAACACTTTTGTATTTAAGAGCATACTTTGGCATTGAGATACAGATTCTTCCAAACTGTAGAGGATGTTTTGCAAATGTTTTTTTTTTTTTATATTTTATGTTTATCAGTGCCTACAGTCTACCTAATATTTTTCCTGCTGCAAATAAATCATAAATGCTTTTAGCCTTATAGAATTGTTAGTTATTAATATAAAACATGTACACAGTGAGATGTACAGTTATTAAATACATCCTTCTGTTGTACAGTAATACAGAATACATTTGTTACCAGGAAGAAATTGTTATTAGAGAGTGCACTGAAATAATAATATCCCAAGAAGCTATTAGAAATAAAATAACAAGATCTATTTGTGAAGCAGATTTATTATACACCCTTTGCTATATCATTTTTACAGCTATGACATCAAATGAAATATTCCTAAAGGACCAACATTTTATAATATAACTTGTATAAAATCATGTCAAGGAACAGGCATGTCTGCTATAAGGTAGATCAACTCGGGAAAGGGAGGGTGACCATTTCATCTGGCTCCTCACTGCCCACACATATTAAAGGAAATAAAAAAAACAATAACCATTTGGAAATATATTGGAAAGAAAAAAAGAATTCAAAAGCATCTCTGTGGAAACGCAAGGAGAGATACATTAAAGAAATATTATTCTCATTTGTACTGTAAGAAAAAGCAAAGTATGCACATTATTGCAAGGTTATGCATTTCACAGTTAGCTGGACTCACAATGTTATAAAATATGAGCCATTAGAAAGGTTCTATAAATAAGCAAAAAACAATGTTAATTCGGCCTGCAATGGACAATGACCATCTGAAACCAAAAGGAATGCTTTCTTTTTACCCATTCTTTCAAAACAGGTTACATTTTAATTACCAATTTAATTAACAAAGATTATTTATTTTCATACTTGGGAAACTTACTCCACTTAAAGCTGCTTCTTAATGGATAACAGGTCTAAAGCTTTGCAATTCTCTTGTTACATTTAACACAGTAATCTAAACTTTGGTAATGGATTCTTGGTCCTTATTAAATACTTTTTTTACTAAAGGACAATGTATTCTAATACTGCTATTACAATTTAGTAGCTTTGTTGTTACTCTCCAAAGATAGTTCAAGAAAATAACAGTGTTGGTCTAGCTGAAATCTCTTTTATGCAAAAATTATGTTAAGTTAAGCAGTTTTAGATATTGTCAACCCACTGATTTTACCTAAAAATGTAGAAATCATATACATATTCTTTGGTGACTGCTTCAGAAACATTTCACAAGCTAAACACTTGCTATATTATATTATCTAAAATATACATAAAATACTAATATATGTAGGGATACAGAGGTTTAATTCCCCCTCTGTTCCTGAAAATGTCAAACCACATGTTTGGAAATCCCCTTGATGTGAGCTACAGGGTCTACCTAAAGCTTTGTCAGGGCTAAGCCCATGTGCTTGTGCATACCAGACGGTGTCAAAAGGTGTCGCGGTTGCACCACTTTTGAATAGCAAATTGTCTGCTCGGCTAGGAGAGCCTGGAGCCTTTGAAAGTTGCTATCACATGGATGCCTGTTTCAGCTCTGTGTGAGCCTGCCAGCTCTGTGTGAGCCCCTGGATGAGTTTGCCTATGGAAGGGTAGAGAAAAGAAAGGATCCATTTTGTCTCCTATTGTTATACTGTACAGGCTGTTTGTGTGCCTGCTATGTTGGAGGAAGTACCTTGTCCATCGGGAAAGGTATTTGGGCAATAGTGCTACCTGGGACCAATTGTGATCTTTTGGGAAAAGGAACATAGACTCTTTGTCTGCAAAGGAGTAGTGCAGGACTTTGCCTAGCAGGGAGGTGCCAGGAATGGACTGTCACAGGTTCCCCAGGTTAGTGGGTCATGCTACTTAAATGCATACTTGTACTATGACTGTTTTACTTTGCCTTAATATACACTTTCTTTATTATAAAGTTAATATGGTTATACTGCAAAGTGTGTTGAATGTTTTCCTAATGGGGCTACCTGCAGATGTATTCCCGGATCCCATTAGGTGGAGGCACTGCCAGGAGAAGAACTTCCCAGTACCCTTTCACCCTGCAAAGGGGACTCACAACCTGCATGGGTACTTGGTAAGATGGTACAACACCAGTGGGGTACCCAAGAGGCCATTACACACACACACATATATATATATATATATATATATATATATATGTGTGTGTGTGTGTGTGTAATGGCCTCTTGGGTACATATATATAAACTCTATTAATATACAGTAGTGTCTGGACACTAAGGGGCCCATTTAAGATTGCCCAAGTTTTCATACTCTGGCATTCATAAAGGAAACCCCACATGAGATTCTTAATCACGCAGGTGTGAAGACTCAACCTGGTGGTCTAGCGGTGGCGCAGCGGGGACGCCCGCCGCACCATCGGTGGGGACGCCCGCCGCACCATCCTTCTCCTTTGCCGGCTCCTTAGTGCGCGCGCGGCGCACTTCCGGGTTGCTTAAAGGCGCAACGCGCTGACGTGATGACGTCAGCGCGCAATGGCGCCAAATTCAAATGCTTAAAAGGAGGATTTAGGTTGCAGCTTGTTGCCCGTGATAGGTTTTGTTCCTGGTGCCTTGTACTTGTGCTGTATAGCTTCTGACCTGTCTGATACCTGTGTTTGACCCTGCCTGGCTGTTTTTGACTACTCTGATCTCTGGAACCTGACCCTTGCCTGAAACCGACCTTGAATTGCTTAACCCTCCTGATTGACTTCCTGGTTTGACCCCTGCCTGTTATTGACTCCGATTCTGCCTTCTCCCATCTATTGATTACCCGGATTTGACCCTTGCCTGCCTGACGAAACCTAGTTATCCGCCTGCCTCGACCCAGCCTGTCTCACTACGCCTTTGCCTTATCCATTTGTACTGTGATCTTCGGCCTAACTGACTTTATATACAGTCGTGCCCCATTGCTGGCCAGAACTCCTGCCTTGCACCTCTCGTTTAAGTCCAGGTGGCATCTGAGTAGCTGAGGGCTCCTCCCGAAGCCAAAGGCGGCCACACCACTGGTGAAACACGAGCCTAGACCAGGGTGCTTGGTACTTGTTTTGGTATTTGGGTGCCGACCGTGACAGCAGGGATTTGTGGCAAAAAATGGTTTGCAATGTTCATATGTTTGCCCAAAAGGGCCTTTGTAACAAATAAAAAAGTTTTTCTGCATTCAAAAATCCTGTTCGAGCTACCACCAGTTTTCTCAAACATAGCAGGTATTATCTCCCACTGTTTTGGGTTTACTCATGGGTGCTCTAAGGTATTGCATACACTAGATCTCCTCCATGGAGCACAAGACAGTTCAAGTTTGCCAATTTTATGAAGGAGCTATTACAAGATCTGTTATCCATCACTGGGTCCTTTTCCCTAATTTCACTAAGGGGTCCTCCTTCCCTTGGAGTACAGTGTTTCGTACTGGGGTCTATTGCTTCAAGCTTCCCAGCACATCAACTGACCCCTGAAGTTGAGGCCAAAGAGGAACAGTCTAGTGCTACCAACCCTTAAATAAATTATAGGCAGGAACAGCTCACACTACTATGGGCCTTTGAGAACACAACTCTCCCCCACAACTCTCGGGACCAAGTAGGGTAGGTCTCCTAAAAATATAATCAAGAATTCAGTAAGAAAATTGAACACTGGTGATGTAGTGGATGTCATCTGTATATTTTACATTACACATATGTATATTTTTACTCATAGTAGTAAAATGTCAGTATACCCGAGTAAACATGTCTAGAAGCTATCTATGTTTGTTTAGGATAGCAGCTGCTATATTAGCTTGGTGTGACATCACATCCTGCCTGAGTCTCTCACTGCTTGCTTATAGCTCTGCTCAAGCCCAAGCCCTGGAGTTTCAAGCTGAAAGAATGAAGTCTGATTCAGAAGCCTATGTGTACACAATAGAAGGAAAGAAATGCAGTGTTTCTTTTGACAGATGTCTTACAGCAGCATTACTTTGAGGTTTTACTGGATTATTGATATAGATCTTTCTGATAAAGGTACTTAATTTTAACATTTCCTTTTCATTTAAGATCTACAGTACATTTAAAGAGGACAGTCTACCTCATCAACACAATTGTACAGAGTAACAAAGAAGACTGGCTGTCCAGGCTGGGTTGTTTTAGTTAGAAAAAAGGTGCATATGATGGAATATGATCATACATATGAATAAAAATTAAGGAAATTATGTTGCAATGTAGTTTTGCCCTTAGCTATGGAAAACATTTTATATTTAAAATACACAGAAAGCATCTCTGGGCTTCAGACAGTTTCGAGCATTATAATGCTGGTATTGTTAGAGGACTGAGTGAGGGGTGAGATAGAGCCATCATATATTTTTAGTCTGTCAGCATCAGCTTCCTCACTTTCAGTGTGTTTAGATGTGTTTTGCTATGATGACCGCATGTCAGTCAACAATCTTGATGTTTAATGAAAGCATGAACCTGCTAACACAGGTCAGATCCTTGTACATTCACAGGTCCCAATGGATACACCTATCACATACTGTACCTTGGGATAATTTATGGTTTTTGTCAGATAAGCTTTAAAATATTTAAAACAATTTCCGATCATAAATAAATAAAAACACATTTACATTGTACCACTGTGTATACAAACTATACTTATATTTATTTATTATATTTCCTATTGTTGTACAATATATGTGAAGTCCTTGAACCTATATATGCCACTAAATATATGAACCACACATATTCCATAGAAAACTATCACAGCTCAATGAGCCTCTGTAGTAGTGAGGAATATATTAATGACCTGCTGGAACATTTGCTGCCCACTTTGAAACTCAGCAGCCGACACTGTGTCATTTGAGAATCATTTATCTTCCAGAAGAAATTTAAATGAGAAATATGATGTATGTAAAAACACCTACTGAGATTTCTGCATAAAGGCACAGTTAATAGCATCATATTTTATTGGTTCAATCTGGCGCCTTTGTATTAATAAGGGCATATGTCTGTGCCAACTCTGACAGCACTGTCTTGAGAAAGGAACTCAACCAAGCTCAGTGTGTGGTGGAGATTCTAGATAAATCAGTAATAAAGGAGGCTACAGAATAGTTGGCAATTTATATTTGTATACGATACCTCTGGTTGACATTTTACATTTACATTTTCACTGTAATATTAAAATGCCATTTTATATCCACTATCTGATGCGTCAGCAAAATAAATCTAATATGTGCAGGTTTTTGTGACTTTTATTTTGTATACCAAAGACCTGCAATATTTTATCATTCAACAAATGTTTTTTAGATTGATATAGAAGACTTTGGTTGTCAAAAAGTAGTTCCAAGTGACATGTCATGTATTACTGATAATAAACAACACATACCTTTCAAAATGGCACAGATGACTAAAACCTGTAGGTCATGTATTCCGATTAATGGTTGGTTCGATCTATACCAACAGTATTGCTCAAGGATTCTTTCACCAATAATGGCAATAATAAGAATATAAAACTAGGCTAGACATCAGTCTGCTAAGTTATCTGCCAGTGCCGAGGACACATGATTTAGCGGATCCTTTAATCCATATCCATTGAGATGCTATAAGAACTGAAATTGTTGCTATGGGGGTTTTAGACTTATAACCGAGAAGTTGGAAGCTGTCACTTGTAGGTCACTACCCAGAGGTTGGCTTCATTGCTTCTTTATAGGGCATATTTACCCCAGAGATCACAGTAAAGTTTAAAGTCTATGGGGCAGACCTCACCTACTTTCTATTCATTCCCGTTGGATTTTAAGAAGCATTTTCATCAAATGATGAGGTTTAACTTTTTAAAAATCCCATTAAAATACATAGAAAGTGGGTGAGGTTTTCGGTGAGATCCAATTTCACACTTTGATAAACCTGCCCCTATATTTAGTCTATATTTATTTTGTATAAGTACAGGTATGTGACCTATTGTGCAGAATGCTCAAGATCTGTGGGGTTTTCAGATAAGGGGTCTTTTCATAATTTGGATTACCATGCTTTAAGTCTACTAAAAAGTTATTTAAACAAGAATTAACCCCAATAGGATTATTTTGCTTCCAATAAGGATTAATTAAATCTCAGTTGGCATCAATTACAAGGTACTGTTTTAGTATTAAAGTGAAAAAGGATTTTTTTATTTGAATTAATTAAAACATAGTTTATGGGAGATGCCCACCCTGTAATTCGGAGCTCTCCGGATAACGGGTTACCGGATAGCTGATCCTATAACGGTAGCAGCTACTTATAGCTCTGTTTGGCATAAACCAAAGATGTACAGTTACCTGTTGTTACCTGTTTTACACATAAATGCAATACCTTGGGGAATTCATAATAATTGTTACCTGAACCTGTTCCTTGACAAAAGGCGAAGAAATTGCAGTTTTAGAAATGCTAGAATTAAAAAACAACCTGTTTACATCCCCTCTCGTTTTTATTTTGTCTTCCTGTACATTAGTATTTCACAGAACTGTTGGTCTGGCCCTCTTATGGATGCTAGAGCCTTGGAAGCGGTCCCAGATATTAGGCCAGTAAGGAAGACTATGGTAGCAATATATTGATATATATTAGTAATATCATTACAGGTAAAGGGGCAACAGACCAAATATTGCATGTCAGGTGAAGGCTTGAACTAATAATGCCTGAAAACCCCTGCTCTGCATCAACAAAAACATATTTTCTCAAAATATTACCTTCTGTTCCAGGTCCTTCCTGTATGATTTCTCAGACTCTAATCTTTCTTCAAATTGTTTGAGCCTTTTCTTCATGAAATCTATTTCAGTTTGAGCACAGTCAAAACGTATTTGCCACTCATCTGCTGCATAAGAGAAGAAAATAGAAACAAAGTCTTAAAGTCACCAATGCAAGAATGATTTCAGATGATTTTAGGCATGAAGGGCAGAACTAGAACTGGAGGATAGCTGGAGATGGAGCTGTATGTGACTGTGTAAGAGCTGAGCAATTTTAGTTTCTATTTGCAGTCAAATGTTTTTTAGCATTAAAGCAAGAATGAAAAATAAGGGGTGAAAAAAAGCATTGCATTTAATGGGCTGTGAAGCCATCTCAATTAGGGGAATGGACTGTATAAGTTTGGCGAAGCATGAGTAGATTTCACATCTGCAATGAAACAAATTAAAATGGACTTTGCTAGACATTTCACAACCTAACAGAGAGACTATACAACTTTAATTAGCATTTCTTTTATAAAATGTTCAAATTGTGCTATGTGCTTATGCAAACACCTACAACCCTAGTTCTAATTTTTGTCATTGATGCTGCATCTGGATATGGTCAGGGTTAAACTGTACTTAAAAAGTTCAATACTCCTGGAACCCACTATGACAGTTGGAACCTAGTGCTATACTAATGCAAAAGTAGTTTTTCCGGGTAAGGGATCTTTCCATAATTTGTCTCTTCATGCCTTATGTCTACTTGAAAATAATGTTAACATTATAAACACCCAATAGGGTGCTTTTGCTTATAATGAGGATTAATTTTATTTTAGTTGGGATGAAGTGCATGCTACTGTTTTATTATTACAGAGGAAATACAAATAATTTTTAAAAAATTTGGTTTATTTGGATAAATTGAAGTCTGTGGGAGATGGCCATTCCGTAATTCAGAGCTTTCAATATAATGGGATTCCAGATAATGGATCCTATGCCTGCAATAGTATTAGTTATTAGCACTTCATCCTTTCTATGGTTAATCATTAGTGACGGGCGAATTTATTCGCCAGGGGCGAATTTGCGGCGAATTCCCACGATTCGCCGCTGGCGAATAAATTAGCGAAACACCAGCAAAAATTCGCCAGCGAAAATTCACCAAAAAAAACGAGTTGCGCGTCGTTTTTGACGCGTCGCGTCGTTTTCGCGAATTTTCCGGCGAAGCGAAATGGGTGAGATTCGCCCATCACTATTAATCATAAGAACTATTTTATTGTGTTCACCATACTTTCTTTATCATAATAATTGCTTATAGGTACATGCATGTGAAGTCTCAGTTGTCATATTACTTACTTTGCCAGAAGCTACTGTACATTTATTTTCTTCTTTAAATAGAGTTACTACAGCATAGGAAAAGTTGTTGTAATAGTCACTTACCACTTCCTGAGCTTCCTGTGCTAAGTTCCCTAAGTTGTATTTGTTGCTGAGCTTCTTCTAGCTGCTTTGACACAGAGTCAAGGTTTTTCTGCATTTGTTCATACTTTGACTTTAAAAAGAAAGACTTCAATAAACACACAGAGAATATAGGCTTCGCTGACAATAAAGTGTGAGAAAATCATCAATATGAATGTTTTATTAAAATTCACATGGTTTATGGATTCTCTTTAAATGTATTATTTCACATACATTATTTCAACGTCAAATATTTGAAAATAAATGTCACACTAATGAGTAGTAATAAATGTTTGTCTTTTCTTTAATACCTTATAGTGCTGAGGGGCTGGTCTTTCAACCTGCAATAGTTACTACTTGGAAACCTTTACCAGGAGCTTTAGATGTAACTTATTTTTTGCACCGACAAGGAAAATCATCTTTCTACTGCTTACTCCCCACCGGCAATATGCTCCAAAGAGTTAGGATTCTGATGGGTGTTAATGTACAGTGCTGCAGCTGAGCTGCAGTGTGCACTAATACCACATAGGAAATGGTATGGGGTCATAGTAGACAGACACATTCTGATGTATTGGCATCATTATCAGATTGATAAATGTGCAACTTTCCTGACAATTAGGAACATTTTCTAGACAGCCATAAAAGTTTTGATATTCCCCATAAAAGATTGAACTGCTGGGAATCTTTTTCATAAATCAGACCATTGATTATATAATAAAAGGGGTCCCTGACACTCACTTGAGTGTTTGGGCTTGGGCTATGGTTGCTAGACCAATAGGAGGTAGTGATGGGTGAATTTATTCGCGATTCGCGTAACGCCAGCGAAAATGCAGCAACTCGTTTCGCATATTTTTCGCCAATTCGTGAATTTCGCTGGAAATTTGCGAATTTTCGGCAAAGCAAAACGGGATAGATTCGCCCCATAACTAATAGGAGGCCGTTACAGTATGTATAGTCACATTTCCTACCTGCTTCTTTTATTGGATGCCCTTACCTGTATATGATGGGTAATGGGATTTTGCCCTTGCTAATGGAGAACCCTGGGATTGGTTGTATTTTGTGTCTGTGGTCACATAATTCTGGAGAATCACTATGCACATAGCTGTTAGTAGTCAAAATAACTTAGTGGCATGTAATAATATTTCTGTTTCTAGATCCAACAAACTGACATTTTAACTGCATATTGAAAATACTTAATGCATCAAGGAATACCTGCATCTCCTTAATCTCTCGTGAAGCCCTGAGTCTTTCTGCTCGCTCTACTTCCAAAACTTGGCAGGTCACTTCCCCTTTGAATCGTTCATCAGAAAGCTCAGTTGTTAAATCTGTAATCTGCAATAATTATAGGTAACATGGTCATTTCAGTTCAGTTACGTTGACAATATAGAAATAAAATTCCTGGGGATTATTAAAAAATTCAGTACCATCCAATTTAATGGCTGCATTGACCCCCAAGTGAGCATTTCATCGAGTTTGTTGACAACTCATACATTTTGTCAAATACAAGTTAATGCATTCAGATAAAACAACTGGCAATTTTGGCTTTCAAAGAACCTTAACAGTCATTTCAAACAAACTTTCATCTATGATAGGACAAGTTACCTGAGATAACCCATTCCATTCGAAACTTCCAACCATTATTTCAACACAAAGCATGTTGATAAAAGCATCAAAGCAATCTTTGTTACTCTGAAGCTAAGCAAAGGACGAATGTTTGAAATACATCTTTCTGATTTCACTAATGATTTGTGTTTGCAGCATAGATTATATATTCTGCTTTATGCTCCTGAACATATTAAAAATGTGACATTAAAAGAAGTCACTGCTGGAGATGTGCTTCTTCAGTTGCTATTGGGAAGCAGATTCCAGTGGGATACATACAAGAGCTAAATATACAGTCAAAACACAAGCAAAAAAATTAGCGTTGAACAAAAAATCAAAATGAAATAATAAAAAATACAATTTACATAAAATGTTTCAGCCCTGCGGGGTAGGGTCCTCCAGCCTTTTATTTCCTTGACAATAAGCAATTAATCTGCATTGAAATTATATTATATATACTGTATATGTGAATTGTAATAATGCACTTTGTTACTTTTTATTTCAATACCCCCCTTGTTTGTTACTGCTAATTTTATTGTTTTGCTGTACAGTGCTTTACCCTCAAAGAGCACTATACAAATAAAAATATACATACATGTTCATTTTAAGGGGACAGATGTGATTGGTAGTGCAAAGGTTTTATTAGCTCTAGTAGAAAGGAGAGGTTAGGTTAGCACTCCCATAACAGACTGCACTGGCTTATAAACTATAAAGTACACTATAAAGAAATAAAGGATGGGAAAACAGAAAAAAAAGTATACTGATATTATTAAACTACATTAATACAGGGATTGATAATGCAACCTGTAAGAGAAAGAGTGCTCATTGAGAGACCTCCAACATGGATTAGCAGTGAAACCCAAAATGAACATTTTTATTGCAGGTGATTAATTATGTTATTTTGGTGGTGCATTAATATATGCTGAAGATGATATATTTGATCCTTGCAGCGCAGGATTGCAATATCGCCTATCATAGTCATAAAAGAATACAGACCTTTAGCTTTAGGGTATGTGCAAACATTAAGGTTACATATGGTTTGATCCTCAATTGGTCTTCGTCGCTCAGATGGATGGTGAATGCTGAGAGATGAGTTGAATAAGTTGCTATTCATGGTGCATCTGCATAATCATGTACCCATAGATGATTAGCATCATTAATCTAGTCATGATTAGAAGAATTCCCTGCCATCCAGCCACTGAGCACAAACATAATTACGTAGTAAAGTTGGACTGAAAAATTTCTAATCGAGGTCTGCAAAACGCATTGAAGTCAATGGGCACCAAATTAATATTGACACGCCACAACAACAATTTTATACAGATGAAGCCATTTTGGATTGTGCATTTGACACAGAATAACAACTCATCTATCCCATTTTTCCCACTTAGCACAGAATATTGTGTCACAGCATCCCATCCAATTAAAGAGTTCACCATTGAAAACAATGGGGCTTTGGTATGCTAATGAAAAGGTTAAATGCATTAAATGAGTTAAGATAACTTTAGATAACACAGTTTCTTCAATTAACCCTGAGTCATGACGCATTTAACACACAAATCCAAGAGACTGCATCTGTATTAGCCTATCACTACTTTACGATACACTGGAGGAAAAATGCAAAGCACTAAGGGGCAAAATAGTTCTCCCCTAGTTCTCAAGTTCTGTATCCCAAACCCAGGAAAAATGCCAAAGCTCTGTTCACGGCACACGCTTCTGCCTATAACAACCATATTTCATGTCAGGAGGAGCCCTTTGCTACATTTTTAAAATTGAGAGAACCAAGGGGAAGGTTCTGGGCAGGCAAGGGAACCAGAACAAATGATAGGAGTAACGTGGGAAAGAGCTTATCATACGTAGTTGTAGAACAGACCAGGGTCAAAACCAATCAGTCAGCGCAGTACAGAGTTAGGATCCAGAACAATAGTCAATAACAGGCAATTTTCAGTACAGGCAGTGATTGAGCAAAGGTCAGGGACAAACACAGGTCAAGAACAGGGAACCAGACAATAAGCCCTCCCAGGAACTATGTAAGAATAAACCTACATTGGCCAATGAAAAAACACCAAGAACACGAGCGTCCTGGTGAAACACAACTAAACAGAAGAGCATGGGTGCCCGACAAAAACGTATCAGATACCAGATACAGGTTGTAGTGAGTGGGTGCAAGCTATCCTAGCCCTTGCTGCCTGTTATAAGTTAGCCCTACTGCCTGTGTAGTTGACTTTTTCCTTAAAGGGGTGTATGACAAGTTCCCACAGAGATAGGGGCAGATTTACTAAATTCACATGTATTCACATGAAGGATTCGAATATTCGATCAAATTTTCAAAAAGATTCGAATTTCAAATATGCAAATTAGGCAAATTTGACCATCAAATATTCAAATTCGAATGATTCGAATATTCGAATTTAATTTTATTCGAATATTCAAAAATTCCATGGTCGTATACTTCCCCTTTAAATTTAAATTCGATCACCTACTTTGCCAGATTAAACCTACCGAAATGGGGATCATTCCCTCAGATCGAATTAGAAAAATTTGATCGATCGTTTAAAAATCGTTCGAAAATTCAATTCGAATTCAAATCGAATTCGATCGAATTTCCCTATTTGATCATTCGAACGATCGAATTGCAGTTAAAAAATTCTAATTTTTTTAATTCCCCACTATTCCCCCACTATTCCCTGGTCAAATTTAAAAAATTTTTGGCATTTGAAATCTGCCCCTAAGTGTCAGGACAGCAAAAGTCTCTTGAAGAAGCTGGATGAGTAGTGAAATGTCTTCAATGATTACTCAGCAAGTCCAGTTGCTTTTTTAGAATTACTTATATTAGATATACCATGACCTGGATGAATGAAAATCTTCATAGTCATATCTTTTGAAGAGAAATGTCTTTTATTTCAGGTACAAAAATAAAGGCAGTTTTCTTTCCAAACAACAATAAAATAGCTTTTAGCAGCAGTATAAGTTTAATACTAAGAAAAGGGAGTGCAATTACAGACCTTCCACACGGTGACTGTGTGCACAGGCACATAGGATCCTTTGTGACAAGATTCCAGACATTTTCCCCTGTCTCTCCCAGATAGTTCTGTAGAGAAACTGACCAGCCTGGGTTTTAGGGAGTGGTGATTAGCCACCAGAGGCTAATCAGACCAGCTGGTCAGTCAGTAGCATATCACTCTGCTAGAGGGTGGTTCACCTTTAAGTACATTTTTAGTATGTTATAGAATGGCTAATTCTAAGCAACTTTTCAATTGGTCTTCAATATTTTTGTAGTTTTTTAACTATTTGCCTTCTTCTGACTTTTTTCAGTTTTCAAATGGGAATCACTGACAAATACTCTGTAACGCTACATGTTTATTGTTATTGCTACTTTATATTACTCATCTTTCTGTTCAGGTGCACTCCTATTCATATTCCAGTCTCTAACCTCCCAGTATATTTAGCAGGCAGTCCCCAAGTGTTATGGACACCTAAGTAGGTCCTAAAATACAGTTAGGAGGGGGAACTGTTTCCTATTCCTGCTATAATCCATGCCCCTTGCTGTTACTCACAGTGACCAGTGTCACTATGTGTTAAAGTATAAAAGCACTGTAAGCCATGCTTTCAGTGACCATCTTGTGCTAGCTCTGGCCTGAGCTGGCAGGCAGAGTTTCGAGTGGAACTTAAGCAGGTCAGGCTTAGTAAGGATAGGCTTCTCACAGTTATAGGTCGCTCTAGGAGTGACAGATAGATAGGATTATTTAGCTGAGCAGTTTGAGGCTCCTACGAGGATTGTGAGTGGGATTAAGATCCCGGGTACTAATTGCCCAGAGTAGGGACTAAGTGTACAGACCTAGGATTGAAAGTGTCTCCTCAGGTTCCACTTAGGGAAAAGGCTGAAAGCTGGGTGTACCTCCTCTATGCTGCATATACATTGTCTCCCATGTGTGAAGGGGACAGTCTCTGACCAAAGGTGCTGTGAGTATTGCCTATCCACTGTTGATCCTGCATGTGCTGTTGTGATTGCTGTACACTCCAATGTGGATTGTCTGTTCAATAAACATGTTCTTTAGTTAAGTTATAAGAACCACTGGCGCCCAATTATTTGCACCCTGAATACAGTTAGGGCTTACTCCCTAAGATTTAACGTCTCATCCGGAGCAATATATTGGGAGTGGAGCCTATAGATAGAGAAAGGTGCACTCAAGTTTACTATAGCGCTACACTAGGATAACTTGGATTGCTAAAATTGCAAACTGAAGAGCCACTGAATAAAAAGATAAATAATTAAGTCTCATAATACCGCTCTCTACATCATACTAAAGGTTAACTCAAAGTTAAAAAAAACCTTTAAAGTGGAAAAAAAAAAAAAGACCTGTACAGCAAGCCAATACATTTGTCCCATAAACGATATCTGTGCATGCTGCCCAAGATGGTCAATCATTGCACTCATTTGTTTGTGACCAGATAACATCACCTTGAAACATTAAAAAGAGCTATTACAAGTAATTTGCAACTTTTCAGCAAACAGAGAAAAATGCAGTCAGATTGATATGCAACCATTTGCAGAGGGAAGTGAGCTGGAAAAAGAGAATGGCAGGAAACAAGGCAATGTAACTAGCAGAACAGATGATCGACTGAAAAAGTTATCAGAAAGCTGTTGGCACATATATTAACAAAGGCTTTTACACAGCGATACAGGCCAAGGAAAGCACTGAATACATGAGCCATGAAGCTACTAAAGGGAAATGCTTTTGTCAAATGATAAAATGTGCAATATTTGAGCTCAGTAATAGGGACCAGATTCCATATGGGTATGAATTTGACAGTAAACTGCTACACTGTACATCATTTCACTGCTCTTCCTACACTAGAATGTCCCCCAGAATTCTACATTTCTTATACAAGCTCTATTCCAAAGCATCTTCTAGGTACATAATTCAGATTTTACTAATTGAGGTTCTCTGATAAACAATATTTATTGTATCTCAAATATCTCCCAACAAGTAAGTAAGAATACTACTCTATTTGCATGATAAAAAGAGTTACATACCCATGAAAGTTTCCCCAATAAATTTTTTACTAGAGACTATAAAGGTAATGTAATAAGTTGTTAATTTGCCATCTAGTAACCCCTAACATTTATGAGAATTCAATATCAGTATGACATATCTAATGCATGTTAAACAAACATACTGATAAACATACTCTATGTGCAGAATTACCCATGCCCATATGACCATTTATAAGACAATAAAATGAATATATACGCTATTTATTAAAAAAAAATATTTTACCTTTAACCAACAATGGCTTAAAACCATTTCAGCTCTATTTGTCTATTGTTCAATGCAAATTGGGAAAAGGTGCATATGAAATAGTTTTTAAACAGCAGTTGGCACATTCTTTGTTTATAACATGAAAGACTCTGTTTAACAATTCATTCATTAATAACCCAATTATGCCGCAATGTCCCAGGGCTTGCTAAAAAATTATCATAGCTTCTAAGAGCTGAAAACAAAGTCTGTCTCTAATGGACGGTAGGGAGTTGTACAAATGGGAGAAGCAGTTCTTTAGTTAAATGCGGAGATTAACAATGTCTTCATGGCCCCTATGAATACACACAAATTATGCTAGTTAGCTAACAAATACACTGCAAATTTGTTTTATGGTACTTCCTATAAGTAATGGGCTCTTAGGTTCTGTTTATACTTTCATGAACTTTCAGAAGACTTGCTTATTAAAAGAAATACGGGTTATGTTATGCAAAGACATTTGATATTTGCTACTAGTGGTTGTGGTAAAAACAATCCATTGTGCTCTTTCCCATTCTCCCTCCCTCCATGGGTTATTACTTTCATTTTCTAGCAAGAACCATAGGTACTAAAGTAAACAGCAGGGCTTCCCCTGAAATGAAGGGTAACGGTCTACTGTAGGCAGAGCCGGATTAAGACTAAACGGGGCCCTAGGCAAGGTAGTGCTTCTGGGCCC